>JANZXT010000005.1:58088803-58099257 GCA_027575915.1 Betancurichthys madagascariensis
ATGATGCTGCTGGAATCTTAATTTCCCTGAGGGAACCCTCCCAAAGGGATCAATAAAGTTTTATCTAATCTAATCTGATCTGATCTGATCTGATCTGGTAGCGACGTTTCATCAGCAAACTAAGTAGTGACTCCTCACAGATGGGTTTGGGAATGCTTCCTGAAGCTCAGGGAACCTTCACTGAGTCTGATTTGAGCCCAGTCAGCACACACACAGTACGCTGTTTTCACCGAGACTTTGTGAAGTATTGTCAGGTACGAGGCAGGTCTAAGTGCAGGAAGAGTGTTTATGAGCAGGTGTGATTATTTACCAAAAGAAACCATGAGGTCGAAGTAACAAAACACAAATGAAAGCAAAACAGAATGTAGAGTCATAAACACATCATGGTGATCAGACCCTGAAGCCTCTGTGAGAACGGCGCTCGTGTGTGTGCTGATTGCGCTCAGATCAGCATCAGGTGTTTCCCAGAACAGCTGGGTCCTGCGAGTGGGCGTGGCTGCTCGAGCAGTCAAATGTTTTCCTGCTGTGTGACCACAACTTTTAGCTCGTCTGTACATCGCCATGCACTGCCACTAAAATACTTCATTTTCATCGATAAACATCGCGAGCTGGAGTGTGACTGTAGCTTTTAGGATCAGAATTTTCTTTCATCTGTAATTCTTCCTCACTCACAGCGACGAAGCGATTAGCCGCCATTTTGTCGAGTCACTCAAGTCACGTGATTTTCTATAATCACCTCTGAATTTATACTGAAGCGTGATATTTAAATAATATTGTCTGGCTTTTTTGTGGTCTATCAGATATATTCCATTCAGCGAGCACGATACTGAACGAGTCAAAGACGAAGAGCTGAATGGAATATATCTCATAGACGATGAAGAAAAATAATAATAATAATTTTATTATTATACATACCCAGTCTTCATATCAGCATTCTCGAAGGCCAACATGAGTTTACCTGCGACTCAGCAGTGCCGTTACCTTCCAGCCGGTGTAGTGTTAGCGAAGGCCAACGCTAGCACAATTGAGCAGATTATTATTATTATTATTATTATTATTATTTTCCCTGTGTAATTTACTTAGTTACTTTTAAAATCAACATCAACAGCTCCACACCACGGAGCGACCTGGCAGCCAAAATTCTCTCAAAATCTTCCGTTTTTAACAAAGCAAACCTGGCGGCCATGTTTGTTTACAAATTGTCACAGTCACTCGTTAGCTTGGAAGTTTTACATCTCTGACATGTCTCTTTTCCAGTTTTTCGATGTCCATTGGTCTGTTTCTCTTTTGTAAATATGTGTGAAGAATATCTAATGAAGTTTTAGGAGCCTTTTGGGTGTTCAGCGCATCTTTGGTTTCAGTTTTCAGTTTGTTTATTTAGTGCTTAATTATAGCAGTAGCACTGGATTAGCCTCGTCTTCTCTCTTTCCTGGCCGACAAAGAAATGACTCTGCACATGCGCAGCAGAAAAGTTTAGTCATTGGATCTTTGCATGAGCTCTGAGGTGTGAGGTCGTGTTGTCTTAACATTGTACAATATTCTAACAGTACTGCACGCTCGTTCTCTATTGCGGAGAGCGGCGTAACACGCAGGATAAGCGATATGATTACACACAGTATTGCATGCCATCAGTAAACCCACTAGAAGGGAACAGAGCACGTTTTTATTCCATGGAAAAAGTGTCCTGTGTGTGTAATAACCTTTATAGTGCTGCCACATCACCGCCTCCTGACCTTTACAGCATTTACTCTTCTCTCTCTCTCTCTCTCTCTCTCTCTCTCTCTCTCTCTCTGTGTGAGTGAGTGATTGGGTCTCTTGGTGTGTGTATCCACAGAACAGAAGATAACAGGAGTTGGGCTGCGCTTCCTCACTGATGTACAGTTGGAGAAGATGGGCATAGAGTGAGTGTGTGTGTGTGTGTGTGTGTGTGTGTGTGTGTGTGTGTGTGTGGTTACAGTATGGTTAGAGAATTATAAATATTGCTGCAGTGTTGTGGTAATTTTTTGATCATCTATAACTGCTTTAGCTTCCAGCAGGAGACGCTGATCTGTGGCATTAACGCTGAGATGATGACCGAGTGTAATCTCTCTCTCTCTCTCTCTCTCTCTCTCTCTCTCTCTCTCTCTCTCTCTCTCTCTCAGGCCGCTGGGCTCCAGGCTCGAGATCCTCCACTGTCTCAGTAAACTGTGGCAGAGCTCATTTCAGCACATGAAGGTGGGTTCAGATCCTCTCTCTCTCTCTCTCTCTCTCTCTCTCTCTCTCTGTGTGTTTTTAAAGTGTTTGAGTTCAGCTTGAACTTGAGAGGTTCTTTTTTTTTCCTCTGCTGTTTCTATATTTCTAAATCGGGATCTGTACAACTAATATACAAATAATGTACATTTATCTAAAGTCAGTAGGTTTAATGAAAAGGGGGCGTGGCAAAACAGGTAATTCTTGATAAGTTTGGATTTGCCTGCGACCCTGTAGAACAGGATAAAGCGGCTAGAGAGAATGAGGTGTGTGTGTGTGTGTGTGTGTGTGTGTGTGTGTGTGTGTGTGTGTGTGTGAGAATGAGATGAGGTGTGTGTGTGTGTGTATGAGAGAGAGGTAGAAGAAAGCTGATTGGTGGTAGTTGTTGTCAGTGATAAAGAACTGAACAGTGATAATAACGGTTCTGCTTTCGCTCAGGTGTTCAACGATCCAATTCACGGCCACATTGAGCTCCACCCCCTGCTGGTGCGCATCATCGACACGCCTCAGTTCCAACGGCTGCGGCACATCAAACAGCTGGGAGCCACGTACATGGTGTTTCCTGGAGCCGCACACAACCGCTTCGAACACTGCATAGGGTGTGTGTGTGTGTGTGTGTGTGTGTGTGTGTGTGTGTGTGTGTGTGCAGTTAAACCAGTTAGGCTGGGATTAATTTGTTTAATCAGCTAAAGACGGAGGAGCAACGTACAGCTGAAACCAACTCTATAAACGATTCATTAGTCACAGACTGTAATGATTGAGTGTAGCGCTGAGTAACCGGGTGAGACAGTTCCTCATGAGAAGCTCCAGATCTGTAGCTGCCTGAACATTCAAATATTCCCCATATTCAAATAAATCACTTCCTGTTTGTGCTTTTACAGGAAGATAATCCGCATCATGCACCCGGGCGCAAAGCATCGTCATGGTCACCATCCTGAATGTGATCATCATGGTGTTAAAACGGGTGTTTTTGTGTGTTTTGTGTCTCAGTGTTGGATATTTAGCAGGTTGTCTGGTCCAAGCTCTGAACGAGAGACAGCCTGAGCTCCTGATCACCAAACAGGACATCCTGTGTGTTCAGATCGCTGGCTTGTGCCATGACCTGGGTAATCACACACACACCCATACACCCCCATACACCCGTAGTGCACTTCATTCCTCAACTCCTTCAGCATAAATTCTATTATAACATTTTCATAACAAACTGTTATGTGATGTGACAAATTAAAAGGGGAAAGAAAATGGTGCATCAGTTACGTGTTGGACAAGTGCAGTCAAACCACACGAGCACAATCAGTCAATCAATCAATAAATAAATCTCTCACACGCACTTCGGGCGGGAGGGGGGCACTCAACCACACTCCTCACTTCATTCATCTCCTCCCTGCAGCGGCGGATCTCCATTCTGTGCTCTCATCCGTTTTGTATTTGGGGGCGTGGCCATGTCAGAACAGTGCCGACATAATCCAGCAAGATTTGGTGGAAAATTAATCGTTCAGTCCCGTCCCTGATTACATCCAATCTCTCGAGTACGACTTAGAACTGTGATTGGACGCTGGTTGCTTTTCAGTGTGGCACAACTGCAACCCAGTGATGAAAACTGAACTGTGATGCGATACAAACATTCAGGTTCGTTTTGTAAAAGTCACCATTTCACACATTCTCACTGTTCACTGCAGGGGTTTTGCTCTGTCCTGTGATTCCCCCCCCCAAAAAAAAAAAAAAAAGAGGAAGTCAGGGTGTGCCAGGAAGGATGATGATGATGACCTCGTGTTTGGAATAAACAGACAGTTCCCCCTTTTTTTTTTTAAATATGATCTGATATTCACAAGACCTGTTTTTTGTTTTAAAGTTGTGACTCTTCCTGTTTTTAATCATGAAAATGGTCGACTGTTATCATCTTTGGCAGGTCACGGTCCTTTTTCCCACATGTTTGACGGAATGTTTATTCCGAGGGTCCGACCCAATCTCAAATGGAAAGTAAGAACCTCACCTCACCCAAGTTAACGTTTCAAACTAATACAAAACTTAATAAAATGCGACATGGCTCATTTCTACATGTACAGTAAGTAAAACGAAGTGTGTGTGTGTGTGTGTGAACCCTGTGCTCCTCTGCAGCATGAGCAGGCATCAGTACAGATGTTTGACCACCTGGTGAAGGTGAACAAGCTGGAGGAAGTGATGGAGCAGTACGGTCTCTCTCTCCCCAACGACCTCGTCTTCATTAAAGAGCAGATCGCCGGGCCGCTGGACTCCGTGGCCTCGCCCAAAATGGTACAGCTTTGTGCTGTTTCTCCTCGCTGATGTGATGGTGATCGCTGAGTAACTGATGTTCGGGTTTGATTTCCTTGTTAGTGGCCGTACAAAGGCAGGTCAGAAGAGAAATCGTTCCTGTATGAGATCGTAGCGAATAAGAGGACGGGCATCGACGTGGACAAGTGGGATTATTTTGCAAGGTGAGTTTGGATTGGGATTATTATTGTGTGTGGACTTTATTAAGAGGACACAGTAACGGTTCAGTGGAGAGATGCCTCACTGTGTCCGTGTTGTGTTTGTTGCTTAGGAAGGGGAGAGTTATAACAAAATGCCCGTCAAAAGTTTGGACACCCCTCCTCATTCAATGTCAATTTAAAAAAAAAAAGACACTTCTTTTACATCTTAAAGTAATGACGGAGGTCGTTTCTCTTTACTTAGTTGTTCGGTTCTTGACAGAGTACTGTATGGATGGAATCGGGCTGTTTACTGCATTTTTATTATTTACTCTTTGAGCTCAAACGCATTAAGGCGGCGAGAAACTCGTCCACTAATGACCTTTTGACGAGACACAGCTGTTAATTGAAAAGCGTTCCAGGTGACTCCCTCATGACGCTGGTTAAGAAAATGACAGTAAAGCGTCGTTAAGGGGAACACTGGATATGCTGAAGAATCTCAAATATCAAACAGATTGTTTATGTTTTTCCAAACTTTTTTGTTTACCTCATAATTCTGTATATGTTCCAGATGTTATTTCATAGTTCTGATGTCTTCAGTTTTGTTCTACAGTGTAGAGAATCGTCACGCTACAGAAACACCTGTGGATGAGCAGAGAAGGGGTGTACAAACTTTTGACTGGTACTTGATATGCACCAGAGCTTTTCTTTCTCTTTTAGACACCTGGCACATAAACCACGATAAAAGTCTGATGATGTCATGAATTCTGCATCAGGTTGCTGAAGGTCGAACCCGTGTGTGTGCTGCCTCTGCCGGGAGGTTACAGCTCGGCTGGAGATGAACTTCTCTGTCAGATCATACTCTGAAACCCTCATGATTGGCTCGTGTGATTGTGATTGACAGGGAAGAGAGAGTATGCTCCTCCCACAGTCAGTTACACTCGAACGAGATCGTGGGTTTTCTCTTGTGCCATTTGGAAGCCCCACTGTGTGTACTGCCTCTGCCAGGAGGTTAAGAATGGACTTAGACCTGTGGGAGGGGCTTTGATAGATATGAATGAAAGGGGTGCTAATAATATTGTTAAATGTTTGAAACACCCTGTATGTTTAAGCTCAAAATGTCACTTATTTATTGAATATATTTCTTTGTTTGGTCATTTGGTTAAAGGGTGCCAATAATAATGGACTGAAAGAACAATCTGATTCTCACTGTTGTGGTTAGTTGCTTGGGCTACATTCTGGGCGGAGTCTCAGAGGTCTGTTAATGAAGAGGGTGTGTGCATTAGAGTATCAGGCCCCGCCCATGTGGGTGTCTGTATCAGTTGGGGATCAAAGGGACAGGAAGTGAAGCCTGATTGGAGGATTTTATTTGAATCTTTATACTTGTCTTGCTGTAGAATTTTGAAAAGTGGCTTGAGGAATGTTTTCTCAGTAGTGCGTACTACAGGAGGGCGTGGCTCTGTGTGTGTGTGTTATGACTCTGGTCTTATCTCACACAGCTGAGATGTTTCCTTTCCAGAAGGTCAGGAGAAGGACAGAGAGCTGCACAAAGAAAAGCTTCGAGGCCATGAAGTCCACACCACAGATTCCTCTGTCGCCGTTTCAGACAGTGTGTGTGTGTGTGTGTGTGTGTGTGTCACTCAGTACACACTTTATATACATCAGAGAAAAGCACCTGATACAGAATTCGCTGTTATTTTACACCAGATGTTCTGATCTCGAGCTCTGACCGTGACTCGAGCAGAACTTCATGAAGCCATGAGACTCTAAATGGAGGTGATGAACTCGTGTGCGTGCGTGCGCGTGCGTGCGCGTGTGCGCGTGCGTGTGTGCGCGTGCGTGCGTGTGTGCGTGCGCGTGTGCGTGCGTGCGCGTGTGTGCGTGCGTGCGTGCGCGTGTGTGTGCGTGCGTGCGCGTGTGTGCGCGTGTGTGCCTGTGCACGTGCGTGCGTGTGTGTGCGCGTGTGTGTGGGATGGAGGAGATTTGATATAATGTCCATGTTTGTGTGGAAGAAAACATGCTGATGGGCTTCAGCTCCTCAGTTGAGCCTGCTCTGCGACAATGTTTATTGTTAAAAGCGCGATACAAATAAGCTTGATATCATGTGAGGAAAAGCGCGAGCTCGAGGTCAGAATTGTGCGTAACTCTGCTCTCAACAAACTCCGCCAGCATGTCCGTGACTCTCACTGAACCTGTGAATAGCGCTTTAGTGTGTGGCGACGTCTGAGGTGTGATGTGTGTGTGAAGTGTGTGATCAGTATTAAACCCTGACTGTGTGATGAACTCCACTGAGTCCAGTTCTGAGTGTTCGGTGTGTCCGTCAGGTCCTGAGTGCTGAGCAGAAACAGTGTCGTGTTTCTGTGTGAACTGTAATGACTCCTCATGTTTGAGATTTTCACCTTCACGGCTGTGTGTTTTTAAAGTTTTTCTCCTTGAGGTTATTGAGTAACTCGTCTAAAGTCCGGACTGACCTTCACTTTCGAGAACCAGGCCTCGTGTTCAGGCTTCGTTCCTGACGTACGTCAAGTGTTTGTTCCTGTTTCCTCTGAGTTTTTACATTGTGTTCATCAGCCATGATCAGCACCAGTAGTGTGTGTGTGTGTGTGTGTGTGTGTGTGTGTGAGAGAGAGAGAGAGCGCGCGAGTGCTCAAATTGGTTGTTGAAATGAATCAGTTCAGGAGAAAGCAAAGCAGTGATTCTATCAGTCATGACCGAGATTCATTCTTTTCTCATTCAGTGAATCATTTGATCGTAACTGAGATTCCCTCCTCGTGTTCAGTGAATCATTAAGTCAGGAACAGCATTGACTTGTCTCTGTTACGTGAATCAGTGAATCTTTCAGTCATGACCAAGAATCACTCCTCTCTCTTTCTGTGAATCAGTGAGTCTTGATCATCCTCACAGGAGCGTGTTGGTCCTGGATGTGAAAAATAATTCTGTTTCTACACGCAAAACGCATAAAACAACACAATAGTAGCAATTCTTAGCTATTCTACACAACTCAGGATGTTTTTTTTTTGCTTTACATGGAGGAATCAGACTGGATGAATCCGTGAGCAAATTCGAATGAATCATTTTACTGACTCAGAATGACTCCTATCACTGAAAAGATTCAGAAAGTTCAGCTGGACAGAACAGACACGGCTTTACATCTGCGCCACATTCCTCACGCTGTCACGGTGAAGTGAATTATGGGAATGCCGTCTCCCAGAATGTCAAGAACACGGACTCTCAGGGGACAGCCGTCCTCACGCTGCTTTTATAACGGAACAGAAATTTATCAGAGACTTTATCACAGTCTGAATGTGTGTGTGTGTGTGTGTTGGGTTTCAGTTCAAAAACTTGCAAAGGAAAGTTCAATATTATTTCAAGGACGCTAAAGTGCGTGTGTGTGTGTGTGTGTGTGTGTGTGTGGAGTTAGATGAGAATTCCAGATGCTTCTTTGTGTGTGTGTGTGTGTGTGTGTGTGAGAGAGAGAGAGAGTCAGAGAAACCACAGTCCTTGTTTTTCTGAGCTTTTCCCAAAACTCTGTGTGTGTGAGATAAACGGCAGAAACTGAAGCAGCTCCAGAATCATGAATCGGATCTCCTGACTGTGATGAAAGTGATTCGGGACGCGACCAAGACGCTTCATTTCCTCTCAGATTAAACACTTTCAAGTGCACAGCAATCGTCACACTCGTCTGCTCAGATACACACAGGACACAAACACAGAAATGAGTGTATCGTAAACATTTCTAATAGAGTTTAAATCTTCATTACACTTTCACATCACTTTCTGTTGTCATGGAAATGCAGACACTGGTCCTGTGTAAGCGTTATGATTATAACATTCACACAGATTTAATTTACACTGAGTTTAGTGAAAATAAATAAAAACATTTCTTATTTAGGAATGTGTGTGTGTGTGTGTGTGTGTGTGTGTGTATTTAGTTGCCATGTACAGAGAGCCCTCACTCCATGACATGACTGAATTCTCACGTAGTGGAAGCGGAACTCCGACGAAGAGCCGCAGCGCGTCGGCCATGCTAAACGGGGGGAAGATTGCAAGCCAGTCAACATAACAAGGGGATGTACCAAGGGGACCTGAGAAGGTGGCATGACAGCTCTGCACAAAAACCCCACATGTTTACAAGTTTTTGGCTAACAATCACTGTGATGACATCACAAGTGCAAAACCGGACGAATCCAAGCCATTGGACTTCATCAGAATTCTGCATCTCCTTCAGACTTGTAGCCTGAACAAACTGCTGCTTCTCTCATTCTTCTTCTAAACTGTGTTTCTGGACAAAACCCACTTTACATGCTTATAATCCTGCTAAAGTAGCTGCTGATCTCATACACGACACGCTAAGATGGAGATGGTGATCGTGTTGGAGCGTCCAGCCTTCTGTAGCACATCTTCACTGTTAAACACACTGATGGAGTTCCGGCTCCTCCCCGAGAGTCTCGTTCACATGGAATTACGGTTTAATGCAACCAAAGACGTCGTGTGTCTTCATTGTGGAGGAGTGTGAATGGGAATCACAGAGGAATCTGGTATTGTTTTGTTAACACGCCCTCGTCCACTTCCCTTTACATACGTGTGTGTGTGTGTGTGTGTGTGTGTGTGAATGACCATACCATGAATACACTTGAGCTCACCAGTGTAGCTGAAGCCGTGGAGATTTACACTCACACACATCTGGTTTAATTACTGCCTGCTGTGTAAATGTACTAGCACAGTAAAGTAACTCAGAAATGTAAAATGTTTACACTTTTAACACAGCTCTGTCCACCATTTTGGAAAGGAAACTGCCTCATATTGGAAACAACAATGCCTTCTGGGTCATTTCTGCTCCTGAAGTCCACACTGATGACGACTCAATCCCTCCTCCTACACTCATCTCGTCAGTAATAAAGCGAAGCCCTTAAGATGGCGTCCTCGGGGACTAAACTGCAGGGAAGTGAACGAGGGGAAGTGTTTAAGCAGGATGTGCTGATCTCTGTTCTGATTCGATGTCTTCCTTTACTTCTTGCTTTCCTTCGTTTCCATGGTGAATGAATGTCAGACACATCTTTGGATCAGTTTGTGTTCTGTGCATCGCTTCGACAGGGCTAAATTAATTCTTCATTTACGATTTATTTATGTTGCTATTAATTGAGTTCTGAGAGCATTTGTGTTGCATGGGACACACAGTGGGGGGAACGCTGCATGCTTTATAGCTGTGTGTGTGTGTGTGTGTGTGTGTGTGTGTGTGTGTGTGTGTGACATAATAAACTGTTGGCAGAATAATGGAACATGCCTCTGATTGCTGCGCTGAGTGAGTGGTTTGTGTAAACGTGGCGTTTAAGCGACACGCCGCATGTCAGTGATGTTTACGATGCTTCAGAGCCGTGTGGAGAGACGACGCAAGTTTAACAGCCTTCTAATGAAACGTGTATTAAACCTTCATCACCTGTTCACATGACGAGTGTCTTATTCAGCTATACTGTGATCTGAGCTGTAGTGTTTAGGGGGATTTTTACCAGCATTGCATGATATTAGAAACATGTAATGTGAAATCAATCAATAAATACATGTTGCTTTAATGTGCTGGTGTGTGACGTGTGTGTTTTACCACATGAAGAAGGAGAAATCGTGTGTTTAAATCAGCCATGACATAAAATGCAGTTTTGCTCCGTAATGACAAAAATAGACATTTCATTTTGTAGATATTCAAATATTCTAATTACTTTTAATTAGGGCTGTCGAAGTTAACGCGATAATAACGCGTTAACGCGATCTCAATTTATCGCGATTAAAAAAAAATAGTGC
>JANZXT010000006.1:202256-212531 GCA_027575915.1 Betancurichthys madagascariensis
CGGATGAGAGGTGAAACGTCTTCAAGAATCTTCAAGCAAGTCCAGTTGCTCTCTTTTACCACCCACAGTTTACTATGTCCTGGGTGACTGAGAAACTTCACAGACATAAAAGGAGGGAAGATATTGTGCTCGTTCTGAAAACCCTCCCCTTGTTCTCAGCATCTGTCAGTGTCTGTGTATTCAAGGAGTATTTTATATTAATTTCAAAATAGTTCTTCACTAATATAAATAATAACATGGATGAAGACCAATATCCCTGTCAGATATGATCAAGCAATATGTCAGCTGGACATGCAGAAGGTAAATACTAAAGCACGGAGAAGCGGCTTTCAGCGTTTAAATTACCGTTAAATGGAACTAAACATCACAGAGCATCAGAAGCTCACCGACATTACATAAATAAACCAATGTTTCAATCTGCTAAACACACACACACACACACACACACACAGCTTCAAAATGATTTAGAATAAAATAAACGGGAACAGTAGCAATCATTAACGAAGCACAGCAGTTAGATAGTACTACAATTCTACAGATGACATCAAAGTAGTGATATCATTTCCTGTTTGTTAATGACATCACTAACAGAAGCATAGGTGGGTTTCGTTGACAACCTGACACCACACACATGAGAACCCAGTCTGTCCATCACCGTGAAAGAAAGGATAAACTTTGACCTCTGACATCAGTGTTTTTCAGCCTCCCTCCTCCTCCATGTTTCTTCATCATTTCAAAAATAAACTTTTTCCTATCATTTTTTTTATTTCTACTTTCCTAACAATCTATGTGATTTTTTTTTTGTGTGTGTGTGATGGAAATATTAAACAAACATGTACAGCAATCACACACAGTGGAATACTACATGAGGATTTAACCCTCTATCAATCACTCCATCTTCCCCTTTTCTAAACCTTCATCACGCTATCATTCCTGCATTTATCCATCTATCAGCCTTCACGCCACTGACCCTCTATCAGTCTATACCTTTATCCAACTGTGTCCTTCCTGAGAGAGAAAGAGAGTAAGAATCTCCCCTAGCCCCTACACTAGGGAATCATGTGCACTATATAGTGCACTAATACAGGGCACACTAGATCAGAGGGATGTTCTGACCTGCACGGTTCCAGACTGCTGAGCTTAGAATTTTTTGGACTTGTTTGTAGGAATTTTTGCACATCTTACAGTTTGTGAATAAAATGTGAATAAAATTGTGACTGACACACTTCCTACTGCCTAGTCGCTACTCTCGACTGTGTCCCTGAGACCCAGCATCTCTGTGGATCAGAGGCACAGACAGCAAGCAAGTACTCTTAAATATCTGTGCTTTAACACAATCACAAAGGTAAAAAAAAAGGAAAGAAAGGCAAACAAATCACATGACAGGACACAACTCAGGCGTCGGATTATAGTGAGGATGAAGGATAGAAGGGGAATCCCCCCCCCCGTGTGCTGATTCGTCCTTCTAAAGTGTCTCGGGGTGTTGAGCCACAGTGACTGGGCTGTGTTACAATCTTAAATTCGCTTTTTCACTCAGCTTTTAACAAAAATATTCTCCATTCAAACAAAAACAACAAGTACATTTACACTCACTGTCTACTTTATTAGGAACACGTACATCTGCTCATTCATGCAGTTATCCAATCAGCTGATCACGTGGCAGCAGCAGATACAGGTCAAGAGCTTCAGATAATGTTCAAATCAACATCAGAATGAAGAAAAGGTCTGATCTCTGTGACTTTGTTGGTACCAGATGGTCAGGTTTGAGTTTTTCAGAACATTGAGCAACAGTTCTGTGGGTGGAAACAAATGCCTTGTTGATAAGAGAGATCAGAGGAAAACAGCCAGATTGGTTCGAGCTGCCAGGAAGGATATAGTAACTCATATCATCACTCTTTACAACCATCGCAAATAGAAAAGTATCTCAGTATGATTTAAAAAATCAGAAAGTCAAGGGCGTAGGAGCTCATCTGGCCTGCCATCAAAACAACCCTGACGACCAAAACATCAAACAGAACTGAGATGCGACAGTGTGAGAAAGGACCAACCTCCACGACAAACTGTTTACAAAAGGAACATCAACAAAGGACTCAATTTTGTTCCCCGAGTGAAGATCGACCCAAAACATCAATCAGAACTGAAATTGCATGATAAATGAGAGGAGATACAATTCTAGTCAGATGAAAATGTGTTAAGTTGAACTAATTACAAATTTGGTGCAAAAAATTGATAATACAATGAACAAGTGTTGTGCAGAAGGTTGAGTTCTTTCACATAAAAAAAATATCAGAATTGAAATCCATTGAGAACTGAGGGAGGAGACGCAATTTAACTGAAAATAAACAAAGCTGTCAACAAAAAATGTTTACAACAAGAAAATCAACAAACAAACGACCAAGTTTTGTTCCTCAAGGGAAGATCGATTCAAAACATCAATCAGAACTCGAATCAGATGAGAAATCAGAGAGGAGATACAATTCCAGTGAGAGGCCTGGAAAATTCATTAATTTGGCTTAATTAGTAACTCGTTAGCAAAAAATTTGACGAAACAACGGCCAAGTTTTGTGTGGAGTGATGAGTTCTTTCAAACAAAACAATGGGAAATGGAAATCCATGGAGAATCAACGGAGGAGACAGGATTTAACTGAATTGTGGATGACGGACGACAGACACCATGCCCTGGCAATAACTCATCGGCCTCATGGACAGAGGAGCTAAACATCTCAGAGTGATTATATGAGTTACTGTACCCGTCCCGGCAGCTCAAACCAATCTGACCGTTTTCCTCTGGCCTCTCTTATGAACAGTGCTTAAACTGAGTTTTGTAAGGAGGGGAAGCTCTTGTTTACAGGTTACTGTCAATCATCAATGTCTTTCAAAGCATCTTTATTTACATCTCACAATTCACATATTAACTATACAGTCATTTCATTTTAATTCATGAGCTTCCAAACAGGACTGAGGGCGTGTCTTTCCTTCTCTCGCTACCAGTCACATGATCTGTTGACCTCCTCATCATGACCCACTTTGTTGGGTTCCATGACTCTAATGGTGGACCCACTGTGTTGATAAATATTACCGTATTCTTTTTAGAAAGGAAAATGACACCAATTTATATATATATATAAAAAATCTTCTCAAGTCCTCTTCATTGTCAAATCTCATCTTTGTGCTCATTCAGTCTTTAAGTGAATAAACAAATAATTATCTGAGTGAACTAAACAGCTGTCAGTTATCTGCTCAGATATTTTCCATTTATCCCACTGATACATTAACGACCGTCTCTCTTCTTGTCCCTCTGCGTACAATCTGATGAGTTCACCTTTATTCCTGGTTTTAGGCTTTATGTGGCTACTGCTAAAGTTCACCTGATTTCATCTCATTTACACAGTTTCTGATATGATATTTTCCTGAGAAGCTAAAAACAGCCTCTGATAATCTGTTTATTTCACCAAGTCAACACACCGCTCACCCTGATTATCAGACAGCTCAGTAAATAAACATAAAACTTTAGCTAACCCAGAGCTGAACTTCTGAAAACTTTACAACGGAGCAAAATGATCTGACTGAATGATGGGCTGCTATTCGCCTCATTAGAGATTGTTACTGCGTGTGTTTGGTGACATCTGATCATTGATACCAGTGGCCTGTAAAATTTGTAACACTGTTTTGGGTGTAAAATTCATCTGAAATTTCTCTCTTCCAAGTCGTGATCGGGACTCAGACACAGTCTCAGTGTTTTAGTCTCAGCTGAAAACACATCTGTTTTTTGGATATGGATAACTACATAAACGAGCAGGTGTACATGTTCTTATTAAAGTAGATGCTGAGTGTAAATTCTACTCTTCGTTAGAGAACCTAAAAATGCTCTCGAAGAACGCTAAACATTATAGTGTTTAAAACAACCTCGAATGTTACTGTTAGGAACAGAACCATATTATTATAACACAACTCTCGTCACTGTCACTTGCCAATCAGACAAAGGAGGAAAAGCCAGCGATTGGTGGGCGGGGTGTGGTGGGTGGGGCCAAGCTGCTGGGTGGGCGTGGTGTAGCTGTTGTGGCCAAGCTGCTTGGTGGACGGTACAGGGTGGAGTGGGCGGAGCTTTGCTGTGACGGCGTGGGAGTCCGACTGCCTTTGGGTCTGAAGATGCTCTGAGGCTCGGCATGGGCAGGGCTAGGGGGTGTGGCTGGAGTGGACACAGGACCAGTCGTGGGAGTGGGGTCAGTAGATTCTGACTGGCTGTAGGCAAAAGGTGGAGCTCTGGAGATTCCTTTCTGCTGTCGACGCCATGAATTGTAGTAAGTGGGGTCGCTGATGTAGTGATTAACGAACGAATGCGTCTGATTCTGCAGGGTGGCATCAACCTCACATTCACTATCACTGCCCTGAGAGACAGACAGAGAGAGAGAGACAGTGAGACAGAGAGAGAGTGAGACAAAGAGAGAAAGAGAGAGACAGACAGGCAAAAAGAGTGAGCCAGAGCAAGAGAGACAGATAGAGACACAAAACAGAGAGAGACAGAGTGAGAGAAATGATATCTTCATATATTGGTTGTTTATTAATGCCCTTCTACTGACACACTGTGTGTGTGTGTGTGTGTGTGTGTGTGTGTGTGTGTGTGTGTGTGTGTGTGTATTACCTGTGAATCAGACAGCTCTGATTTTTTCTCAGTTAAGCTGCTGCTCTCGGCTTTAATCAGGTCACTGTATTTAGTGTTGATGTCTTCATCAGAGTAGTGCAGACTCCCAGGACTTGGCCTTGGAGGGGACCTGCACACACACACACACACACTCAGTCAGTCAGATGTGTATATGGACACGTGTCTCATGTGTCAGATGTGTGTTTTGTTTTGCCTCTGCTAATGTATTACCTGCCCTTCAGGTGTATTCACTAACCCAAATTTCTTTTCCTGAAACCAATTCCACATTCATATCTTTGAATTGTAAAAACACAAAAACCTGGTCATGAATTCAGTGCATTTGAAATTCTTAACACTAACAATGACATGTAGCCGCAAAAAAATAAGTCTACCCAGTCAATTCTGTTATTTATTATTTACAGGCCCCTGGGGCCATATTCTGAGTTTCTTTCTGAATTTGCGGATTTCATCTCAGACCTGTGTGTTTCTTTAGACAAAGCTTTAGTTGTCTGAGATTTTAATATTCATTTCAATAACCCAGAAGATCCTCTGAAAACAGTGTTCGTGTCCATTTTAGATTCAGTAGGGGTTAATCAGAACGTCATAGGACCGATCCACAATGGTGGTCACACCCTCGATCTAATACACAAAAAAAAGTCATGCACTCTAATACTGTATTTGGTTGCTCTGCCTTTAACTTTGATTACAGCATGCATTCGCTGTGGCATTGTTCTGATAAACTTGTGCAATGTGACAACATTTATTTCAGCCCAGAGTTGTATTAATTTTTCACCGAGATCTTGTGTTGAGGATGGGAGAGTCGAACCACTGCATAAAATCTTCTCCAGCATCCCAGAGACTCTCAGTGGGGTTAAGGTCGGGACTCTGTGGTGGTTAATTCATGTGTAAAATGATTCCTTGTGCTTCCTGAACCACTCTTTCACTATCTGAGCCCAAATTTTATTCCGATAAAAGAATAAAAACCCCACTGATGTGAACCTGCTCCTTCAGTACATTCAGGTCTTCAGCTGACTTCATTCTCACGGATAAATTCATTTATTAGCTCATATGTTTAAATTCTTTATTTTTTTGTGAAACTGCTTTACGAAAATGTCTATTGTCAAAAATGCTATAAATTGACTTGACTTGTATCCATTCATTATTTTACACTTTTAGCTCAAAATGCCTTAAATTTGCATATTCATTACCACAAACATGCAATCTGGATATGTGATTTTGCTCATCTGAAATACACAATCCACTATAGAGGTCGTTAGTGAACAGGAATGCTTTTATTTTTTTTTATTATTATTATTATTATTTAAGTTTTAGAGATCAACAGCGAGATGGTTGAGAAGACCGACCTGGTGTAGATGCCATTTTTTCGGTTGAAGGAGGTTTTGATGGACAGGCGGCGGTTGTTCAATTCCAGTGCAGGAAAGCGACTCTCATCCAGTCCCACCATTTCTCCATGGGTCAGAGTGGTACAGTTAGGGCTGTTACCTGAGAACACACACACAGGTAGGTCCACTTGGGAAACAAAGAACACAGTCATTTAGAGAGAGATAATTATCATAAATGAGACACAGGCTGAAGTAAAGCCAATTTACCCATCTCCTTTTTGGCATATTTCTTGCTCTGTCCTCGAATGATGAGGATGAACACCAGCAGGAGGATGAAGATCAGACCAACCAATGCCATCACGACCAGGAACCACCACTCTTCATAGAACGGAGCCACCTTGTGAGCTAGAGTTGAAAACACAGACATTTTTCTCTTTAATAATGTTCATTAATTAAGTCATGAACATTGTATGTTGTTGTTGTAACATAATTATAGACAAAGTGGTGATGAAACTGAATTAGAGTTACCACCCTGAAGATGATTTTCCTATCACATCGCTTTGTGTTTTCTTATGTCTATACCACAGCAATTTGCCAACAATTATAATTTTTAATCCATCAAAGAATGTCATACTTTATGGCCATAAACAGTTAAATTAAATTTCATGAAACACCTGTGTTCATGGAACGAGTTAGTTCCTGTTCTCACTTACAGTGGTTCCCTCATCAATCTCTCTTTTTTCTCTCTCTTGAAGTTAATAGGACAAAAACTGCAGCTTGTTATGCTCCTGCAGGGATGTGACTAAGGGGAGGCCCGAGCGTGAAGCATGACAACGCCTCTGCCCACCCTAGTATGATATTATTATGAAACAGGTGAGCCTTTTTTGCTTTTTTTTTTTTAATACAATCTGCCATGCCTGCTTTGATTAAACAGTGCAGGCTCTTTGTTGGTACTGAGAATAGTGAAGGCTCCAGCAGGGGGCAAAGCTTTTTCTCACAAAGCCACTCGGTAATGGAATAGCCTTCCACTTAGTGTTCAGGACTCAGACACAGTCTTCGTCTTTAGGTCTCGGCTGAAAACCTATTTGTTTTGTTTACTAAAAGCGTTTTGTTAAAGGTACAGTCAGTGATTCTAATTTAATACGTTTTGTCAAATTCAGTGAATATCTCCCCACGGTCCACTCGCTGTTCATTCTGTGTGTACGCTGAAAAAAACCCTCTGGTATTCGTATACAGCCCTGACTGGAAACAAACACACACTATTCCAGTGCACTTGCGCACAGGCCAGGGGGGAATGGAGGGGGAGGGGAGGTGGGGGAAAGGGGGCAGTTGGAGTGACAGGGAAGATAAATCTGGCATATGCTAATAAGCAGAACACACCAACATAATCACATTGTCAAAAATGAGAAACAGCCGAGAAATAGCCACAGAAATGGCGAGAAGAACAAAAATTGAAAAAGTAATGATAAGATCAGGCAGGTGTGAAGAGCGGCGTTAACATCGCTGAGGCTTTCCAATGGTAAGAAACCTCTGAGAGTTGAAAAGCATGAAGAAAGATGCGGAGTGTGCTCGGTTTCTGCTTGACAGTTGGGTAACGTTAGTTTTGCTGTGTTTCACAGAACCAACAGGTCAGTATTGTTTTGTTCCATTTGCTAATGTTTGTGATCACTAATCCAATTGGTTAGCTAGCAAGCAGGTACATGTATCACATTTCGGTGTCAGGTGATGTTAAATTACATTCAGCTTGGTTTCTAATTTGCCAAGTGTGGCAGCAGGGGCATGGCCAAGCAGCAGTCTGTGAATGGAGGGCGGGGTCGGGGAAGGTAAGTGGCTAAGTCATTCCACCTGCTGTCAATTAATGTGTGTGTTTGTTACAGGGATGGAGCATAAAAGAAGAGAGAGAGCAGAGAAAGGGAGCTCTCTCCCCGACCACAATGCATGTGCGAGCGAGCGAACGAATGAACGAGCGAGCGAGCGAGCGGAAAAGCCAAAATAAAAGTGTTTGTGTAAACATCAACTCTCTCCTGCCGTGCTTCTGTGCTCCACCCACATCAGGAAGTGCTACAGTGGTGCCAAAACCCGGAAGCACAGAAGGGAACCACCCCATGGAGTCCTCGCCATTCGAAGAGCTCATCCTTGCCCTTGCTACTGCCCAGCAGAACCAGCATCAAGCACTGATCACCCTCCGAAAGGAGCAGGAGCAATGCTTTGAAGCCTTGATGCTGGCCCAGCAGGAAGATCGCCAGGCATTCCAGCACCTGCTTGTGTCAGCAGGGGCGTCGACCACCGCTGCCACCACCCTCACAAAGATGGGACCACAGGACAATCCAGAAGTGTTCCTCGCTCTCTTTGAGCAAGCAGCCGAGGCATGGGGGAAGCTGCTGGAGCAGCGTGCGGCACGCCTCCTCCCGCTCCTGACTGGCGAGGCGCAGCACAGCAACTCCCTGCTAACAGCTGGTTGGTCTACACGGACCTAAGGAAAGCCATCCTGCAGCGGCTCAGCCGCTCCCTGGAGTAACATCGCCAGCGCTTCCGGGCGCTGGCATTGGAGGAGGTCAACCGGCCATTTACATTCGGCCAGCAACTCCGGGACGCCTGCCGGCGGTGGCTGAGGGTGGAGGACCACGACGCCAACTAGATCATCGATCTGGTGGCACTGGAGCAGTTTGTCTCTTGACTTCTGGAAGGAATGGCGGAATGGGTCCAGTGTTATCAACTGGCATCGCTGGAGCGAGCCATCGAGCTGGCAGAGGACCATCTGGAGGCAGCTCCCCTCGCTTCTCTTCTCTTTCTCTCTCTCTTTTCTCCCCCTGTCTCTCATCTCCCTCTCCACCCCATTCCCCTGCCACGGAGGCAGTGGCTGGCTCCTCTCCAGCCGGCCCATCGCACCTGTGGTGTCCTCCTCTCTCCCTCTTCTGTGTCTGTGTTGTTTCCCCCTCAGGTGAGTGACACCCATAACACCAGCATAGAGGGAAAGCCTGGGCCGGGCCGGGCGGGGAATCGGAGCATCTCCTGTGTCAGAGCTCCGCAAGGGAGGTGGGTGCTGTAATCCGGATCCCCGATGCGGCAGAAACCGCCCCTGATCGGGCCGGAACGTATCGCATACCGGTGAGTATTCAAGGGGCTACATATCACGCTTTGGTGGATTCTGGTTGTAATCAGACCTCAGTTCACCAACGCCTGGTGCAAGGTGAGACATTGGGGGGGAGCACAAGCGGTGAAAGTGTTGTGTGTGCACGGGGATGTTCACCATTACCCTCTAGTGTCTGTCCAAATTCTATTCCGGGGCCAAATGCATAGAATAAAGGCAGCGGTTAGTCCCCGTCTCACCCACTCGTTGATTTTGGGTACTGATTGGCCGGGATTGAAAAAACTAACGGAATATTTAACATGTAGTGGGTCCTGCACTAGTAGGTCATGGGAAGATCCCAGTGTGGCATTGACTGGAGAAGTTGTCACAGAGCCATCTACGTCAACACCACTTCAGAGTGAGGAGCAGCCTGTTCCTCCTCCCTCTCTCGGGGATTCCCTTGGGGATTTCCCATTACAGCAGTTGCGAGATGAGACTCTGCGGCATGCATTTGACCAAGTGAGAGTAATTGATGGTCAAACTCTTCAGCCAAGCGCAGCACCAACCTTCCTCTATTTTGCCATTATTAAAGATAGATTGTACCGAGTGATGCAGGACACTCAAACTAAGGACCGAATAACTCAGTTGTTAATCCCAAAGAGCCATAGGGAACTTGTATTCCATGCGGCTCACTTTAATCCCATGGCTAGACACTTGGGGCAAGATAAAACACTAGCCCGAATAATGGCCCAGTTCTATTGGCCAGGCATTCACGGGGATGTCCGTCGGTGGTGTGCAGCATGCCATGAATGCCAATTAGTAAATCCTGCGGCCACTCCAACAGTGCCTTTGCGCCCTCTTCCTCTAATCAAGACCCCGTTTGAGCGAATTGGGATAGATCTCATCGGGCCATTAGATCGGTCAGCATGGAGATATCACTTTATTTTAGTTCTAGTGGACTATGCAATGTGATATCCGGAAGCAGTGCCTCCCTACAATATCTCAGCATGCAGTATTGTGGAAGCGCTCTTCCTCTTTATCTCTCGGGTCGGGATTCCAAAAGAAATCCTGACAGACCAAGGCACTACGTTTATGTCACACACACTGCCCGAGCTGTATGGGTTACTGGGGATTAAGTCTATCCGCACCAGTGTCTATCACCCACAAATGGATGGCTTAGTAGAGCGATTTAACCAAACACTCAAGAACATAATCCGGAA
>JANZXT010000006.1:1552710-1563874 GCA_027575915.1 Betancurichthys madagascariensis
TTTGCCCCGACCGGGATTCGAACCCCCAATCTCCTGCGTCGTAGTCAGTGAGCATTACCACTGTACTATCCAGCTGACATATATACACACATATACACACACACACACACATTTTATATATATATATATTTATTAAAAAAAAGAGCTTTAACAATTCCCACAGGTCTTTGGCAATCTTAAAAATAACACAAACAGTCTCCTTGGGTCACAGATATTGGAGCATATGAGCAACTTCACAGACTGCAGAGAATCTACTGTTGGATTCACAAGAGTCAGAGGAGAGATGGCACCAGTGATTGTCCTCCAGCAGTGGACTATAATTTGGATTTCTGCAGTTCTTCTGCTTGTTCTGCCACCATGGAACCAGGACATTAAGAGAACTGTATGACTTCAGTCTGTACGTGATAGAGAATCACTGATCACTTTTCTGCCACAGTAAAATAATGGTACAGACGTGATCACATGACTTACCTGAGCTGGCATCCATGTTGAGGTCAAAGAGCACAGAGCAGGTACTGCAGGTAAGGTGAAGAGTGCAGGAGCTCAGAGCAGCTTTTATTATAACCCTCATGCACCAAACCACACCCTCAAAGTTCTCACCTGTTCCATCACATAAAACTTTATGTCACGTATCGCATAATGGTTGTTACTGAAGCTTTCTGAGGAAGAGTAAATAAAGAAAATAGATAAGTTAGTTTATTGATCCTTCACAGGAAATTATGGCAGCAAATACATTCTCAAGAAAAATGACAGTAGTAAAAAACAAACAAAAAAACTATAATAAAGTGTGCAAAAATAGGAGGTGCAAAGTTTGTGCAGTTAACTGAATACCAGCATACATGTAGATATATACAGCATATAGAGTACCATGCAAAAGTTTTAGGCAGGTGTGAAAAAGTAAAGAAAAACTAAGAATTCTGTAAAATAAAAATGCTTTCACAAATAGAAGTGTTAATATTTTTATCAGTGAACAGAAGATGTGATCACATGACTTACCTGAGCTGGTGTCCATGTTGAGGTCAAAGAGCACAGAGCAGGTACTCCAGGTGAGGTGAAGAGTGGAGGAGCTCAGAGCAGCTTTTATTATAACCCTCATGCACCAAACTACACCCTCAAAGTTCTCACCTGTTCCATCACATAAAACTTTGTCACATATCATATAATGCTTGTTACTGAAGCTTTCTGAGGAAGAGTAAATAAAGAAAATAGATGTTTAAGTAAGTTCCTTCACAGGAAATTATGGCAGCAAACACATTCTCAAGAAAAATGACACAATAGTAAAAATCAAACAAACAAAAAACCTATAATACAGTGTGCAAAAATAGGACATGCAAAGTTTGTGCAGTTAACTGAATATTAGAATACATGTAGATATATATACAGTACCATGCAAAAGTTTTAGGCAGATGTGAAACACTAAAGAAAAACTAAGAATTCTGTAAACTAAAAATGTTTTCACAAGTAGAAGTGTTAATATTTTTATCAGTGAACAATGCAGAGTGAATGAACAGAAGATAAATCTAAATCAAATCAATATTTGGTGTGACCACCCTTTGCCTTCAAACCAGCATCTGTTCTTCTAGTTTCACTTGCACACAGTTTTTGAAGGTACTTGGCAGGTAGGTTGTTCCAAACATCTTGGAGAACTAACCACAGATCTTCTATGGATGTAGCCTGGCTCAAATCCTTCTGTCACTTCATGTAATCCCAGACACACTCCATGATGTTGAGATCAGGGCTCTCTGTGGCCATACCATCAATTCCAGGACTCCTTGTTCTTCTTTACACTGAAGTTAGTTCTTAATGACATTGGCTGTATGTTTGGGGTCTTTGTCCTGCTGTAGAATAAATTTGGGACCAATCAGACACCTCCCTGATGGTACTGCATGATGGATAAGTATCTGCTTGTATTTCTCAGCACTGAGGACACCATTAATCCTGACCAAATCCCCAATGCCATTTGCAGAAATGCAGCCCCAAACTTGCAATGACCCTCCACCATGCTTCACTGTTGCCTGCAGACACTCATTTTTGTACTGATCTCCAGCCCTTCGGTGAACAAACTGCCTTCTGCTACAACCAAATATTTCACATTTTGACTCCTCAGTCCAGAGCACCTGCTGCCATTTTTCTGTATCCAGTTCTTATGTTTTTCATGCATAGTTGAGTCACTTAGCCTTGTTTCCACATCAGAGGTTTGGATTTTTGGCTACAATTGTTCCATGAAGACCACTTCTGGCCAGACTTCTCCAGACAGTAGTTGGGTGTACCTCGGTCCTACGGGTTTCTGCCAGTTCTCAACTGATGGCACTGCTGAACATCTTCTGATTTTGAAGGGAAGTAATCATGATGCGTCTTTCATCTGCAGCACTAAATTTCCTTGGCCAATCACTATGGTCCTCAACATTGCCCATTTCTTTGTGCTTCTTCCAAAGAACTTGAACAGCATATCCAAGGGAGGAAGTGGGTGTGAGGACTTGCTCAAAATTGAGTCCAGTTTTCTCTGCATCCTCACCTCAGCCACCTGTTGGAGGTCATCTTGTTTAATGCTGATGATGTCCTGAATCACGTCCTGAATCAGTTTGTTGATTCTGTTGCACACCACACCAAAGAAACAGTGCATATACTTTTACCTTAATAAATATCTGTATTGATTGCATAATAATAATAATAATAATAATAATAATAAAACCCTCCAAAGAATGTCACCTTAACGTGATGGAGGACTTTGGGTGTCCCGATGATCCTGGGAGCTGTGTTGTTGGGGGCATTAAACCCTGGTAGCATTTCCCAAGGCAAATTGGCTCCAGAGGAAGGGACTAAGAGCAATTCAAGATCCCGATGATCCTGTTGCCTTGCAGGTTAGGCCTACTGAGCTATGTAAAAGCTAGGACAGGTTACTCTGAAACAAAATCCACCCGCTGCCTTGTGGGGATAGCCTATTTAGGTGAAGGCTAGGAGAAGGCAATTCCAACAGAAAATCCCTGGGTTCATCTTGCCTGGCTGATAGTACCCGGAAAGAGCCTCAGCTATGAGTTAAACAGTGAATGCCAACAAGTATGGATAGGACATCGAAAAGAAAATCATACCACATCGGTCATCACGTGGGTTACCAAGGACTGTGATCCCCAGTGGGGAACCAGGCTGGGATTGAAAAATCTGCTACTGGGACAAACTCTTCCACCACTCAAGAGCTAGAGGAACCCCCACTCTGAGTTGTCACAGACTCACAGTGGCCCTCTGGCTGCTACAAATGCAAATCTGCTTAAAGGACAATGTCAAAAATGGACCAAGGAGGAGTATAAAGAAGTAATGGAAGCATTCTACTCAGCACAGCTTAACGCTTACAAAAGTAACACCACCAAAGCAACTTATATTATAAGGCGAGCAAAAAAATTTAAATGTAAGATTGAATATTGATGCAAATAAGCTCACAAATACAAGACACTACATCATGAAAGAAGGAAAACTCACTGAGTTAGAATTGATGGTCATCAAGTCAAAGGTCAGAAGGAACCTAATCGGATCTGAAGAGGAAGTTTTCAGCACTACTGATCAAAAGCAAAGTCCTACACCAAAGCAAATCATGGTTACTACTGAAGAGGAAGATCAGGAACCAATGCAAGACCACGTAAACCAGACCAATTTTGACCCAGTTGAAGAAAATGATGCTATAAATGAAGTTATTCACCAGACTTAAATTAGAAGTACTGAAAGAGACAAGCATCACCAAACGTGACCCTATTCCAAAGATTAAAAAGGACCAAAAAGCCATAGAGGCTTTTAGAATTGTCAGTAAGGCCATTGAAAAAATCTTTGAACAGAATACCCAGATGTCATCAATTACTGATATTAATCATATTACCTATGCAGCCACCTCCACTGTCACTGACATGATCAGAGCCAAACAGAAGAAACACCGCACATCAAAAAGGAAACAGCCAGCATGGAAAGAAAAGATCGAAAATGAATTCAAAGAAATGAGAGCACAACTATCATATCTTTGTCAGATTGAACAAGAGAAGAAAGTTAAAGAGAAAAAGCAAAAGAAATGGAACTAAGAACTAAAAATTGTCTCGCAAGATGATGTTCCCGCAGCAAAAGAAGTATTAAAACAGAAATTACAAGCCAAAGCTCAGAGAATAAGAAGGTATAAGAAAAGAAGCAGATTCTTCCGGCAAAATAGATTATTTAAAGAGAATGAAAAACAATTCTGTCAAGAGCTGGAAAAGAAGAATATTGACGTTAATGAACCACCATCACCTGGTAAGATCGGGGAATTTTGGAGTAAGATCTGGGAACAAGAAAAGTGTCATAATGATAAAGCTGATTGGATCCAACAGGAAGAAGTTAAATACCAACAGGTACAAAATCAGCAGTGGACTGACATCACCACTGAAGAAACAGAAATTAAACTATTATTCATTAATTTACATAATGGCTCTAACACGCCCGGCCCCTAACTGTGTAGGCATGGGGTGGCTACATCAATTACTCAATCAAATAGAGCCATTCAAATTCTTAGTCAAATACTAAACATATTCTAAGTTTTCAACTCTCAACATTAACTGTGATTCATCAATTATTCTAACAGTCCTTAATGTCCATTTAAACTGCTTCCTGCAACAAACATAACTTGGTTACAGGCCTTTCCAGGACGCTGCTCTTCGTCTGCACTTGAACACTCCGAACATTGCCTCTGGAATCTGGCATTGTCTTGATGATGCGGCCTATCATCCATGAGCTTCGTGGACCTGAAGGATCCACAATCAGAACAATGTCGTTCACTGCAAAGTTTCTTTTCATCTTGGACCAGCGCTGATGTTCTTGCAGCAGGGGTAAGTACTCTGTGGTCCATCTGCGCCAGAACAGGTCAGACAGGTACTGAATTTGTCTCCAGCGTCTCCTCCCATACACATCACTCTTCTCAAAGATCCCTGAGGGTATTGCAGGCTTTGCTTTCATCAGCAGTAGATGGTTTGGAGTGAGTGGTTCGAGGTCATTTGGATCTTCTGACAACTTTGTTAACGGTCTGCTGTTGATTATGGACTCTACTTCACACAACAGTGTATGCAAGCCATCATCATCCAAAACTTGTTGCTTCAGCAGAGCTGCTAGCACCTTCCTTACTGTCCTAATCTGGCGTTCCCAGATACCTCCTTGGTGTGAGGCACCAGGCGGATTAAAGTTCCACTCAATTCCTCCTTTTAACATTTCTTCTTTGACCTTTGAGTCATTGATGTTCTGTATAGCTTCACGCAGCTCTCTTTCTGCTCCAATGAAATTTGTTCCATTGTCCGATCTGATAACAGACACCTGCCCTCTTCTACTGATGAAGCGGCGCAATGCATTGATGCACGCATCGGTATCCAGAGAGTGCGCAACCTCTATATGAACAGCTCTCATGGTCAAACAAGTAAACAAAACGCCATATCTCTTCACCATGGCTCGGCCTCTTTTTACTTGAAACGGCCCAAAGTAGTCAACACCAGTGAACGTAAAAGGTGGGTTGTCTGGTGTCAGTCTTTCCACTGGCAAATCTGCCATCTTTTGCTCGCCAGTCCTTGCATAGAGCTTGCGACAGGTGTAGCAATCTGATAGCATCTTCTTATGGCAGAACTGGCATGCGGGATCCAATACTTCTGCCTGAGCCTTGCCAACACATGACTCCATCCACAGTGTCCAACCTGATGGTGAGTATGTTTGAGAATAAGTGTGGAAATCTTGAGGTCTTTGTGCAGGATAGCCGGATGCTTAGCCTCCTCTGGCATCGCTGCCCTACACAACCTTCCTCCAACTCTCAACACTCCTTCATCAAGGTACGGCTCCAGCTTGTATATGTGGCTGCTCTTTTTAACTTGGTTCTTTCCTTGTAGCAGAGTCTTGATCTCTTCTCCATATTTCAGCTGTTGACTGTAGCGAATCAAATCATGTTCAGCATTTGTCAAATCCACCACACTGATTGTGAAGTTTTTCAGGCTCTCCTTGTATTTCTTCATTTCTTGAGCTATAGTGCTATGCTGTCCATTCTGTTTGTTATCTGATGCACTGCTGGTCTTTTGCAGTTCTGCTCTTTTGTGGCTCAAGTCCAGCAGGATCCCTTTGAGCTGGGTGAGCCAAGCTACTGCCTTCTTTAAGCGGTGCCAATCAGAATAGTAAGCAATGAGCTTGCTCAAAGCATATTCATCTTCTTCAATTCTGACGACACAAGATACAGCATTTCCTTTGATCTCTGGATCATCTTCTGGCAAAGAACTTGATCGGTCTGTCCTGACAGGCCATTCCTCGCATGGTCTCAGCAGGAACGAAGGTCCTTCAATCCAGTTCTCACCTCTCATAAGGCTTTCTGCCGTCAGACCTCTTGAGACATGGTCTGTGGGATTCTCTGATGAATTCACGAACCTCCACTGTGACGGCTTGGAGGCCTCTCTTATCAGTGACACTCGGTTTGCTACGAACGTCTTGTATCGAGCAGCATCATTTTCGATGCATTTCAAGACCGTCGTACTGTCCGTCCAGAACAACGACTCATCCAGCTGCATGTCCAGTTCCTGCTTCAGCATTCGGTCCATCTTAACTGCCACAGTTGCAGCTGTAAGTTCCATTCTGGGTACGGTTACTTGTTTGAGTGGTGCCACTCTGGACTTGGCCATTACAAATGAACAGGACTTCTGATCATGCTCATTGGTCAACACAAGGTAGGTCACTGTCCCATAACCGTCCTCGCTGGCGTCCGAAAAATTATGCAACTGTGCTGTCTTGACAGGTCCAAAGTTAGCAGGCTTGAAACATCTCTTGACTCTAAAGCTGGAAAGCTTCTGAAGATCAACTGTCCATCTTGTCCATCGTTTCAGGTGGTTTTCTGTGATCTCCTCATCCCATCCTGTCCTGTCTTTACAGAGGTCTCTCAGGAGCAGTTTTGCTGGCAATACAAACGGTGCCAAGAATCCAAGGGGATCATATACAGAGCCAACTACTGACAAGATTCCTCTTCTTGTAGGGGGTTTGTTCTGCACATTGACATTGAAGGAGAATGTGTCAGTCTCAGTGCACCAAGTCACTCCTAAGGCTCGCTCTACAGGTAACTCACTGTCCAAATCCAGAGTCTTGGCTTCTGTGGCTCGATCTTGCTCAGGAACAGATGACAGAAAGGCTCTTGAGTTACTCATCCACTTCATCAAGTTAAATCCCCCCTTGTTACAGAGAGATTTCAGATCCCTGGCCAATGTGATCGCTTCTTCCTCTGTTTCCACTGAAGTCAGGCAATCATCCACATAAAAACTATTCAGGAGTGTCTGAGCTGCCTTCTCTGTTTTCTCATCTTTCAGTGGCAATCCTATGTGGTAATGACCATCTCTGAACTGTAAGGACTTAGTCACTGATCGCATGAATTGGTGATCTTCCTGAGACATTTCTGTCTTATCCTCATATCTTTTTTCAGGAAAGTCGGTATTGAACTGCTGAACTAGCAAGTCCTCAATGGACTCCACTGATATGCGATTCGCTATGCAGCTTTGCAGAGTGTCGGGATTCAAACTTGTGCTGTCTTGTTTTGGGCCATTCACGATCCAGCCTAGCACTGTCTGCACCGCATATGGCCCATCATCTCTGCTGTTCAGCACTTTCCATGGTTCCATTGCTTTATAGGCATTCACACCTATCAACAGTCCAACATCTGCTTCAAGTTGTGGAAGATGTACTTCGGACAGATAAGGCCACTTACTTAGATCTTGTTGCTTAGGAATGTTACCTTCCTTCACAGGAATATCGCTGTGTCAACACCCT
The DNA here is from genome assembly GCA_027575915.1 of Betancurichthys madagascariensis. NCBI lineage: Eukaryota > Metazoa > Chordata > Actinopteri > Siluriformes > Ariidae > Betancurichthys > Betancurichthys madagascariensis. The sequence continues at coordinate 1,560,496 of JANZXT010000006.1, forward strand.
TGGCAGATCAATGTATGTGGTTCCTTCTAGTGCACACACTTCTAAATCTGTTAAGACATGTCCTTGTGTCTTCTTCTGCTGTCCCATGGTACACAGTAAGAAGTCTGTCTTCTTGCCTCTGACATTAAGTTTGTGCATCAGATCCTCTGTACAGAAAGTAGTGGTGCTGCCAGGGTCTAAAAACGCATACGTCTCCACAGTCTTGTCACTTTTCTTTGACTTCACCTTGACAGGTACGACTGACAATATGCACTCGCTGTCACCGGCCCCAGTAGAGCCACAAGTTTCTTGTTCCAGTGACAGAAGAGCATTCGATTCTGTAGGACTGCTTGCATTATAATTCCCATTAGCACTATCATTTTCCATTGTCTTATGCAGTATTGTCGGATGTTTGAAAGCACATTCTGCACACGTCAGTCTTTTCTTACAATCTTTACTTAGGTGTCCTTTGTTCAGACATCCATAGCAAATTCCTTTGCTTTTCAGGAACTGTATTCTTTCGGAATGCTCCTGTTCCTTAATCTTTTCACATGAGCTGAGCGTGTGTGCCTTCCCACAATACAAACAAGTCTTTTCTGTGGTGTCAATGGTCTTGTTCATATTATGCTGTACCTTTTCCTTAACAGGCTGTGTGCTGTCCTTCACAATAGGGGAAACACCTGTAGCAAAGTTAGCACCTTTCATATTCTTCTTAGCACTTTTTGCAACTGGCTTGGGCTTGGCCTTTGCATCAGAGGTCACATCCTGAATGTCACCGAAGAGTGGATCATTCACAACTTGTGCATACCAATCAATGAAGTCGACCAGGTCTTCAAATCTGGCTCGCCGTCTGTGACGTGTTTGAAAGTCAAATGCAGTGTTCCTCCACCGTTCTCTGACTTTGTATGGAAGTTTTGAAATGACTGTCCACATGTTGCTTGGATTGTCCATCTCTTCCATAAAATCAATATCAGTCATGGTATTTCTACATCCAATGAGAAACAGTGCATACGTCTTCAAACCTTTGGCATCCTCAGTTTTGATCTGTGGCCATTTAAGTGCTTTATCAAGATAAGCTGTGGCTATCTTCAGTTCGTTGCCATAATGGTACTGAAGCAGTCTCTTGGCTTCTTTAATCCCTTTATCTGGCCGCATGTGTTCACAGCTGCGGACAAGGTCTCTTGGTTTGCCACTTGTGTACTGTTCTAAGTAGAACAACCTATCCTGATCACTGTTCGTCTTCCTCTCTATTGCATTTTCAAATGCCCTCATAAATTATCTGTAGGCAAGTGGATCTCCAGAGAATACTGGAACCTCTCTTTGGGGAAGCTGGGATAGACTTTGCTGCATGACTAGTAGCTCTGTTACTTCATTCTGACGTTGCATTATCCTATGAAGTTCCTTCTCAGGGCCACTAGGCTGTGAGGAGTCAGGAATTTGCTTTGCTGATGCATTTGTCTTACTGCGTGAGCCAGGTGCTTGTAATGATGTCCTTGGCAAAGGTGGTACAGGTTTTCTTTCCTCTTTCAATGCGAAATCAGAAAAATCAGATCTGTCCTTAGTAACATTCTTGTGTGACTGATAATAATCATTCATGCCATCATTAATCTCTTCATGTTCACTAAATATTTCCAATCTGGCAGTAGAAGCTGCAATCTCTGCCTCCATCTCAGCATGTTCACATTTGGCCTTTAATTTCAATTCTTCAACATCTAGTTCTTGCTTTTTCTTTAATGCCTTTGCATGCGCAAGCAATGCTGCATGCTCTGCCTTGGCCTTAATGCGTGCGGAGCTGGTTGTAGATTGTGCTGCAGAGCTATGTCTACTCCTAGCACCCAGTGAGAAAGTTGCTGACACACTGTCATGTGGCATAATGTCTTCATCTACATCCTCTTCACTTTGCCCTTTTCGTGTTTCTGAGATCCATTTTTGAGTTTCAAATCTAAAATTCTCAAATATAGCAAACTTAGGAACATACCAATTTGACTGGTCATCTTCTCTTTCAGTTTCAGATAAATTCTGAATCACTTCTTCATTGGCATCTTTAAACTCACAAAATATGCGATGAAAGCCATGTGACAATTCAGTTTCAATTATTTCAACATTGTCTTCAACTTTTTTCATTTCCTGAATATCATGCATCTTGCGAGTGAGCATTGACAATTTTCCTTGTCTCTTGTTACGCAGCCTATTCAATTTGTATTCTCTGGCTGTTTCTGTAGGCTTTGGCGCCCTCTTGAGGCCAGCAGAATCCATGCTTTCACTTGCTGAGTCATCAGCCATTTTAGCTCCTTTACGCTAGCGCACATTAACTGTCTCAATTAACTGGAACTTTGACAATTTCACTGTCTTCTTAATGTTCACAAATCCTCTTGTGAAAAGACACACATAGAGTGCAACAAGCATTCAAATAAAGCTGGCTTCTTATTAAAATGATTTTCAGCAGTGCTTTTCCACTGGCAGCAGGAATTAGCAAGCTCACAGTAACATGTTCATCTTAGCGTTCAGACATCAAAGGCATTTTTCCGAGTTTATCGTCGTCTTCAACATTCCAAAAGTAAACGATCGGTAAAACAGTCTACTTCAATGCAGTTCAGTTTACCTCCCTTTAGAATGCAGCAGGATAGATGAAGGCTCCGTTTTGGTTTTTCCTCCAGAAGCTTCTGTTCCACCACGAGGCGTCCATGAGCCCAGTCTTTGACTAATGTAGGTGCAGTTTCTTCAATTTTCGTTTTATGACCAGTTCCTTGAGCTTTAAGTCAATGACGCGAGACTTCTTAAAAGTTTAAACTGTTTACTAAATCAAAAGGTTCAAATTACAAGCATAAAATTGCTAAAGTATCTAACTATACAGGAGATGGCTGATTTCCGTGTAGTCACGGTCAAAGACTGCTGCACTCTCACCTTCTGCGTCACTCTCACTACTTAATGCTTCCGGAGAGTGACGTCATACGTACGCTAAAATAATTAAGCAATATTAACTTACCAATTAACATTACTAAAAAGCAACAGTCAGTTCTTTCAAATATTCAAATTAACATTATACATGACAAAAATTAAACTATTATTCACTAATTTACATAATGGCTCTAACAATAGGCTCTTGCTTTCATGAGTCCTTTTGGTGTCATGATGGGACAAGAAGTCTGAAGACAGTGCAGAAAATTCCAGGATTCACTCCTGGCTTACTCAGCTTAGCTCTCTCTTACCCCATCTAAGGTCCTGGGCCCGGCTGTTTGTTAACTCCAACAAAGCACAAAGGCTGTACTCTGAATCTGACCACAGCAGCCGGTGTTCAGCATGACAGCTATTTTTTAACACCATGGGCTCAAACCTGTACAGAGGGAAAGGGTAAGCATCCGGGTTTTCACTACACCAGGCCAAATGGGTGCCAGTGCAT
>JANZXT010000006.1:2154732-2172184 GCA_027575915.1 Betancurichthys madagascariensis
CCCAATGGAGAATGAGCGTTGAATATGGTTTACGATATTGCACGGTTGTCAAGACAACATGATGTCACACGTCAGAGCTGATGCGAATATCCTATGAGGGAGAGTTTTCTGCTGCATATGTGCAGAAGCATTTCTTTGTTCGCTGGGAAAGACGCGTTGAAAGGCTACCGAAAGTTCATTAGATATTCTTCACACATTTACGAGAGAAAAACATACCAACGGACATCGAAAAACTGGTGAACGTACTACTACTAATAATAATAAATGGCTTTTTTTTCATGGTCCATCAGATATATTCTATTCAGCTACTCATCTCTGACTCATTCAGTATCACGCTCGCTGAATGGAATATATCTGATAGACCATGAAAAAAAAGGCAGACAATATTCTTCTTATTATTGGATTTTTAAATCCTCAGATTTTGAATTCAGCATTGGTCTTAAAACGCTCGTATCCGTCAGGCTCTAACCCTACAGAACATCAGTGAAAGACTTGATCCTTGTGTAACGTTTTGTATTTTTGCTTTTTGTTTTCTGATGCAGAATCCGTTACCTGATAATCCAACATGGTGAAGGCAGGGAAGCAGTCGAGGATCCTCGGCTCAAAGTAGTACGGGAATATCCACACCATGGGCATCTCGGACACACCGCCGCTCTCTACAGGACGCGGGACAGAACACGCTGTGAGTGGATCGATCCCGTCATCCATCGTTACCGAGAACAAAAAGGAACCGAGTAGGAAAAAAAAAAAAAAAGACGTCCTGCATCGCCATTTTCATCTGAACATGTGCACAAAGTTGAGTGCGTAAGTTTGTACGCCTTCAGGACGACCTTTTTCTAATCAGTGCTCCACCACAAAAGACACACCCATACTTCATTTTTAATATTCTGGATCTGAAGAACACGAGACACTCAAAAACCAGTGGGAGTGGGGGAGGGGCAAACTTTTGCACCACCAAAAAAAATAAATAAAAGTTGGACTTGTGCCTCATATACAATCATCTAAATACACACCAGTTCCCTGAAGACTCCTCCACGTGTGTGATATCTTCGAGAATGTGTGGCCCAGAAGCTTCACCAGACCTCCAAAGGGTGGATCTGTGACCATCACGACTTTATTACCAGCTTCCTCTGACAGGAAGTCCAGGAAAACTTCAACCGATTCCTGTACAGACAGGAAATTGGACATGTATCAGTGTAATCTCACAGATACGGACAGATTTCAGTGTTCCAGCGAGTTTTCTGATGATTATCGCAGGCAGGTTTGGAGCGTCACTATAGACAATGAATCTAAGATGGAAGGATGAGCCGCACTGGGAGATTACTTTTGGAAAATAAAGTAAGCAAATCTGAAACTTCTTAGTTAACCAGTTTAATATAATGTTTCATGAGGTGGCATTCGCGCTTGCCACGCCTCAAACGGTCACGCTCATCCATGTGCATTTGCATGACAGTCTAACATTAGTTAATAATAATAATAATAATAATAATAATTTGTTCATTAATAATAGTCTGGGATATTAATGTTAGATTAAATTGAGTCAAAACACGTTAACATTAGCGATTAGATTTTCTACAGATCTATATCTAGAGTCTCGATCTCTCGCTCCTAACTTCTGACTGAATTTGTTTTGTCCTCAGCTTCTAGATCTCCTGACGTTCTAACAAACATACATTCGGTTCTTGCTGCTTTTACTGATTCTTTCCTCTTTTGCTCATTTGTACACAAACGTACCTCACTGCACTGACTCGTTATTGCAATAAAACAAAACGGTCGACAGAGCAGGACTATGACCCCGCCCTAATAGTGTGCTCCGATTGGTCAATATGCGCATTGCAAATCACAACGAGCAACACCCGTTAGGGCGCACTTATTTTCTGTGGTGGAACAAATGTGTGGGTGCTTGCAAAGTTCTGGAAAATTATAAGGAGAGCACATATAAATCTGGGCGGGGCAGGGTGTGGCACACGTGGGTAAAATAAACTTGCTGGAACACTAGATTCATCTAAAAAGTCATGCAGAAGGTTTTACCTTTCCATCAAAGAAGTGATGATTAAACATGTTATAATGACAGAATTCACTCTGCGGGTAAAACTGGGAATATCTGGAAGAGGGAAAGAGCAAGAACGTCAGACGATATTCTCATATTACTACACACACAGGTTTTGGCTTGTTATGGGCTTCTCAAAACTTGTATAGCTGCTTCAGCACATACCGGAAAAGAACAAAGAGAGAACGAGAGAGAACAAAACCGTTCATTCCCACGCTGTGCTGTAAGTACCTATCTCCGATTATTTTCTTATATTTAATTATTTCCCTCCACACCGAGATGTTGCGTATTAATAAGATTATTATTCCAGACTCTAGAACACGTCTCTCTGGAGGATATTGTGAAGCTCTGATTCGCGTACAGCGACGTGAATATCTTAATTCAGCTAAATGAGCATTACTCCTTCTGTACAGAGACTCCGTGCTGATTTAGTGAATGATCAGGGTTTAGAGCGTTAGTTACCCTTTTTTCCCCCCGCAGTCCGAGAACAGGAACAAAATAGTCGTTATCAGATGATAAATCGCTCCATCACTTTAAAACGAGTCTGTTAATTCTTTGAACAAGCAAAGTTTTGAAGCAGCTGGAAGAACAGTACTGTACAGCTTTATTCTGTTCTAAACTGTACCCCCCCCATTCTAGAATATCATTTATTTTGGGTTTTTTTTTTTTTTTTTGGAATAACAGAAGAATTAAACAGAATGGGTTTAGTCTATTGTAGAATGTCATGACCCCATTATCGAATGGGGCAATCCCCCCCCGCCCCCCGATTCTAGAATATTGCTACCCTTTCCTGCATGTTCTAGAAGGTATCTATTCTTTTCCCCATTCGAGAAAAAGAATATCATTTAATGCACAAAAAACATTCCAGAATAGTCACTGTTTTTTTTAAATAACTGAAGAATGGAACAGAATTATTATTATTATGATTATTATGATTATTATTATTATTAAAGCGTAGACCAACCCCACATTCTAGAATGTAACAATCCCCACCCATTCTAGAATACTCCTATCTTTTCCCTCCATGGTCTGGAATGTAGCACTCCTGACCCACCCACCCCCGTACTAAAACATAGCTATAATTTCCCTTCCTATTCTAGAACATTATTTACTCTAGAATGAAGCATTACAGATTTAAGTCAACATGTTTTTAATGTCATTAAAGAATGGAATAGAAAATGTTCGTTTGTATTTTTATTCTAGACCCCCCCCCATTTTAGAATGAAGCAATCCTTTCTCCCCCCTCGATTCTAGAATATGGATAGCCTTTTCTGCATGTTCTAGAAGATAGCTGTCTTTTCCTCCCCCATTCTAGAAAAAGAAAATTGTTTATTGCACAGTAAAATATTCCAGAATTAAGTCACTTTTTTTTTTTTTAAATAATAGAAGAATGGAACAGAAAAATGTCTATCATTCTAGAGTGGAAACCCCCCACCCCCCCATTTCTGGAATGTAGCTATCCCCCAGAATATTCTTATCTTTTCCGTCCATGGTCTGGAATGTAGCACTCCTTACACTCCCCCCCCCCCAACCATGTACTGAAATATAACTAATTTTCCTTCCTATTCTAGAATAGGAATATCCTTAACTCTAGAATGAAGCATTACAGATTTAAGGTCAGTTTTTAATTTAATTTCAGAATGGAATAGAAAACGTTCGACTTTTTTTCGAGAGTAGATACCGCCCCCATTCTAGAATGTTCCTATGCTTTTTCTCCACGTTCTAAAAGGCACCCATCGAGAATAAAGCACGCTATAGTTTTAGAATAGAAAGATGGAATAGAATAAATTAATTCTATTCTCGATTCGAACAGCCCCCACCCCCCATGTTCTTGACTGTAGTGCACCCCACCCCACACTGAAATGTAGTGATTACTCTTTTCCCTCCATTCTAGAATATAGCCCCCCCCCCAATCTTCTAGAATTTACCATTCCCCTCCCCATGCTCTAAAATGTAGCTATTATTCCTTCCTCCGGTGTTGAATGTAATGCTTGTTTTCCCGTTCAAGAAAAATATATTCTTTTATTCTAGAATTAAGCCCTTATGTTTTTAAACGATCAGAGTCTGAAGCAGTGGGATACATGGAACAGGACAGGTTTCCTCGATTCTTGAATGGAGCCGTCCTTCTTTCCTTGATTCAGAATCCTCTTTATTCTACAGGGTGTTTCAAAAAAATATTATTTGAGATCCCAGAATGATGTCAAATTTTTTTGAAACACCCTGTAGAATAAAGCATCCTGGAATTAATCTAGAACCATGTTTTTTAGTGATCAGGGTAAAGTTTGGAGCGGTTCTGTCCTAAATACCTGTCGTGCACCCTCGACATGTTTCAACATAACGCGCCTGAGCTTCCAGGAGGAAATAAAGCATGACGTGCTGCGTATGTAAAGCAGTAAGAGAAAGTGAGCAGACCCACGAGTGAGGAGGTGTGATCTGAGGAGTTCCTCTTTGTTTCTGAATGTTTGACAGAGTGAGCAGAGATGGCAGAGGACGAGAGCGCAGCACAGCCACCCCGAGCAGATCCGCTCTGCCTCGCCTCGGTCACGCAGCCCTTCCCTCGGTCTCCAAAATTGCTCCGTAAACCAGACGCTGACTCGCAGAAATACTCACAGGTTTGCTGACATTCAAATATCATAATATGAAAAAAATAAATAAGTAAATAAATGAGACAACGACGACTGATAGTAATGTAAAAGCAATGCAGCACTTGTGTCTGGTAAAGAAAGCCGTTTGCTTGTGCGTGAACATCAGGAACAGTTCTCCTGCTGGATGGAGGAGCTGGAGAAGGAGAGCAAGAGGACAGAAGCTCACATGGCATCTCTGAAAAAGCACCAAGCCAACCTGACTGTAAGTGACAAGCAAATCATTTTAACATTTTAAAAGCTGCAGTCCGTCATGTTTAATGACCTCATTTGGAAGATCTCGGAGGATTCCCAGATACGGATCTGCCTCGTTCCCTCGTTTCAGCTCCACCCTCAAACTGGAGCTCGTTTTTAAAAAAAATTATTAACAGCGAGGAAACATTGAGTCGTTCAGCAGAACGCTGTGCTACTTGGAAGAATCACAGGTTTATAATAATGTGCCTGTTCTGAGGTTGTGTTAGCGCTTCTGTGTTGTTTTATTTTGAAAAAGGGAAAAGAGAAGATATTTCTTTAAGATCAGTGGGAGGAGTCTGCAACATCAGCGTTTTGTAACAGTTGGTAAGTTTTCGAGCGCGGATGGACGATTTTGCGTTTAATGGGGACGTTAGAGCTGCTACAATGTAAGAAAGAACAGGAATGAACTTCTAACGTCTTTTGCAGACCTACTGTATAGACACTCACGGCCACTTTAATAGGAACTTGTTCTTCTGCTGCTGCATGCCGAGATGCTTTTCTGCTCACCACGGTTGTAAAGCGTGATACGAGTTACTATATCCTTCCTGGCAAGAGAAAAACAAAAAACCTTGAACCATCTCAAATCTGTCCATTTTGTGATCTCTGCCCCTCTCTTATCAACAAGGCGTTTGTTTCCACCCACAGAACTGTCGCTCACTCACTCGATGATGTTTTTTGTTTTCCGCACCATTCTGTGTAAACTCTAGAGACTGTTGTGTGTGAAAACCCCAGGAGGAGATCAGCAGTTTCTGAAATACTCAAACCTCATACTCATCTGACTCGAACCAACACCCATACCACAGTGAAAGAAAGAAAGAGAGTCACACTTCACTGTGAGATCAGTTTTTCCCGTTCTGATGTTTGAACAGTAACTGAAGCTGATTAGAAAACAGCAGGTGGATGTAGGAGTGTTCCTAATAAAGTGGCCAGTGAGTGTAAACGGATGAGAGGAATGGTACAAGGCGAATAAAATACTTTGTGACATGATGTTGTTGGAAAATAATGAACTTCAGGGTGGTAGCGCTCCCTCCACTTCATCACACCAGCTGGTTTTATTCCTCAGGCAGGTACTACTCACGTGATGCAACTGCTTTTAGTTTCTTAGGTACAAGAAAATCACAATGCCACTGTTATGTTAGTCAATTCTTCTCCGTCATCATTGACCCTCCCTTGTGACCCCTCCGTCCCTGTTCCTGGGGTGAAGATGAGTGCGGAGGCGATGGGGCAGAAAGTACGCGAGCGATTTGAGGCCATGCGTCTGAGCCTGAAGAAGGAAGAACAGGCCGTACTGGACTCGCTAGAACAAGAGCACCGGGAGAACAGCAGCAGACTGACGCGTCTCCTGAACAACTGGAACCAGCACCTGAAACTGGTGCGCAAACACATCAGCACCATCAGGACACTGCAGGAGAAAGGAGCCGAGAGCCGGCAGCAGGTACTCGTCACGCTGCACTGAAGACGCGCGATATAAAATCACTAACAATCATTTACTCAAAGATGTAACTATACATTCTGTCCTGGCTTTAGGTCTCTCCTGAAGATTTCAGGTAAATCACTTTCAACGTCATTTGCAGCTGCAGATTAAAATAAGCAACGTTAATACACTGCAACCGCGCGATAACCAACTCCCTGGGGAACGCGCAAATAGTTCATTATCCTGAAACGGAGCCGCGTGTCACACCAAACACTTGCGTTATATGTGAAATTTTCAGCACGTTAAAATTCCTGCTCATGAATTTCTCCTCCTGAGTTACAGGATCACAAACGGAGGCGATGAGTGATTTCTTCGTCGGTTACGGAAATGACAGCGGTGCATCGTTCGTTGTCAATGTCCACACACCGACGTGCTCGGTTTTCTAAATCTTTACCATGTCATGTGACATCAGTTCACCGATGAAGTTGTTTATGTCGTGCCACAGGGTTGGGCGGGGCTGAGGGTATAAAAACACCACCTGCACGCTTTAACTAGGTGTTAAGTTTAGCGGAGTCAGCAGTCATTTCATCCTTTGATCAGCGTTTTCGAGAATTGTTAGTGATCTACACCTCAGCGAGACTCATTAAGCCTTTGTTTTATGGTGTTTACACGTATTGTTAACTCGACTGCGGACTTGATTACTGATCGTCTCTGGGAGGAAGAGGAGCGCACGTGTGTGTGTGTGTGTGTGTGTGTGTGTGTGTGTGTGTGTGTGTAAGCAGGCGAATGATGGATGTAATTACAGGAAGTGTGTTTATTTACAAAACAGGACAAAAACGTAAGATCTATTAAAATCGCAGGGTTATGAAACAGGCAGTGGTCACGCGAGGAACAAACAGAATGACGGTAGCAGAGACGAAAGGTGGAGTCCAAATACACAAAGTCAAAACCAGAAAGGCAACGCAGATATAAGGCTTGGTAATGTGAGACACTTGGTACACTTTGTATACTTCAAGTCTGTGTATTTAGAGAGGGTTTATAAGAGCATGCTGTGATTGCACTCTAATCCAGAACAGGCGCAGGGTAACTGGTACTAATGGTGCTTGGAGCACCAACGTGCATGGACGTGACACAGGGATTTTTTTTTTCTGAAGACTCATCGTCACTGAAGACAGAGACACAAACTTAGTTCGTTATCTGCGAAAGTTTGTAGTAAAAGTTTGTTGTAGTGCGATTGCAGTGTATTCACATTAGAATCAGACAATTTCATTTCCGTAATTTGACTCAATGTTCATGTAGCTGCCATAAGAAGCAGGACGCCGCTGAACTGACCATCAGGCTGAACGACGAAAAATTCCAGAAGCTCATGAAGGTTTTGGGGAAGATCTCAAAAGACTTGCAAGTCCAACTACAGAAAAGGAACTTGCTGCTCGGTAATCCACTTTTTTTTCCTTTTTCTTTTAAAATCCCCCCAGTCTGTAATGCAGGGGGATGTAGCTATTGGTCAGTCTGTAAACATTTTAGTTTCAGGAGCATAACTCAAACTATCAGGAATTTTTTCCATGAAACCTCACAGTCACGTTAGAGGAGTTGTGCCTTTTGACATTTTGGGATTTCTGTGATTTTTATTTTTTTCCGTATTTCCATGGTAACCAGTTCAACTTAGGAAAAATTGGCGTGGGGTTTGGTGTGTGTGGGGGAGAGATGCGCGTCCTCTCCTGATGACTTTTTTTTTTTTTAAATTAGTTGTCGATGAATCTCACTGAACCATAAACTCATAGCCAGTTAACATGAATGACAGATTTCATTATACTGTATATAAATCACACCACAGCGCTGTGGAGTTCTGGACTCTGATGGGTCAGGTGTTAATTTATTTTCCATAACAGCAGCGCGGCTGTAATTTTAATATTAACGCTCGTTTCTATAGTAACAGGGTTACTTCTGTAAGGAGACGTTTATGGAAGGAGTCTCCAATGTCAGCACTTTGTCAGAGATGTAACTAAGTTTTGTGACATTTCCAGGACAGGAGTTTACACTTCACGGTTTCATTGTAACAAACATGGGAAGGTGTCAGGATTGTAAACTGAAGATCATAGGTTCAAATCCCCATTTATGCCTTGTAAAACTGGGGAAGCTAATGGTTAGAGAAGCAGCATTGGGACCAAAAGGTCACTGGTTCGATTCCCTGGACCAGCAGGTGAAATGCCGTCACCCCCCAGATTAATTATTTATTAACTTGATGAGAGAGAATAAAAGGTTTATAGCAGTTTATAACTTGTTTCATAGATGTTCCACAACATTAAACATCACTAATGGATGAAAAGTATAACTTTTTAATTAAAAAAAAAAAATAATAATGCAGTTCACAAATTGCTGTGGTGTAAGAGGAATAAAACAGTCCAGGATGCGCCATTATAGTAAAGCAGGTGGGAACAGTAAGTCTGCTTCTTGGCAACACACCATCACTGATTATTTTCCTAACACACCACAACACGGAGTGGTTTATCTTTAGCCAAAATCGCATCCAATTCCCTTTATATGCTATTCATGATATCCCACAATGCACCACAGTTATCCAGTGCTGTCTAAAGACTAATCTCCTGTGGGTTTTTTTCCCCCCTTGCCAGCCTCCAATGAGGTGGTGATTGACAGGACAGTCAGCCACAGACAGATCAAGGTGACTTCGAGTGGGCGGGGCTTTTTCATCTCTCCCGAGGACAGCTCGGCTCCGAGCCGCCCTCTTCAGTTCGATCAGACCTGCTGCGCCCTGGGCTCGCCCGCCATCAACTCGGGTCAGTGTTACTGGGAAGTAGATGTCCACTGCTGCTCTTCCTGGGCTGTGGGCGTGGCTTATGGTAGCCTGCACAGGAAAGGGCAGGACAAAAGCACAAAACTGGGCAGGAACAGACTGTCGTGGAGTCTGGAGTTTTGGGATGGGCGTCTCTCGGCTTGGCACAACGACCGCTACTTGACCCTGTCCGCTCGGGCAGTGCCAGACAAGGTGGGCGTGTTCGTGAACTACCACAAGGGTCGTATTGTGTTCTACAACGCAAATGCCATGACGATGCTGCAGGATTTCTCAACGAGCTGCACGAACGTGTTCGAGAGGGCGCATCATCAGTTCACCGAGCCCGTGTTTCCTGCTTTTCGCTTTTTCAAAGCCAGAGATCAACAGCGTGTCCCAGATCACATGGAGATCTGTGACCTCGGGCTCTAACGCACCGTCCTGCAGTAATACTGAACGCAGATCAGACCTCGGAGTGTTTTTCTTCTGCTAGCTTTTTTTTTTTTAAACGATCTACATTTACACCTCGCCAATGCTGTACTACATTTTAATGCAACAAAAAAACCAGCACTGCACTTTGTCAGTGTGGACGTGTTTTAATTTACATCCATCTTTAATCACGAGTTAACCAAATAAACAAAACCAAACTACTGACACCTGTGGTCAAAAACAATCAATTTTGTTCACTTAATCAGGTGAGTTAAATAAATAAATAAATCAGGACAGAATTAATCTTATTCTAGCAGCAGGGTTATGATCCACTGATAAACTTCTTAACTTTGTATAAAACTTTCTACACTACCTTTAACTTTTAACTAGCAAACGTCCTAAAACGTTATTAAACGAACACTCACCTGAAATCAATATCCAGTAATAAACTCTTCATGGAGTTCGTTTTGTCCTCTGCACTCCGGATCTTAATCAGCTCGTGTAATCTGCGATTAGACGAGAAACTTTAGTTTGTGTAAATAATACTTGATCCCCGCACAGAGTGGGGAACGATGACGTAACCAGAAATGTCCACTTTGCAAATGACAGCCAGTAAACAGTCAGTGCAAGTCCAAGAGATCAAAACTGACCGTGCTGTCTGAGTGGGCGGGGCATAATGCCTTTCAGCTGTCAATCATGTGCGTCTGTGAGATCACGTATTTGGGGGAATGTAGAGAAACTTTCCTTAGTTTTTAAGTACGTTAGTTTATAAGTTCATAAGCAGGTTAATGTGTCAGTAAATCAGTTTGAAAGTTAATTTGTAAGTTAAAGGTAGTTTGTAAGTAGGTTAACTTGATATGCTGGTTAGTTTGTAAACAAGTTAGTTTGTTTGCAAGTACTTAAGTAGGTTCATTTGTACATAATTTACTTTGAGTACGATCATAACTTAGTTTGTAAGTTCATATTTAGGTTAGTTTATAAGTTGAAGATAGTTTGTAAGTTCTTAAGGGAGGCAGGTTAGTCAGTTCACTTGTTTGCAAGTTTCTAAGTAGATTATTTTGTATATAATTTAGACGTTTGTTTCAGTGAAATAAGTGTGCAAGTTAGTTTCGAAGTTAAATATAGTTTCTAAGTTTGTAAGTGGGCTAGTTTAAGTTCATGAGTAGGTTAGTTTATATGTTGATTACTTTAAAGTACTTAAGTTAGTTTTCTTAAGTTCATAAGTATGTTTAAATGAAATAACTAAGTGCAAGTTAGTTTGTAAACAAGTTCATAATTAGGTTAGTTTGTAAGTTAGTCTAACTTCACAAGTTAATCAGTTTGTAAACAGTTTAGTTTGTCAGTAAGAATGTTAGCCTGCAAGTCAGCTAGTTTGTGATTAAGTTAGTTTGTACAACAGTTAGTTCCGGTCTGCTAACTGTATCGGTCGAGTGACAGTCCAAAGAGTGTCTGTCTATATTTCCTCTAACACCACTGTGTTTAACTCCACTGTGTTCACAGTGTATAATTAGATAAAAATATATAAATTTCATTTCCTAGCTTGAAACAGTTACTAAGTAGAGTTAGCGACATCATCGTCGAACATGACAAACAATACTTTTCAGGAACTCGGCTTAAAATATGGAAGCTCGTAAGATGAAAAAGGGACACCAGGTTCACAAAAGACGTCCGTAAGTAAATTAGTTTGTCGAGTTCATAAACAAGTTGTTCATCTGTTTAGTTTGTCGTCAAGTCAGTTCGTAAGTAATTTCAGACAGTAAGTTGGAAAAAGAGAGAAGGAAAGTTAAGTGAATTCATTAAAAGCTACATTTCCAAAGCAAGTTTGTTTCGTCAGTCAATCAGAAATAAAGGATCAGAGGGAACTCATCACCAGAATTACAGTTTCCACTCCGATCAGGGATTAAAACCTTCCCAGGTGACTACAGACAATCACAATACAAATGCAGATCTAAATTACATCCATCACCACTCTGCTAATCATTCAGAGATCTGGCAACCCCCTGATATTAGCACTCTGTAGTGCAGTGGAGAGGTGACTGGTGCAGCACTGCAGTTTAATGTTAATTTAATCCTTAAATCACAAACTAACTGGTCTTTTTGCTTGGGTTTATCGTTTTTATTGCCCCACTACTGAAACAGGGCACGTGTTTTAAACTCACCGTGGCGTCCCGACGCAAAGAACCTTCCGGTATCCTAACCCAGAGAGCACATCCAGAAGGAAACGGCAGCTGCGGTCGGCGAACAGGTACTGCGCGTTACTCTTCTTATTCTCCAAAGCACAAAGCAGCAGGCTGGGCCTCCTCAGCCGTGTCACCGTGATGTCATCAGAAAGCGCCTGGTGTGAGGCGTGCGCGCTCCACTCGGCAGGAAGCAGCAGCAGCTGACAGTCCACACAGAACCTCCTCTGATCCAACGGCAGGGAAACAAACTCTCTGAACCTGCCACAGGAACGAGGGGAAACGCTTTACACCACCCTGCAGAACGGTACCATCTGTACCCTGGGCGAGTACCCGTACCCTCTGTGTGTTTCACATCAGTATAGAAGGAGTTCCTCTGGAGGTTGGGGTGCATGGACAATTCGTAAAATACAACTCGAAATTCATCCTTTTAAACGTTTTAAAAAGGTTACTGAAATGTTAAAATATGCCCAGCAGTGTCATTTATCTCCTTCACACGATGAGCTGTTGTGCAGAAGGTACAGCGAGTCGATTTTAACCCCACAGCTTAATAATAAGGGTGCCGATGATAAAAACATTTTAAAACCAAAGACACTCGGAGGAACAGTCACAGCTGACGTGTAGCCAAGTCGCAAAAGCATCTCGGGCACTGCACATCATCTCCAGCACCATGTCGGGAGCAGGTACAGTGAACAGGAAGCCATTGTGGTGGAATTTAACCCAATCTGAAGAATTTACTTAAATTGAAATAAAATTGAGCTCAATATCAGTGACAGGAAAACTCATTTTTAGAACAGGAATCATAAATATATAAAATTTCAGTCAAAATATTGCATTTTGTGTCAGTTTGTCGTCAATCAGGACGAATCTAGAAGACCAATCAAGGGTGTGCATTGTTTCTAACTCCACCCACATTCCGCCCGAGCTAGAATGTGAGGTTATGATACGGGACGCAACATCAAACAGCGTACAGTGCACTGGAAATAACGACGGAGTGTAGGTCTGTTACTGTATGCCGTTTCGAGTCAGTCCCTTTACCTCGTGCAGTATTCTGAATGAGTGAAGGACGGCCTCTTCATCTGGTTCTGCGCCTCTCTCACACGCAGTCGCTCCTCTGATACCTGAAACATTTTAGCATTAAAAAAGTATACCAAAGGGGGGGAAAACAGATGCAAGTAATATTCACGTCAATGTAAACTTGTACTCGGGTACAACTGCAGGTTAATAACCACTAAATTACATAAAATTAAATAAATGTTCCACTACAAATACGTTCATGAAACAGGTGCAGAGAACCCCGTTGTAAACTTATTCAAATTTTTTAAACAATAAAATGTACATAAGTTTAAGACAATCACATACTGCAATTTATATGAAAAAAAAAAAACAAGTAATAAATTTGGCTTGGTTTGGCTTCACCGTCAGTGTGAGAATTATGGGTAAAGATGGTGTGGTAGCAAGCGGTGTGTTCGAGCAGCACTTATGAACGTAGGGCGGAGTCAAAGTGTCTTTAAAGTCAAACACAACCCAAACAAACACCGTTCGCCGATCACAGTAAGCGCCCTGTGCACATTTAAATTAAAAATAAAAACTAACAAATTTATCCATTTAAAAAAAAGAAAAGTTATGATATTGCTAAAAACATGCTTATGTGGGCATGGCCATGGGTATTGAAATCAGACATCCAGCCATGATGTTAACAGCACACTAGTACGCCGTTTCTAATAACAGCCATTAAATAAAGGCTTCTTATTCTAAAGAAAAATCCCCAGGCGCCACTACGCTCGCGCTCTTGCTCTCTCGCTGTGTTCACTACTTCACTGTGCTGTAATGTATATGACAAAGGCTCCGAATTCTAAAAACCTAATCAGAAATTTTCCATAACCATGTGATTTTTACTGGCAACAAAATCCACCAATCAACAGACTTCCCTTTTACAAAGTTTAAATCTCACTCAGTGAGACAATGCATACACAGTACTGACGCGGATACTAGTAAACAATGTCCGTTGTCATAGCAATGCGGTCCTTGCCATCTAAAAACACCTGATTTTCTCAGTGAATAAAAACAAGCAAAAGCGGGTCACATAAAAAATACAAGGAAAAAAATTTGAATCTTTTGAAGGAGGGAGGAAAAACAACCCCCTGTGAATAGCCGGCAGTGTAGCATTTATAGACATCTAAAGGCTCCCAAAGGCTGGGTATGCATCTGCTCTCGGTTTACGTGCACGTGTTCACTGCTTGGGCTTATTTTTACACCCAAACGCTCGACTTTTGGCATCTTCATGGTGGCTTGGAACAATTTAGAAGTGAATATCCACTAGATCTCAGCCTCGGGAAGTCCTGTAGCGTGTAAGTGACGTCATGATCTCAGACTCTCACGTAATTTGTACTCAGAGTGCGATATTTGAACCTTGGAGAGAGCGAGATGTCGGCACCCAGGGACATTTGCTTGTTTTTCTTTTAAAATTAAACCTGTACACTCCAACATGTCTTGTGTGGATTTTATCGGTCAGTAGAAAGGAGTTTATTTTGGGTTTTGTTTGATTTTAACTGAAGTAAAGAAAACCTAAGAAGAATTTTTTGGGCTTTTGCCCCTGATTTAGTCACGAGTGATTCCCACACACTCGACAGCTCTGTCCTTTCACTCAACAGCTACCACCAGCGAGGACGAAGGCGTCACCGGTTTCCTCTGAGACACGCGACGCCAGCCGACTGGATCTTTTCGAACTGCTGCTCACGCAGTGTCACATGCTCAGAGGAATGTGCTACACGCCCACCTCTGCCCACATGACCTCGCAGACACCTGTGATTGGCTGGCGTCGCTGTCACTGACAGAGCAAACTTATATTCACATGCATTTAGTGCTTCTCAATGGGTGCCAATAAATTATGTAGCAGACTGTAGTAGTATTAGTGTCTCATTGAGTCTTGGATACTTATTACTTTATAGCCACTTTGGTGGCTGTATTTACAACCTTTTTAATTCTGCAACGGAACGTTAAAATGACTGAATTCAGATACACAGATGTGCGTTTCATGTGGTGTTTTAACTACAACACATTAATGCACTGGTTCTGCATCCAAGAAATTTTCATTCTATTTCTGACCCTGATATGTTTCCATAAGTTTGATAATAATCATTGAAATTGTATTTTTGCACTGAATATTAAATTAAACAGACGAGACTGGACCAAAAACACATTCACTCGAGTTCCTTTACCTTTTCATTCTCCCACTGAAAGAAGCTGCAGTCTTTTCTGTCTCGACATGCAGAACAGGCATAAAATCTCCTTCCACTCTTCTCTCCTCTGCACATGACCTGAAATAACACTGTGGGTCCTGCAACACACGCACAGTTTGAAAAGGAAATAAAGCCAATAGCTAATGAGCCACGGTTCTCAGAGAGACTCTGAAGTCCATGCTTTTCCATGAGAATGTCAATTTAATGTTTTACTACTTTTTAATATTAATGATCAACTCTGATCACACATTATATTAATTATTAAAGCCTAGCGTGTATAATCCACTTCAGTTGGATGGGTTTTAAATGAAGCGAGTCTCATTTTATGTCTTCGAGAAAGGTTGGGTTTTTTTTCCCCCTGACCCAAAGTTCAATAACTTCAAGACAAGCAGTGTGTGTATATTTAATATTATATGTACACATAATTACTCAAGTAAGCAAGCATGTATGCATGTATGTATGTATATACAGTACCAATGAAAAGTCTGGACACACCATCTAATCCTAATCCAATATTTTTTCTTTATTTTTATGAATTGAAAGTCACTTCATGTCTTAAAAGGTAATGATGGATGTCGTTTCTCTTTACTTAGTTGAGCAGTTCTTCATAACGTGGATTACTACAGTTGTGGTGTAGAATAGGGCCATTTATTTATTTACTCATTCAAAAGCATTAAGAAGGCAAAAAACTCGTCCACTAATTACCTTTTGACGAGACAAACCGGCTAATTGAAAAGCATCCCAGGTGACTCCATCATGAAGTTGGTTAAAATAATGCTGATAGTGTACAAAGAGTCATCACGCTGAAGAATCTAAAATATCAAACATTTTGTTCCCCCCCCCCCCCATAATTCCCTGTATGGTTCAGATGTTATTTCAGAGTTTTGGTGTCTTCAGTTGTTTTCTACAACGTAGAGAACAGTCACAATACAGAAAAAAACCATGAAGGAGTCGAGCAGGGGTGTACAAACTTTTGACTGGTACTGTATACACACACTGTACAGTATGTAAGGATACAACCTGGTAAGTAAATATGTACACATACTGACAAGCAAATACATCTGCAACTAAGTACTATAAAAATATCAGTTCATTATTAAATACACGAATCTGTAAGTCAGCTGATTGTAAGTCTGTACAGCTGTAAACAAGTACAGCAACATAAATGCCACTGATAAGAAAGTAAGCTGTTCATAGGAGAGCAAATATTAAATAAACTATTCACAAGTAAGTACGAAAATAAACAAACAGTCAAAAATATGCCATTTATATTCTCTCTGACCGTGTGGACAGTGCGGTGTGTTTCTCTCCTCTTCACCCGGAATAATCACCTCCACTTCTCCCTCCATCTCTCCGGATTGCTCTCAGTCCTCCTCACTCACAGCGCCGCCATCTTGGTTTGACTGTCGCCGAGATATGACGTCACTTGCCATCCGCCCACTACATACGCCGTTAAATAAAATAATAATTATTCTTATTTATTTACATTTTTATTTTTAACACTTTTTGGAGTGCGCGTGTAAAATAATCACAATAAAACCAGCAAAACTTCAATAAATAAAAATAATAAATATTAGTATATGTGTAAAATGTCTGTGTGCATTTGTGTTTTTGGAAAAATATATCTTCCACAGGTGTCAGATTTTTAATGCACAAACAAACAAACAAACGCTGTTTTCTTTACATTATTGTCTTTACATAATGATTATAAATATTTCCAGACTTTCAGAACATGAGCTTTCTGTGTGATATTTGATGATGGATATGTGATATATGTGCAGCAGGAGAAAGAGAAGAGGAGGAAGATTGATTCAGTTACTCATATCTATGCTGCTTATCCACTGCGGGTCACGGGGGAGCTGGAGCCAATCACAGTACTGAACAAGAGGCTGGTGGTGGTGATGATGATGATGATGATGATAAAGAAGAAATTGATGATGATGATGATGATGATGATGAAAGTGATGATGATGGTGGTGGTAAAAATGGTGGTGGTAGTGGTGGTGATGATGATGATGATGATGATAAAGAAGAAGGTGATGATGATGATGATGATGATGATGATGATGATGAAAGTGATAATGGTGGTGATGATGATGATGATAAAGAAGAAGGTGATGATGATGATGATGATAATGATGAAAGTGATAATGGTGGTGATGAAAGTGATGATGATGAAGAAGAAGGTGATGATGATGATGATGATGATGATGATGATGATGAAAGTGATGATGGTGATGATGAAAGTGATGATGGTGGTGATGAAAGTGATGATGATGATGATGATGATGATGATGATAAAGAAGAAGATGATGGTGATGGTGGTGGTGATGGTGGTGAAAGTGATGATGATGATGATGATGATGATGATGATGGTGATAATGAGGATGATGATGAAAGTGATGATGATGATGATGATGATGATGAAAGTGATAATGATGGTGGTGGTGATGATCATCACTTTCATCATCATCAT
>JANZXT010000006.1:2395409-2405611 GCA_027575915.1 Betancurichthys madagascariensis
GAGCTGTATAGTTTTTTTGTTTTTTTTTTTGCTGTTGAAAGCGGAATGTTTTTGACCGTTTTGTACGAGAGCAGTTGCCCTGTGTTGTCATCATCTGGGGCTTCGCAGGGGGTTATGTACAGCTCTGGAAAGGATGTTTGCTCTGGACCTCCAGTTATATAGTCATTTATGTAGGTTTGTAGTGGTGTGGGGAAGAGTTTTCACCATCTTTACTGTTACCCACAATCCTCTATGATCTGCCCCTGATCTCCCTGGTCAGTTGGGATACTGGTAACCACTCTCTCTTTTCCTGGTCAATGAGGTCTCTTACTTTCGCCACTCCTGCAGACACAAAGGTGGCGATCTCACTTTTGAGCATGGTCTATTCAGGGAACCAGGTGTTGTAAAAGAGTGACTCATCCAGACCATAGTGGTCTTTCCGATGTGCTCAGACCTGGCCCCAGGCTTTGAAAACGGTCCTGTAAAAGGTTCTGGCAGACACAGTCTTTGTTGCATTGATGGACATTAAAAACATTTGCCTGTCAAGCCCCATTCTGCCTGCAAATCTCAGTACTGCGAGTCCAAACCTCACCCACGGTACAATATCAGGACGGTACAGTATCAAGACAGTACAGCAGTATCTGGGCTGTTTGTAGCCTCATAGCCTTCACTTTGGACAGAAGATGGATCAAACCCTGCCCACCCTCACATACTGGTAAGCTCAGTGCACCAGCTGGTAGCCAGTGGTGACCATTCCAGACAAAGTCCACAAAGTGCTTCCGGAGTTGATGTAGCAGCTCTGGAGGTGGGTCCAATACTGTCAGATGATGCCAGAGTTTTGAAGCAGCCAAGTTGTTTACGACCAGGACTCTGCCCCTGTAGGATAGTTGTGGTTGAATCCATCTCCATCTGTCCAGCTTTTCCAGCACTTTGTTTTTCAGCCCGTCCCAGTTCTTCTGCATGTACCTTTCTGTCCCAAGGAAGACTCCCAGTATCCGCAGTCCTTCTTTATTCCACATACACTGTCATGGTAGTTGAGGTGGACTCTCATCCTGCCACTGTCCTAAGAGTAGAGTCAGTTTTGTTCCAGTTAACACGTACAGATGATGCTTTCTGGAAGACCTCGAGGCTTGAATACAGGTGACTAACGTCATCGTTGGATCTTATTATTATGGTCACATCATCAGCGTATGCTGTGAGTTTGACTGTGGTCATGTCAGACAGGTCAGGACTTGGTACTGAGAAACCTTGCAGGTTTTCTCGCAGGCGTTTTAGCAGGGGCTCAATGGAGAGTGCATACAGGAGTCCAGACAGGCTGCAGCCTTGTCGAACACCTCTGTGCACAGGGAAGGTTCATGTTAGTGTTCCATTTTTTTTCAGCATTCTGTATACATCAGTGTAAAGCAGCCTGATCCATGGGATGAAACTTTCACCAACACCAAAGACTGTAAGGGTTTTGAAAAGGTAGCTGTGGTCTACTCTATCAAAAGACTTCTCTTGGTCTAACAAAACTAGTCCAACACTTGCTTTGTATATTTCAGTGAGGTGTATAAGGTCTCGCACTAGAAAGACGTTGTCAAAAATTTAATGATGTTCTGGGATGCAGTATGATTGGTCATCATGGATAACTGCGGCCAGAAATCTTTTTAGGCGGTTTGTTAGTGTCTTTGAAAAAATTTTGTGGTCTATTCCTAGGAGAGATACAGGTCGCCAGTTCCTCAAGCTCCTGAGGTCACCTTTTTTGGGAAACAAGGTGATTACAGATCTCCTAAGGCTAAGGGGTAAAGTTTTAGATTCTGTGCATTCTTGTATGACCGAGTGCAGGTCTGGGCCGATGAGAGACCAGAAGGTGTTGTAAAACTTGGAGGTCAGTCCAGCCAGCCCTGGTGACTTGCCGTTTGACAGTTGTTGGGCAGCTGCACTGAATTCTTTGCGTGAGAGTGGTTCTTCAAGTTCGTGTCTCTCACGCTTAGTCAGCTGTGACATTGCAGTTCAGAAGTTCCTCAGTGGTTTCAGGGTCACATGGCTGGCTGCTGTACAGTTCTTCGTAAAAGGATAGTGCATGCGAGATTATCAGTGGTTTCTTGTCCGCTGGGTAGTTTTAGTTGGCTGATGAAGTTCTTTCCCCTGACTTTTTTCTCTAGTGCGAAGAAGAAAAAAGTTGATGAATCCATTTTGTTAAACTGTGTGAACCTGGCTCGTACCATTGCACCTTGATCATTCCACCTTATTTGCTGTAATCAAGTCACTTGTATTTTCCAAGCTGTTTTACTGTTCCTCTGTATGGGCTGGTACCAGTAAGCATAATATCTCCAAACTTCAGTTAGTCCAGAACTTTGCTGCCCGCATTCTTTCAGGAAAGTGGAAATTTGACCACATTCAGCCAAACACTCAAACAGATGAAACTTCTTCCTCTAGTGGATTGTCTTCATCTCAGAGATGGTGTGCAAATGTACAAGTGCCTTAATGGATTAGCACCTAGCTATTTGTGCAACATGTTCAACAAGAGATCGCAAATTCACGACTACAACATCAGAAAAAGGGATTCGTTGCACCTCTCTAAGTGCAGAACTGCTCTAGCTCAGAACTCGTTTCCTTACAGAGGTGTAAAAATCTGGAACTCGTTGCCCAGTGAGATAAAGAGTTGCTCTACAGTAGCCTCTTTTAAGAGCCAGCTGAGACAACACTTGCTGAGTGATTGGCTTACGAGTTAACATTTGCATATTGGAATTTATGCCAGGATTTTAATCAATAATCACAGTTAACTGTAGGTGTATTATTATTGATTTTTGAGTCGTTTTAGTGATTTCTTGAATTGTAAATATATATAAATGTTCTTCATTATATTGTAAATTGGATATGAAGATCCTGTCTGGGAATCCAATAAAGTCTTTTGTATTTTGTAGAGCTGAAATAAGATTTTCGTCACTCTATGACCCCATCTGTTCCATTCCCCTTCCATTTACATAAATTTCCACCCCTAGAACCGACAGGATTTCAAATAGTTTTAGCATTAGCAAGAATTGTCATGACATGACATCACATCACATTGAAGTGCACTCAGACGTTCAACTCATTCAACTGCTTGAACACTATAAAACACGCAAAATTCAGATCATGCCAATGTTCCCAAATGCAGTCGAGGTTTCTTTAGTTTGTAATATGCTCCTATGATGCGCTCTAAGCACCAGTATTAGCTTGTTAGCATTGTTAGTAGCGCTAGCTGAAAGACTCCGGTGCTTGAAAGCCGAGCTGTAACTCTATCAACATAAAATTTGGCTAATAACCGTTTATGAGGATGTTCACAAGCTGAGTTGCTCATATTAAAGAAATAATTTGTTATGTAAATTCAGTCATTCTGACAGTTCGATGTTTTATTCAGATTATGTTTAAAAAGACAGGAGGCTGAACTGGAGGGAGCAGAGCTGAAGATGTTGAGATGTTCATTTGGAGTGACAAAGTCGGACAGGATTAGAAATGAGAATAGTTGAGGGACATTTAGGACGGCTTGGAGACAAAATGAGAGAGGTGAGATTGAGATGGTTTGGGCACGTACAGAAGTGAGATCCAGGGTATACTGGGGAAAGAATGCTGGAGATGGAGTTGCCAGGTGGAAGGAAAAGAGGAAGAGTAAAGATGAGATTTATGGTTGTGGTGAAGGAGGACATGAGGATGGTTGGTGTGACAGAAGAAGATACAGAGGACAGGAAGAGATGGAGGGACATTGTCCCTTACAGGAACAGCCAAAAGAAGAAGAAGAATTTATTCATTCCTGACTGGTTATTTGAGTTTCAGTGTAAACGTGGTTCTCAGAGTGTAGACGTGGTTCTCTTCATACCTCGGGGTATGAAGAGAAGCGCCTCAACATGTCAGCTCGAAATCAGCCCGTGCTCTTAAAACTAGATGATAAGTTACAGTGGCAGATGTTTTTCCTGATACCTCACAAGTTTGGCAATAAATCGACAAGGAGCAAGAAGCATCGTGCTTCTGTAGGTGCATCTGAAGAAAGTAAATGGACTGCAGGGGAAAAAGTTAGAACCTGGCCACACCTGTGCCTAGAAGTGTTAGAAATTTTCACAGTATAAAAGCCACGGGTTCATGGTATTAATCAACCGATTAAAAACACACAAACCAGTGCTGCAGATTAAAGGAACAAATTATGATGAAATTCTTGTACATATGAAAATTGAAAGGAATAAAAGATCAATTGTTCAAGTAGTCTTAGTAGTAATAGTTATAGAGGTGCCTCTGATACGATACCCAGTATCACTTTTGGACCATTACCAGAAAAAAATAGTGGATCAGATATAAGAAAACATTGGATATCGGATCCTGTACCAAATGGCAAAGATTGGGATTGGATATGAAAAAGAATTCTTTTGGGAATTGGACATGTTTACATATAAAGAACCGTGAGTTGGCCTAGTGGTTAGCGTGTCCACTGGGAGATTGCGAGTTCTAATCATGGTCGGGTCATACCAAAGACCATTATAAAAATGGTACCTACTGCCGTCTGGCAAGGCACGCTGCAATACAGTGGGGAGTCAAACTCTTGCGGTTACCAGAGGACTAGCCCCCCCACTGTAACCCTAGTGATGTAAGAAGCCGAGGGCTATGGAAACAGAGATCGGCACCGCCACATGGCGTGGGAAGGACATATAAAGAGGCTGGTTTGGTTTTATTATATTTTAGTGATTTTTTTTTTAATGTGACAGAGTTTAACTAGAAAGTGCTTCAGTTTAAAGAAACCCCCCACACCTATTAAAGTTTATTTTTTTAAAGAAAACATCAAATATCAGATGGGTATCTGATCCCTAAGCAGATACCCGATCAGCTGAGAATCAAGCGTTCAGGATTGGTATCAGGAAAAAGGGGTATTATGCCATCTCTGATGATGATTATTATTATTATTATAGTCAAAATTTTTAAAAAGTGCAGCAAAGACAAAAATAGATGGTAGTTTCACTTAGCTGTGGTCAGTAATGGCATGTTTTTGTGTGCATTTGATAGCCATTATGTATTAAACCGAACATGCTCAGAGAAACGGAGGTTGCTGTGGTGTGGTTAAGGGCACGTTAATAGGGAGGAGGTTGGGGAGTCGCAGCTGGACACAAACAGGATGAGAACCTCTGATCATGTTAAAAAAAAAAGAGAGAGAGACTCGACAATATTAGACAGAGATGCATTCTAACTGGTATTTTGCAAAAGTCAAACTCAAACACCATGAGTAACTGTGAAACCATAACTACATGTGACTAGTTGGTCTGTTGTTGTTGATGCATCAGGACACTTTAGCCCCCTTACTCTACAAATGATGCATGGCCATGTGCATCTCTGAAAGTGATTCAGATTTAGATCCCTGATGAACAAGCCAGAGGGACATGAGGAACAAACCTTGAGAGTAACCAGACTCAAAAGGGAACCTACACTCTTCTGGATGAACTTTCTTAGGATGTACTCACACTAGGTGATCTGTACCATGCCTGAGTTTGTTTGACCCCCAAAGTCCACTTCATTTGAGTAGTGTGATTGCTGTACGCTGCACTCTGTTGTGGTTCACTTGGTCCACTTGAAAGAGGAGAGTTTGGACACAGTTAGTGATCATGAGCCCAACTAACCGTGCCTGAGCGCACCTCTTCGAAGCGGGCCAAGTGAACTGCAACTGAGCAACAAGCACGGAACTCAAATGCTATGATGTCAAAATTAGTTGATGGAAACAAACATTAACAAAGAGGAAGAAGAAGAAGGGGAAGAATTTATTCATGTAAGAGGGCTGTGTGTCACTGTGCCCAAAATGACTCCAAATAATCCACAATGTAAAAAGTGTAATGAAACAAAAAACATCCACTGTGCTATGCGAGAGTGCTTTTCTTCAACACAGAAAGTTGCATCATGATGATGTAAGAGTACTCGGGCCAGGATGAAAGCAGAATGTGAGCCAGTGGGGGACAGTGATACTTGGGCACAATTTAAGGCAGTCTAGTATGACTACACCCTTACTGTCAGCCATCTTGTCAGGATGGAGCTTTGTTACTGTCAGCCATCTTGTCAGGATGGACCTTTGTTAGTCAGCCATCTTGTCGGGATGGACCTTTGCTACATTCAGCCATCTTGTTGGAATGGACCTTTGTTACAATCAGCCATCTTGTCAGGATGGACTTTTGTTAAAGTCAGCTATCTTGTCAGGATGAAGCTTTGTTACAATCAGCCATCTTGTTGGGATGGACCTTTGTTAGTCAGCCATCTTGTCAGGATGGACTTTTGTAACAGTCAGCCATCTTGTTGGGATGGACCTTTGTTAGTCAGCCATCTTGTTGGAATGGACCTTTGTTACAATCAGCCATCTTGTCAGGATGGACCTTTGTTAGTCAGCCATCTTGTCAGGATGGACTTTTGTTACAGTCAGCCATCTTGTTTGAATGGACCTTTGCTACATTCAGCCATCTTGTTTGAATGGACCTTTGTTACAATGAGCCATCTTGTTGGAATGGACCTTTGTTAGTCAGCCATCTTGTTGGAATGGACCTTTGTTACAATCAGCCATCTTGTCAGGTTGGACCTTTGTTAGTCAGCCATCTTGTCAGGATGGACTTTTGTTACAGTCAGCCATCTTGTTGGGATGAACCTTTGTTAGTCAACCATCTTGTTTGAATGGACCGTTGCTACATTCAGCCATCTTGTTTGAATGGACCTTTGTTACAATCAGCCAGTTTGTTGGGATGGACCTTTGTTAGTCAGCCATCTTGTCAGGATGGACCTTTTTTACTGTCAGCCATCTTGTCGGGATGGACCTTTTTTACAGTCAGCCATCTTGTTGGGATGGACCTTTGTTAGTCAGCCATCTTGTTTGAATGGACCTTTGCTACATTCAGCCATCTTGTTTGAATGGACCTTTGTTACAATCAGCCAGTCTGTTGGGATGGACATTTGTTAGTCAGCCATCTTGCCGGGATGGACCTTTGTTACAATCAGCCATCTTGTCGGGATGGACCTTTGTTACAGTCAGCCATCTTGTCGGGATGGACCTTTGTTACAATCAGCCATCTTGTCGGGATGGACCTTTGTTACAATCAGCCATCTTGTCGGGATGGCCCTTTGCTACAGTCAGCCATCTTGTCAGGATGGACCTTTGTTACTGTCAGCCATCTTGTCGGGATGGACCTTTGTTACATTCAGCTATCTTGTTTGAATGGACCTTTGTTACAATCAGCCATCTTGTTGGGATGGACCTTTGTTACAATCAGCCATCTTGTCGGGATGGACCTTTGTTACTGTCAGCCATCTTGTCGGGATGGACCTTTGTTACTGTCAGCCATCTTTGACTAGTGTAACGTTCTCATGATTGTGCCACCAAGTGGTTTGGAGGTGATTTACATGTGATATTTTTCTTAAAACAGCCCCATCTCTCAGTGAACTTGTACAACATTCATTAAAGAGATAAATTGCCATCCTGTGAGATTATAAACATATTGACATGATCCCAAAAAACTGCAGAATGATCATTTGTTACTTCAGTTTCTCTTTTTACAGCAAAGCTGAAGGACATGGTGACAATTCAGAGTCTTTCACAAATAATTCTGTTCTTGAACAATGGTGTCTTTCTTTTGTAGGTTTTATTCTTCATATTTTTATTCAGGTAGATTATTGCACATCTTTCTAACAGTGGTCTTTTGCTAATAATATTCACAATAACAAGACTTATGTGTGTCCAAACCCCTCAAGCAGCTTTTAGCCATAAAGGAAACAGTGGAAAGTGAGCACCACCCTGCTTTATGTGTCATTAGTGTGGAGTTTGTTTAAAGTGGACCCCCCTCATTCATCCCCCTCTCAACACACACACTCACACACACACTCCCAGAATGCTGTGCAGGTGGCGTGAGTGCTGGCGTGCCGTAGAACGGGTTTGTGAGTTATTCAGTGTTTTGAAAGGCGTGCCTCGAATACCAGGGAAAGAGCTGAGAGAGAGAGAGAGAGAGATGGAGTCAACACAAGGCTTTCTCCATTCCTCATCTCTGTAATGGTCATTTTCCCTCTCTTCTGATTTCATCCGTGTCTCCGGTGGGTTTGTTTCTCTTTGTGCTGAGTGTTTATTTGATGTGGAACGTTGAGAACAGATAAACCTTCTTGTGAAAGAGTTACAGCAACCCTGAGAATTCGCTTCAAAACTGCAACATGACCTGCTTCTCCATTACTTCTTTCTGCTTTCTTTATCTCCGGCTGATCAGAAACAAGGTTAGCATTGTGCGCAGCCTCAACCAGAACTTTTTAAACCTTTCGCAGATACATTATCGCTTTTTGCATACTTGTGCATCATTGAGTTTTTATATGTATACCCTTGTATTCACCATGCCACACAATGAACACTTGTATCTGATAATAAGAGATGTCGTGCTTGTGAAGCACATGATTCCAGTTAATAAAGTCACCAGATAATTGTTGCCAGGCCGCCAGGAAACTGTCATTAGATATTAAGTCATTCATATGGACAATGTACAATTAAGCCTTTTTGATTTTCTGAATATTTGAGCGACTGATTCAGTATTTATTTAGCGACGGAGCTCAGAGTCACATAACTCTTTCCAAACCATGGATCAACTGCACAATTCCCTACGCCACTTTTGTTAATTTCCTTCAGTTCCAACAATCAAGTGGGCTAATAAACCTTATAGTACCCATTCCATCTCCTCTGGTTACCATAACAACCCTTTTCCTATTATTATGAAACTGGAACTAGGAAGTCATGTGACAAGTTGAACCAATCACAGTACTTGGTGTGCAGCACTGAGAACGGCTAGGTTCCACACCACGGTTTGGTGGAAGTGAACCCCAGACCACCATTTTCAAGAAGACCAGGGATCGGTTCTTTGTATCATTCCCAGGCTTGAAAGCAATGTTTGCATTCCACCAAACTCTCGGTGCAGACAGTCCTGGAGTCTGGAAAATACCTGAAGTGTGAAAACACCCTTAAACACCATAATGTGACTTCCTGCAAGGTTTGTCACAAAGTTTGTACGCTAAATCGAAGTTAATGGATCTGCTGGCAACATACAACGGTTCTTCTCCGAGATTATTTTACAGTATCTTCTAATACACAAAGCAATTCTTCTTGCTTTTATCGAAGACATTTCTTTAGCCAGCAAGGACTCATTCAGGTTCCACTGTAACGTGAGTTTGTAAAATCCCTTTTAACCTCCAGTACTCTAAACATTCATGCTATTACAGTTGCAGGTCTGACTTTAACCACCCAAAAGCACACAAAGAGGATTGTAGGATTTAGGTCTCAATTTGGGGCACGCCATAAAAAGTAACAAGAACAACCAATGAACATGTGACTCTTCTTCCAAAGCACCTTCTCTGTTGCCATGATTTGTAGATTAGGGATAATTTGTTGGAGTGGACTTTTAAAGAAGTGAAGATTTCATACGATCGAGCATTTAGCTTTTTTCCATATCACAGTCTGTTCATCTATTAACAGAGTAAATTCACCTTGTACGTTAGTCTAGCCCCTGGTCTCAACACGTTAATAGGACAATGCAAACAATACAAATGAGAAATATTCAGTCTTGGAGGACTGACAGTTTTTTTAGTTCCATATGTCTAATGACAGGTTGGGAAACGATTCATTGGTGAAACGCTTCCCATTAATAATTGAGCAGTTGTAGACGCTCTCCTCTGTCTTGCTGAGTGATGGATGGAGTGGAGCCATCTCTCCACAGGAGATCTGTAGCTTAAGCATTAGCGTGGAACCACAGAAACACCTCAACCTCATGCAGTGACGCTTTACAGGGCCTCACACTGCACCTAGGAGGAGTTGAGGTCTGGTAGATAGAGGATGTCCATCCATCCATCCATCCATCCATCTATCCATCCATTCAATCATCCAACCAAGCATCCATCCAACCATCCTTCCAACCATCCACCCATCCAACCAAGCATCCATCCATTCAATCATCCATCCAACCAAGCATCCATCCATCCATCCATCCATCCATCCAACCAAGCATCCATCCATTCAATCATGCATCCATCATCCAACCAACCATCCATCCATCATTCCATCTATCCATCCACCCAAGCATCCATACATTTACCCATCCAACCAAGCATCCATCCAACCATCCATCCATCCATCCATCCATCCATCCATCCATCCATCCATCCATCCATCCATCCAACCAACCAACCAACAATCCATCCAACAAACCAACAAAACATACATACAT
>JANZXT010000006.1:2776330-2788448 GCA_027575915.1 Betancurichthys madagascariensis
CCCTGTAGAACAGGATAAAGCGGCTACAGATAATGAGATGAGATGAGACTATTTTTCACTTTTTTTAAAAAGTATTTTTTAAAACACATTCACAATATTGCTTTTCCTTGTACTTTTTTTTTTGAAATACTATATTCCTTTAGTATTCCTGTAACTTTTAAAGGGGCAAAATAAAAGTTTCATTAAAAAGTGTAATAAAATGCCAGCTTCTTGACTGCACTTTTCTGTGAGGAGGGGGAAATGTGTCATGGGGATGAAAAAGTGTTCTCACACTAAACTTTTTTGCATCAATTCTTTTGTTAGACTTAATGGGATAATTTTTTCCTGATGTGTTTCTCCTTTATTAATTTCAACTTCAGTTTTTTCCGCTCTTGTGCAGGACGGGGAAATGAAGAGTGAGGAAAAAACCAAAAGGGAAACGTATATAAACTAAAATAAAGGAGTAAATGTGATGTGTGATGAAAGAGCGGCCTTGAAAATCACCACTTCATGACAAAAAAAAAAGCTGCATTATTTCCTGCGTGCAATCAGAGACATGTTTAATCATCACACTCGTGATGGTTATCGTTTCTTCTCCCTCTTCTGTATCGTCCTCCTGAAGGTTTCCTCTTTTCTCTGGTTATACGAGAAAAACAGTACAAGCGTGCGAGAGAGAACGTGACGTGCGCCATTTTTCTTTCGTTCTCTTTCGCACGATCTTCCTGTTTTTCTCATATAACTGGAGAAAGAAATAAAATAATCAAGAGAACGAGAGAGAGAGAAGGAAATGTGGAAATAAGCAAGTGATTTAAAGAGCGATAAGTGAGGGACGAATGGAGAGATGGAGAAATAAAAACAAAAGCAGGTCTGAAGAGGGAAGTGTGAGGCCAGGCCCCGGCTCCGGTGCAGAATGATTGCGTTCCTCAGGGGTCTCTTCAAGAGGAATATCAAACTTCAGTGCCGTGGAGACCCCTTAACCTTGCTGCTCCACCCACGCACCCACCTCCAGCTCCTCTCTGCAGAAGCCATCCTCTCTCCTCTCTCCATCAGGACGCGGAGGAGCCGAGAGCCGCCACCGGACCACGCCGAGATCTACATCTGAACGGACAGAGGAGCTTTTAATCTGACGGGGGAGGGGGGGGGAGTCACACTCATTTCCTGCTTTACTCCTCATGTTAAAACATGAGTTTATGGAGGAAGAAGAAGAAGAAGAATGGACACTAAGCAGATCATTTTAAAAAGAAAAATTAATTTGGATTAAACACAGAAACCATCATTAGGATGAACAAGTTTGGTGATGTCATACACCAGGACAGGGTCTAGACGAGAAGGGTGGGGGGGACAGACAGACAGACAGACAGAGAGATGCAGAAAGAAAGAGAGAGCATGACCGAGAGAGAGGATACTGAAACTGAACAGAGAGGGAGCAGACAGACAGGTCGGTAGGTAGAGAAAAAGGGCAGGAGAGAGAGAGACACACACAGATGCAGAGAGAGACAGAGAGATAGGGAGACACACAAACAGATAGAGATAGATGGACGGGGAGACACAGACAGAGAGAGATGCAGAAAGAAAGTGAGAGAGAGAGAGAGAGAGAGAGGGCACTGAAACTGAACAGACAGGGCAGACAGACAGGCCGGTAGGTAGAGAGAGAAAGACAGAGATGAGAGACAGACAGAGAGATAGGGAAACAGACAGACAGGGGGAGACACAGAGAGAGCGAGAAACAGATATGCAGAAAGAGAGAAGGACAGAGAAAGAGGGCACTGAAACTGAACAGAGAGGGGGCAGACAGACAGGTCAGTAGGTAGAGAGAGGGCAGGAGAGACAGAGAGACAAAGATGCACACAGACAGAGAGAGATGAAGCTGAACAGAGAGGGGGCAGACAGACAGGTCGGTAGGTATTGAGAGGGCAGGGCAGGCAGACAGACAGACAAGTGGGGAGAGAGAGAAGGGAAGAGAGAGGAGAGACAGATAGTTGGAGCGAGACACACATACAGAGAAACAGACAGACAGGCCAGAGAGAGATAAAGAGAGAGACATATAGAGTGATACAGAGAAGTACATGTATAGAGTGAGACAGACACACAGAAATACCACGTCTGAGTTCAAATCCTGAAATGGCCGTCACAAAACACCGATTTTGCATCTTGTGGCGAAGTCGTAACTTCCTGGCAGAGGCAACCAGCGTTGGACTTAAAACACCCTGATAGTTTACAGGATTCATTACTGCATCAGTTTTCACAGCTCCACATCTCCAATAATCCACCTCCGGATCAGACACGGGGTTCGATGGGTTTCCCCCAGAAGGTGATCTTGATGTTTGCGACTAAAGCTTCCTGCGGTTTCTCCATCAGGAAGGGCTTCTTTACCCACACTCTTCCAAACGACGTTTAAGGACGTGGCAATCAAACCCGTAATTCTGAAACTGATGTGAAACGGTGGTTATTTTCTTTCTTTTTAAAAAAAAAAAAATCTATCCGTTACTTGACTCGTCCCTATTCTCGTACAGATGATGAAGCGGTTATCTGAGAAGTCCGTGATGAAGGGCTGTGCTCTCACAACCTGCTCACATCACAGAAAGAAAAATAAACCCGAGGGGAAGCGAGTACGGTTTGGTTCGGGAGAGAAAAGCGAGACAGATTGTGAAAGAGCGTTGGACGTTTCAGCTGCGAGATCAGTGAGACGGCGAGTTAGAACGGACATTGGAGCTTTCGTAAGAAGCTTCTAGCTGAGGGAAAGTGACACGGAGTAGACTAAAGCGATCCTTCTAACCGTTAACGCTTCACGTTTTCATATTCGTGCTCACGTCAGGAAGCCATCTTACTTATATCAGAATTAGATCACAGTGCGGTCAAATACTTGAATCTGATTGGTCAGAAGGTGTGTGTTATTTTCGTCTAACAGCACATCTGTAACAAACATTAATATTAATACTCTCCATCTGATTATGTTAATCTGAGAGCGAGGTCTGTTACTCCGCCCCCTAATGCTACATGAGCAGCAGTTTGAAAAGATACGCTCAGCTGGTGTCACGTGCCTTCGAGGAAGCGTCTGATGGACTTCACTCTCACTGGACGGCAGCTGTTTTGGAGTTGAGATGATCGTTCTGTGTTGTCCAGGAATTTCGAGTTGAAGGGCGTTTTCTTAGGTTTTTCCCGATTTGGAGGGTAGAAATGACAAGTTATGACCTTTATTCAAATGCAACAATAGGTTGCATTCAGTCACATGATGTTTGCTTGCAAGTTTATGAATGAAGTGGTGGTCAGGCAAACCGATTTGGGCACCTCGTGAAACCGTCTCGGACTATTTTCGCAGTTTCGAGGCCGATGCACGGTCAAGATACCATCAGAAACTTTGCTATGGGATAGATCCTTACACGCTAACAAAGAAGGATTTTTCTGACGAGTTGGAAAATTATCCATCTGTTGAGTTCCCCGACATCTCAAAGTACCTGGTGCTGCTGGTAGACATCATCCTACACGGACACACAGATGAAAACCTGGAAGAGCATGGAGGAGGAGAACAACCTTTTCATGTGGCTGGGTTAAAGATCTGGGAATCAGGACACTACAAGATAAATCCTGTATCGTTTTTGCCCGGGTAAGGAGGAATTTCTGGGCTTTTTGTACGTGTCTTTGGGATGGACGCTACAAGTTTTAGTATCGGTCGTAAACAAACCACAGCTGCTCGATTCTCAATCCTCCCTGCTCTTCTCTTCCAGCTAAACAAATCATTCACAAAGATCCACAGAAACCCCTTTAAAGACCTGGGGATTGGTCAAACAGGACGGAGAAGTTATCACGGCTTGCTGTAACCGCATGGCTGGGGAAGCGGTGTCGTGCTGTTAACTCGCTCGTGAGCTCTGCTTTTGTGTTTATGTGGATCCTCTCAATTATCTTCTCTCTATTTCACTGTCCGAGCCCAATCAAGGGTCCCGTAACCCTACCCGGGGTCGTGGGGGCTCCGCTTGAGTGAGTGTTTCACCAGACTTCTCCACTGTGTGCAGTCTTGGGCAATTCTTAGTGTTTCTGCAAAGGTCTTCTTAGTCCATTCACTGATGTTGTCTGCCCACTCTTTTCTTCGTCTGCCCCGCCTCCTTGCTCCATTGACTGTTCCTTGAAGGACAGTCCTTGACAGCCCATGTGATCTCGTTATGCGTCCATACCAATTTAACTTTCTTCTTTTCATGTGTTGTTTGATGGTTTGATCATGGTGCTCGGGATCAAACCGTAAACAAAAACACATCCGAGGACTGAAGTGTCTCCTGAACTTCCTTCAAAACATCACCAAATAACAGGAAATGGTGAGAAAAGTCAGTGATTTGCGAATCCAAATGAAATAAATCAGAGGAATTTAAAAACCTTTCAAAAAGTGATCAGTGCAAACTCGAGCATTCTTCGACTCGGCAGTGAAAGTTTCAAGAGCCAACTTTCTTATCTTCTTTTAGTAAAATCCTTTGCTCCTTCACCCTTCACAGAGAACCTGGAAGAAACTTCTATCAGTTTCACTGTTTGATTCAAGCAGTGCAACACAACGCAAGCGTAGGGCATTTTAACGACTAGCGAGGCGCCCCAGCGATACTAACGCGTTGTGAACTGTGAGCTCAGCTGACCACCACTTCCTGCCTCGCATATCTAATGAGGCGGATGCGACATCGGATGGAACCCACCGTTATAGCTGTCCATTGCTATATTCGCTCCATTATAAACCAGCTCTCATGTCATTCATTCGTTCTAATAGCATGAAACAAATAACTGAGTGACGGAGACACACAGGGAACAGGAAGCACAGTGTGTGTACGTGTGTGTGTTATGGCGGACGTTTAAACTGCTTGTATGTGACCTGTGTAAGACCTGTCCTGGAGGACTGTACATGGCCGTGCTCTGGCTCCTGCTTCATCCTGGCAGCTCATCAAGCGCCAAAAGCGACACACACACACACACACACACACACACCCCGAGCCCTGTCCCACTTCACCTGAATGTCTGTGTCACATCTGAATTCACCATCAACATCCCCAAACACACAAAAACAGGATTTTTAGCCACTTAATTGGGGACTGGTGTGTGTGCAGAAAGCCAAAGCACTGAGTACTCTGTCGTCCAGATCTCACGTCCTGCTGGAAGGGGATTAGCTCATGTTCAGTGAGTCATGATCAATACATAACTCCAAAAAACAGTAAGTGAATAAACAGAACAGACTTTAACCAAGTGCTCAGAAGGAAATCAGTTTAATTATTTATCCATGCATGGCTGCATTTCTTTTTATTACACCGCTCCGTGTGTGTGCGTGTGTATGTGCGTGTGCGTGTGTGCGCGCGTGTGTGTGTGTGTGAGAGAGAGAGAGAGAATAAAAATGATAAATGTGAAGGTGCTCAATTCAGATGGAATGGTTTCTCAGTAAAGAAGGAGTGAGAGAGAGAGACATGGGAGAGAGAGACAGACAGATATGAGGGAAAGAGAGAGACAAGGAGAGAGAGAGGGACAGACATGGGGGAGAGAGAGACATTGGGAGAGAGAGGGACAAAGACAGACATTGGGAGAGAGACATGGAGAGAGAGACATGGGGAGACAGAGGGACAGATAGAGACATTGGAAGAGAGAGAGACATGGGGAGAGAGAGGGACAGACAGACATTGGGAGAGAGACATGGGAAGAGAGAGACATGGGGAGACAGAGGGACAGAGAGAGACACTGGAAGAGAGAGAGAGACATTGGGAGAGAAAGGGACAGAGACAGACATTGGGAGAGAGACATGGGGGAGAGAGAGGGACAGACAGAGGCATTGGAAGAGAGAGAGACATGGGGAGAGAGAGGGACATGGGGAGAGAGAGGGACAGACAGACATGGGGAGAGAGAGACATGGGGAGACAGAGGGACAGAGAGAGAGAGACATGGGGAGAGAGGGACAGAGACAGACATTGGGAGAGAGACACATGGGGGAGAGAGAGCGACAGACATGGGGAAGAGAGAGAGGGACAGAGACACAGAGACATGGGGAGAGAGAAGGACATTGGGGAGAGAGAGAGCGACAGACAGAAACTGGGAGAGACAGAGTGATGTGGAGAGAGTGAGACACATGAAGAGAGAGAGAGAGAGAGAGAGAGATAAAACCAAACACTGATGCTGCACCAGCAGAGATTAAACTTTAATCTGGATTCAGTTAGTCGCTGATTAAATTCACTTCATCCAGTTTTTACGTTTAATAATTAAATAAAAACATTAAGAACATAAAATCACTTTTTTCTTTCGAACTCTTGCACTGCAAAAAAATGTGTATATATATCTAAAGTTGAGTCTATATTAAAGATATTTTATCTTTTTTTGAAATGTTTTGTATAAAGTTTTTATTTATCGAATTTGCAAAAAATAAAAATGCCCCGTTTCTCAAAATCCAGTGAAAAACAATTATACCAGCTCATGTCCGACTCAATTTTGTGGAATAACTGTTAAATACTCGCAATATACAATATAATATAAATTAGTGCATTAACTATCATTTTAGCTGCAGAAACTTTAAGTGAGGCGAGCTCGATCATCTTAAAGCTAATTTACACCAGAACTGTTTGTGAGGCGTTTTTCCCCCCAGTTGTCGGTCTGACGTCTGTATTTTGTTACGAACAGAATTCCACTGGAATCAGATCAGTGCAGCAGTTCAGAGCGATGTCACTTTCAGCATGGATTACGTCTGTAATAATAAAACACTTCGGTTTTACTTTTTAGTGCACTAGTGGGACACAAAAAAAAACCAACCACTGTATCTCATATTTTGCCCCATTAGAACACTGTGTTCCAGGACTCGGGAATCTCGTCTCTGCGACCCTGACGTCTCTGCGTCACTGTTTGTACCCTGAAGTCGTGACGATGTGAAAAGTGAAATAAACTGCTATCAAAAGTACATGAGCATGTGGATGATTTATTTCCTGCTCTTGAAATGTCTGGCGCAGGCGTCCCGTCCCCAACACGTCTCCTCAGGCGTTCATCTCGCGTCTCGTGAAGTTTCCTTAACCGTTTATATCCCGTTACCTTGGTGATGATGCCACTTTAGTTGCCGATACAGATCTCAGGTCCGTCACTTCAGTCAGTGTTTAAATACGCGAGTCTGCTGTTGGATTCCTGAATCCTGAAAATCATGCTTCAGAAATGTTGGCAGTGCAAACCGACACACACACACACACACACACACACACACACGCCTACGTCTCGCTCGCTGTGTAAACTCTTTTAGCGATCAACAAAATCAGTTATTATAGTTTTGGGAACATTTCTGACAAGTGTCACTGCTGTCATTTTAAATAACTGACAATTAACTTAACCGCGAGCTAGTTAACTAGCATTCTAGCTAATGTTAGTGGCATGATGCTAGCTCGCATGGCAGAAGAAAACAACACAACACGACATGCATCAACATTCGCATTTGCATATTCATGGTATATTTAAAGTAATTTCTTTACAAACGTATTTGCAACCTTTATAATATTAGTTCTTGAAATTTTCATTTTAAATATTCCTGAACTCCAAAGCATCACGTTTAAACAGCGTTACTGTTATAGAAAGGTGTTTCTGATTTAATAGATTTGAGAGTTTGGGGATTTTTTTCCCCCTCGTAAAAACTCAAAACCCTTTTATATAAAAAGCGATGTGGTTAGAGTTCCAGCACCTGCAAATGGTTAGCAGAAGTAGTAAGTAACTGCGATCTAAGCTAGCTAGCTAATCTTAACAAAAACTGAACGATATCGCAGTTGTCATGGTAACGTTAGATATTTGACAAATTCGGCTTCTGTTAAATTCATCTTTAGTTAAATGACGACGCAAATCAAGACTGAAATGCGAAATAGTTTACTAGCTTCCTAGCTAGGTTTGCCAATGTTAGAAATACTATCGAACTGAGACAGCAGGATGATGTGGCGAGGTTCTAATTTGCATATTTACTGGTAGCATTCTAACAAGAGAAATAAAGTAAGTTATTTAAGAGACCAACCTCATGGTGAAAGTACATACTGTATGTGCAATATTTACTTTCACCATTATGTTGGTCTCTAAATAACTCTACCGTTCGAGGCTCTCGATTTTGTTTGCTCCATTCCCCTTATGTCACTTACAGTATTTCTGTTGTTATTCTATTAAACGCTGTTTTTCGGCGTTTATTTCTTGCACGGTTCTTATTACATACAAGTTTTTTTTTTTCCCCTTGAGCTTGTGTTGTTGTATTTTAACTTATACTGTATTGTTATGGCACAAGAATTTCCCTCGGGATTAATAAAGTTTTATCGTATCGTATATCATGCCTATTCACACATCTTCGCGTTTTTAATGACGGTAAATTAGATTTTTATAATGTATTTGTAATGCAAAGTAGTTAAACAGGCTACGTCTATGCAATTCAGGGGAAATATGTAATTTATTCTATCCACATTCACTGGATATGAGTAATCGTGTGCTCTGATTGGCTACTCTACTACTAGGATATCGGCTCATATACCGTGAGTAGAGTAAAACAAAATGGTGGAGTGTGCTGCTGAAGCAACCGAGGACGAAATAAAAAACAAAACCCACAAAAAATACAAAAGCAACAAAATATGGAACAAAGGTATTTAATGGATAGAACGTATCTTTAAAAAAAATTTCAAGAATTATTAATATTACTGGCATTTTTCACAAATTGCTCCTGTCATTTCGCCAGTTTGTTTACATTCTACGCGGAAACGATTTTGTCAGACGTTTTGTATAAAGTTTTTATTTATCGAATTTGCAAAAAAATTAAAATGCTCCGTTTCTCAAAATCCAGTGAATTTGGATAAAATAAAAGTTATTCTACTCAATCTCATCATACATGGATTATAGACAACTCAGCGCTATGTGCCTCGTTGCCTATCAGCTCATGTACGACTCAATTTCGTGGAATAACTGTTAATTGTCCCAAAAGTTGGGCCTCAGTTATCACTTGTTTAAAGTTGTGTGTAAATGTTTTCTCCAAACGTTTCACTGATTTTCTTTGTACTTGCGTGTTTGTGTATGTTAATAAACGCCAATCAGCTGTAAAAACACATTGAGGGCACATTTGCATTTAGCCATGCCCACAAAACTCCATAAACCCTCCCAGACAGCTTTAAAAAAAAAAAAAAGGACAAAATGGTGACTAAGTGTGTACTCAATGTAGTTCGTGATAAATCTTCCAGTAATGCAGCTCAGCCACTGCAGCACATCAGTTACCAGAGACACACATTAACCCCGCCTCCTTGTATAGGGTGCCATTACTTTTGTGCTGATGTGAATGGCTAGTCTCACTTGTCTTTGTTTATGTATTTGTTTAGTTTCAGGTCCTGAATATGAAAATAGGAAATGAGTTTCAGGAAATGAGTGATAGTTATACAGTAAACATTTTGAAACCAGTAAAAATGAGTAAATTAGCGAGTTTCATTAAACTTAAATATACACAAAGTCAGGAGTGAAATGTAGGATATGAGTGTTTTTCCGAAAGTACTGGCACCACATTTCTTGTGTCAGTGTTCCTGTGAATAATTTATACATAAATGAGTTTGTATAGAGTTTGATAAATGCTGTGAGTAGGTGCTGGAAAGCGTGAGGAACTGTAGTAAAAGTGTCCTAACGAGGGTCGGATGATGGTGGGAGTGACAGAGCGGCCACCTCAGGGGAGCTCACAGGGCGGGATGGCGTGACTCCGGTCGTAGGCGGTGTCGTCGCTTTCTCCTCCCTCGCTGCCCTCGTCCATCATCCTCTCTCTCTCTTCATCTTCCTCCGTCTCGCTCTCTCGGCCTTTCTCTCGTCTACGCAGCTTCTCGCTGCCCCGCTCTCGCTCCCGGTGTCTCTCTCTGTAGTCCTGCGGCAATGTAGATGCCTGAGGAAACGACAAAGGTGGGAGTTGCTGAAACACGATCCTAAGCCAAGTTATTTCAGCTTTTAAATCAAATTTGTGAATTTGTGCTTTCATCATTCAAGTTTGCACTGTTGCTAGGCAACTGGGAAATATGGATGCCAAACAGAAGCTAGCTTACTACTGAGACGAAAGGTTTAGCTAGCAACCAGGAAGTGATGTGACGAAGCAGAGTTACAGCTTCTCCTGAAGTGTAAAAGCGGTGAGCCATGCTTGCAGAGACTGAGCCTTTGGTGATGCTACTTTTATCAGTTAAATAAAGCTTCATATGAATTTTTTTAAAAATCACAGATTTTTTGTTTTTATTGCATTTTGGAAAAAAAATCCCAATTTTTCTGGAAATGGGGTTGGAGAATAATTTCAGTGACCAGTGTGTGGATTTGGACTCTTTAATCTTTTTAATCCTCACCTGGTGGTCATGCGAGGGCAGAGCGCAGTAGCTGTGGACGGAGCGTCGGTTCAGGAGGCGGGGCGAGTGTGTGCGGTGAGGACGAGGAGAGTGTGAACACACGGACAGAGGTGAGGGCGAGTGGACGGAGTGAGGGGACAGGGAGCGAGCGGAGCGAGTGGAGTGAGAGCGGGAGTGGCTCAGAGACGCAGGAGGGGGGTAGTGGTGGTGGTGGTGCTGCTGCTGGTGGGCGTGGTGGTTGATTTTGGGGGGGCGGGGGAAGCGAGGTGGCAGTTCTGGGGGGCACAGAGGGTCAATCAGGTCGATATCAGTCAGGAGGGGGGGAGGGGGGACAAAGTCCTCGTCTGATAGCGGAATGTCGGCATCGATCTGACAAAGCTCTGTCCGAGACAGGAAGTCGACGATGCCTGCGCCAAAGGAATCACCAACCACGTTGATGGAGGTTCGCATTCTGTCACTAAATCAAACACACATACACGATGCAGCACATGACACCAAGAGTGAACGTCAGGACAAAAATGAATACAAAAAATATAAAAAGAATAAGTGGACAGTGATACAGTTTTATCTCTGTGAGTACGACGAACATTCTGGTAATACATATGATAAAAAAAAAGTTTAAAGACAATAAAAATGGCTTCATTAAATTGGCCATCATCGTGAACGAGTGTGTGCAACAGACTGGAGTCCCATCCCGGGTGAATTCTCCTGCATTGTGGACAGTTTTCCTGGGAAAGTCTCCGGAATGCTGCAGCCTTGACCAGGATAAAGCTCCTGCTGAAGATGAACTAATGAAAGAATAATATCTTTATTTATTAGTTTTCATTTGAAAGTTTTAACAAAACATTATTTCATGATACCAAAGATTTTCAGAATCACAGCTCAGTATATTTAAATACTGTATGAAAATTTTTATTTCATTTTTAGCTCATCAGGCTGTAGGCCAGGCCGGATAAGCTGATGCGATCACGCATCGTCCGTCTACAATTTACAAAAATCGCTACTCCTCCTACAGGATCGATGGGATTTTGATCAAACTCACACACAATGTTCCTCAGGTGGATGTGCATAAAAGTTGTTAAGATGGTGGCGCCACCTGCCATATTTACGATTTTATGGGCGTCTGAAAATTTTGGGTGACTCGTCACATTAAACGCTACTCTTCGTAAACTGCTGGGACATTTTCACTGAAACTTACCCAGAAGACTCTAAAGACGTACCAACAAGAATTGTTCACCAGGTGGTGCCATCTGCCATGGATCATATTCAATTCATACACAGGGGTCATATTCAATTTCACAAAAATCACCACTCCTCCTATAGGAGTGATC
The DNA here is from genome assembly GCA_027575915.1 of Betancurichthys madagascariensis. Taxonomy (NCBI): domain Eukaryota; kingdom Metazoa; phylum Chordata; class Actinopteri; order Siluriformes; family Ariidae; genus Betancurichthys; species Betancurichthys madagascariensis. The sequence goes on from JANZXT010000006.1 coordinate 2,787,948, forward strand.
GGATTTCAAACTCAGACACAACGACAGTGGCCTGCATGAGCTGCAGACTCACTGAGGCGATTTTTATTTTTTAATATCCAGGATGTTGACATTTTTCAACAGAGCTTCGATTTTCTCGAGGTTAATCAGTGCTATATGGGTGATCTTTCAGGAGATCTGAACTGATTCGGGAAAATCCGACATGAGAAAGTCTTCAGCTTTTAGCATTTATTCTGCAAACAATCGGAACAAACTCGCAGAGGACATTAGAAATGTCCCAAATATTACTGTCTTAAAGTCCAGGTTAAAATTTTTCTGTTCTCTTCTACCTATAACTTTACACTTTTCTTTAATTTGTCTTTAAATCTATTTTATTTAACTTTTTGTCTTTTATGATTACATTTTGGGCGGTACGTGTAGTGTAGTGGTTAGCACTGTCGCCTCAACAGCAAGAAGGTCCGGGTTCGAGCCCCGTGGCCGGCGAGGGCCTTTCTGTGCGGAGTTTGCATGTTCTCCCCGTGT
>JANZXT010000006.1:2832183-2843587 GCA_027575915.1 Betancurichthys madagascariensis
TAGAAAAAAGTTGTTTCACTTGATTCATTTTTTTCAGGAGATATTCCACATTATGTACTTAAACTTCATGGGTGCCAGTAATGGTGAGCAGGACTGTAAGCATGATTAATGGATTAAAAGTACGCAGCAGCACTTACCGACCAGGATGACGAGTCTGTGCTTGGCTCCATGAGCTCTGCAGTACGGCGCCACTTCTTCGTACGTGGGGACGTCAGCGGTGTCGTACTGCTCGCTCTTTTTACACTCGTACATGGACTTGTTCCTCTTCTTTCCTCTTCTGCTGAGACGGAAGCTCCTCCGTAAACGAGCTAAAAACGCAACACAGACAGACAGAACAAATAAAAAGAGTAGAGGTTAGGACTGCTGACCGTACCGGCTCACTGTCTGTGCACTCTCCATCCATGACATCACTTCCCTTTCCTGTGGCTCTCCATAACGAGGCCAGCGCAGACCCATGTCTGCTTGTGTATGCAAAATCTGACACCGCAATTATCTTCTGGTTTTTCACATTCGCATATTTGTGTCTTTCTGAAGCAGACGGAGTGAAATGGAGGGAAGAATCCTCAGGCTCTGGCGCTGCGGGAGGGAGCCCCGGTCGGGTCGGGTCGGGTCGAGTCGAGTCCTCCGAACAGGAGCGGTTACAGCTGATGGGTTTTCATGCGCTGAAGGTCATCAGCAACGCCACCACAAAAACTTCCTGTCTGATTATCCTGGCGAGCTATCCGGTCCCGCGTTTTAACCGCGCCGAAACACATTTGAGCCGCCCCATTTCTTATTTGTGACAGACGCTAGTTAGTAGGAGCGCCGTACCAAACCAAAGACACCTAATATTCCACTGCTGCATCCATTGCCCCAGCGTGCTCTTCTCCTTTTGTTTTCTTAAGTGATTAATGGACGCATGGATATGATGCAGGATACCAGAGATTAAGTGAGTATGAAAATTATGGGCTGAGCCAGTAAGGGCGAGAGAGACGTACCTGATTTATTCGCTATAATCGATTCCACAGTGCCCGCTATAGAGCTGCACAGATGTGTCGCTGCTGAGAGATCCCTCCGTTCCTTACAGCTTGTTCACTTAATAGGGTCACTTAATGATACAACGGGATACAAATGAAACACGCCATAAGTCAAACCGTCCCTGATGTACCAGTCTGTATATACCGTATGTATATACACAAACCTCTGCCCGGAGTATAAAATTACACTGGACAGACTTTTGTTCCCCTCGAGTTAACCTGCGAGTTGCAGTGCTTGTGCCAGCTAAACCCATAATTTAATGAAATCTAATTTGCTTTGGAAAATCTATGTGGATTAAAGAGCCAAAAATGGAGCTGCGGCATCTAACGGCAACACACGGATGGCCAGTTTGACTGAAATCCCCCCAAGGACCGCGTGCGAGTTCATAATCATGTCTTTTGGCATATTTGTATGTATGTATGCATGCATGTATAAAACGGCCCAAAGGCTCTGACGTGAAGAATCTCTGTTTCTCCAGTTCAGGGCAGGTGTGTAGGTGCTTGATCACAACCAGTCAGGACAAATTCCTGCTCTTCATTTGAAGGGACTTCATAAATCCAACCTTTCAAAATCATTTAAAGCCTTACAGACGTCCCGGTCGAGAACAGCCAGAGCGCTGCCCTCTGTTTCGATGTGGCGAAATAAATCAAGGCTTGGATTGAAAGTTCCCCCGAACCTCCTGTTCCTTAAATTAGATGGAAATGAATTCATTCCAGAATGAGAGGGGAAAAATCTTTTGGTATTCTGGACATGGTTACGGAACATTAATTCCAATTTCTCTCTCCTCTTTTCTCCAAAGAATGCGTCTTGGTAAGACAAATCACAAGGGATGACAGGAAGCATACTGGCAAAGCGAGTCCATCCGAAATAGCTTCTACTTCTAGTAACAGGTATAAATATGGAAAACAGACATGGACCGAGCAACGTTTTCCAGTTTCTGGTGCTGAACATGGTGAATAATGGCTGGAACATGTAGCCATGTCCACACCACGCTCCCAGACCTGCACCGCCTAATGGTTGATTAATTGGCGCAATGGAACTTACAATTACTGACTCGCAGCTCACAAATCAAACCAGCCCTTCCAACAAGAGAAGAAAAAAACCAGCTTATTAAAGCCTCTCCATTCAGTGTAAATATAGCGTACACTCGCCACTGCGCCTCCCAAATTTCCAGAGCACGGTCAGGAGGAGCTGCTGCGGCCTGTGGATGCAGGGGATCTCGAAAAGAGGCCCTCAGACACTATAAATACCGAGATGAGAGACAGAAAGGAGAGAAATGACGCCAAGAACTTAAATATCAACATTTATAAAAAAAAGTAGTAGTGCAAAGATATATGAAGCAAGGTTAAGAAGAGCCTTGTTGAAATCGTGTCACAGGTTTGTCCTTGATCTGTCCCAACATCCCTTTAGGACAGGAATGCTAATCCTAATACGTCAGTAGGACAAAATGCACACATACCACTGAGTAACAAACTGCTTTTGGGACCGTGTACCCTAAGTAAAGACATACCTGTCTGCTTAGAATCAGAAAACAGACATTGTAGTTCTTTCTCAGCATATGGAAACATGGAAACGGACCCCTCCCTCCTTCCCGACAATCTAATTTAATTTCTTACTTGTCCCATGTTGTACCGATTTGTCTAAGTAACACAGGAACATGGACGGATTCAAGTATTCCTCTTGTTTAGGCCGTACAAGATTTTCCAGGTGAAAGAGGAAAAAAAAACAAAAAACCTTGGACACATTCAAGTGACTTTGTGCATTGTTTGAATTTTAGGGAAAGTCTTTCTTTTTTTTTTAAACGTGAGTGCAATTTTTCCTTATAAGGGCATCAGCTTATTCCTTCCACGTCCCAACCTGGTTAAAGTAGGACTCTGTTAAGTAAAGCAAGAAACAGGAAAAATCGCTTCAATGCGGCTGGAGCTCTTACCAGCCACTGTTGTTGTGTGAGAGTTTGAAATCCGATCAATCCTGTAGGAGGCGTAGCGATTTTTGTGAAATTGCATATGACCCCTGTGTAGCCACATCCATGGCAGGCGGCGCCACCTGGTGAACAGTTCTTGTTGATGTCTTTAGAGTCTTCTGGGTGAGTTTCAGTGAAAACATCCAAGCAGTTTACGAACAGTAGTGTTTGGTGTGATGAGTCACCCAAAAATTTCAAACGCCCATAAAATCGCAAATATGACGGGTGGCGCCACCGTCTTGACAAATTTTATCCATACCAATCTGGGGAACATTATATGCGAGCTTAATCGAAATCTGATCAATCCTGTATGAAGGGTAACGATTTTCATGAAATTGCACGCGACCCCTCTGTAGCCTCATCCATGGTAGGTGGCGCCACCTGGTGAACAACTCCTGCTGGAATACATCTTTAGAGTCTTCTGGGTGAGTTTCAGTGAAAACGGCCCAGCAGTTTCCGAAGAGTAGCGTTTAATGTGACGAGTCACCCGAAAATTTCAGACGCCCAGAAAATCGTAAATATAACAGGTGGAGCCACCGTCTCGACAACTTTTATGCACACCCACCTGGGGAACATTATATGCGAGCTTAATCGAAATCTGATCAATCCTGTCGGAGGAGTAGCGAATTTTGTAAATTGTGGACGGACGGACAACACATGATCGCATAAGCTCATCCGGCCTGGCCTGCGTCCAGATGAGCTAAAAATCAAGAACACCAGGTTGGTGTGATGAAGTGAACCGTTTTCTGTTCAATGTTGACGAGGCCAAAAGGACATCAGCTTGTCATGTTAGAGAAATCACAAACCCAGTGCCAGAAAACAAAGTTCCAGCTCTGCCTCTGACACTGGAGACTCCTTCCATAAATGTTAAACGAACGTTTTTAACCCGTTTATATGGAGCATCTGCTCTATCGCTCACTGTGAATGAGTCAGGGGTGCGGTTATAGGAAACAGCCTTCTGACCAATCCGAATTCAACAGCACCGGGATTGTACGGCGTATGGTGTATAGATAATCTGAACGCTCTGGCATGCGTCATTCAGGATCTCTCACCCCCTCGTTTACAGACATCTGCGGAAGATGTTACGGAAAGCCGACAGGCCCCTGGAGGAGAGTCAGAGAGACCCCCAGCATCAAACCGTTTCCGGAGGAACTCTCCATTTAGTGCACGTACAAAGACCTCTGATCTCCAAGTGCGCATGTTAACTGGATTCAGGATTATTGTATCCATTTCCCTCAGGGACAACAATCTTTTATGCTTACCCCAACCCCAGTGACCCCTTCCCATATTCTGCATTTATGAGCGACCCTATTTCCTGCAGCAGGACGAGGAAAGAGAAAGAAAAGCCGGATCACAATCACAGATGCCTTTTTTTTTTTCTTGAAGGAAAACGACAACTATTTAGTAGAGCTATTTGAAATATGTATTGGACAATACTCTGAATCAAGCTGTACTGTGGAGGAATTGGTGTCTGGGGAGCGACACTGTAGAAGCCGTTTTCCATTGAAGTGCATATGTGGAAAGTGCTTTTCTGCCCAAACGATACAGGCTCGGTTACTCACGCTCCCGTCGACTAAGGAGAAAGAGACAGCTTGTGTCATGGAGCAGTATTTGTTTTTCCTCTCTGTCCTATCCCAGAGCTCGTCAGACAAAGGAATGTCAAGGCAGGAATGTTAGCTAATGCATCAGGGGAAACACACACAGACAGAGTTGTTGAGCCGCCAGCTGGGATCATTAGTACGTTTGTGCTTTGAGCTGTGCCAAATGGGATCATAGAGGAGGAGGAAGGCCAAAACTGCTACTCCGATTTTCCTCATCACCCACCTGCTCAATCCATCATAAAGCCATGTGTGATCACACCTACAGACCGGTCTGTCTTTACAAGAACCCAGAGCATTATCAGAGCAAGATCTGACCTTCACTGACCACTGCTGCTGGAAAGCTTCAGGCACTTGACCAGGCTGAATCTGCTCCACTACAGAGCCATTCAATCGAGCCACTTACTACATAAACATATAAAGAAATATACACACACAAGCGCACTGAATGCACCAAAACAGCTTCTTTTCAACAAAGGGAGAAGCCATGGCCTAATGGTTAGGGAAGCAGCTTTTGGACCAGAAGGTTGCTGGTATGATTCCCTGGATCAGCAGGAATGGCTGGAGTGCCCTTGAGCAACCCGTGACCAACTGCTCCCCAGGCTGCTCTGGGAACATTGTACGTCGCTCTGGATAACAGGGTCTGCTAAATGCCATTAATGTAATGTAAAGATTCAAGCCTTTTCCAGTAACAGAGGGCAAGTTCTTCTTTTTAATCCAAGGTCATCTCCATATCCTGGCTGAAGTACGCCAGTTCACAAAGCTCTAGAACCGGAGAAGCTTGGCTTCTGGTTAACGAGTGCAGAAAATTCTTGGCGTCAGGTCACACTTTGTTTAGAAGTAACTTAAACCTGACATACTGTATATAAGGGACAAAGGTCTGGCAACTTCATTTCCTAGGTACGTGTGAGAGATGGAGTCGTGATTTCAATGACAAGTGATACGACTTTTCAAATCCATGCAAATTAGGGCTGTGGTATGCCGAATGTGTGCGTTATGGTACTCGAGACCGGTCTCAAGACCACTTTCTGAAGGTCTCGGAATCGACTGCATTTTACTCTGTTTTGGACATGGAGACTCGGGATTTTATTTCAAGACTGGTCAAGACCACAACTGCGGGGATTTCAGTAAATTGACTGTGTATTGTCGGGTTTATTTGATAACATCGTTACTGTGACCGGATGTAAAATTTCCTGCCTGAGATGCAACCAATAATGTGACTCGTTGCTAATTTGAAATTTTTCTTCCTGTTAATCACCGTCACCCCTCCCCCCAGCCCCACCGGTCTGGTCTTGACTCGGTCTTGCCTTACCTTGGTCTTGACTTGATCTTAACCCCTCAAAGTCTTGGTATCGATACACTTTGTTCTTGGTCATGACTTGGTCTCGGTTTAGGTGGTCTTGACAACAACAACAGCAGTATACATTAAAGCACCACATGATTGGCTCAAATGAGTCCTCAGACCAGACCTCTACTCAAATGTGGTCCGATATTTCTTTGGTTCCCTGCTCAACTATAGTTCCTCCCTGCAATTAGTTCCAATTTACTGCTTGGTTAGTAAAAATGAAAGGAAAACTTGTAACCATGGTTTAATCCTTATCCTGTCATACTGTACATGCCTTCTCATTGAAAAGGGTATTGAACCATTATGAAGAAAAATAAAGGTTGGAATGATGTAGCAGAGATCACTGGTGCCTCTGGTGTATGTACCTAGTACAGATAGATGGCTTGCTTTGCTAATCTGTAACAATAGCAGTTGCTACATGCCCTCAAGAACATCTACCAAAACAGGCAGTGGTGGCTCAGGCACTGGACGACTGATCAGAAGGTTACGAGTTCAAATCCCAGCACTACAAAGCAAAGTCCACGAGGAAGGCCCTTATCCCTAAACTACTAATTCAATAAAGGAAATACCTTTTATTTCTGCAAGTCCGTCTGGATAAGGGCGTCTGCCAAATGCTATAAAACGGAAGCGATAAACTGCATGTGAAATGAGAGACTCATCACTAACTAGCATGAAAGTGGAGCCAGACTATGATTACTACAGAACCAAAAAGGACTGATGCAGAGCAAGAGACAAAAACTTCAGCCCAACCTTCAGGCCATGGCTGCCCCATGTTAAACCCAACCGCATGTCTTTGGACTGTGAGGGAAACCCAAGCAAACATGGGGAGAACATGCAAAGTCCACACAGAAAGGCCCCCGTAGGCCACTGGGTTCAAACCCAGAACCTTCTTGCTGTGAGGCGACAGTGCTAACCACTACACCACCATGCTGCTCACAAACATGATGCAAACATGACCACCTCCGTGTTTGACATTTGGCAGGGAGAGGGGGGACTGATCCAGCTTTATGCTGACCAGAACACTCCAGAGTCAATGAAGAGGTCCACAGATTCCACCAGAACATTGGCCATTATTTCTCTTTGGGAGGGTTAATGGGTATTTGAAGGAATTTCCAGCACATTCCCAAGGTACCCATGATCACAGATTTAGCTGCCTGGTTGCTACCATTGACAGTAATGCTAATGGCTAATCCTGAACAACATGAAACATCTCAGGTCCTTCAAACACATGGTTGAAGTTGTTGACTTTATGGTGGTAATAAATACAGCAAAATAATTCTGATTTCTGGTCTATGTTTGTGATGTAAGGTGACATGCCCACGTTCGAGACCGGAACGGTTCCACTTTTGCTCCCATTGAGATGAATTACACGGCTCCATCTTGGTGTATTCCAAGATCTTTAATAGACCTCTTTGGGTAGTTAAGGATTCTTCGCTTTCTAAAGGGGTTCTACTTGAAACTACTATTGTATCCATAAACATTTAAAGGCTCCCTGGAAGACATAAACTGAAGAAGAAAATAAAATAATCTAGTAAGGTAAATAACTGTTTATAGCTGATAGAAGTGATGCCTTCTTTTGCGTCCATCATTAAAGGTAACTATAAATGGATATAAAGTATTGCTGGTATAGTGCTGTGGTATAAGAGAAATAAAACATTTCATGATGCCACTCCATCCAGTGTCCATACCCAAGAAAGAGCTCTCTCTCTCGGAGAAATTCTTCAGTCTGCTTATGTTGCATCTAAAAAGGCTCATAATTTATCATTTCTCAGGAGACCCAGAAGCCTCAGGAGCCTCGGTTCCTCTATACCTGCTTAGAGGACTCCTGTGTGTAGAGGAGATAAGTTCTCAAATTGAGCATTTTTATGTCAGTGTAAAAAAAAAAAAAATAATAATAATAAAAAAAATAGCAGGCTCAATTTTTCCATAACTCCATCCTTAATAGGAGTCTGGGGGCTGATGGCTTTTCCAGGCTTTACCTCTCCTCCCCGACTGTTTTCATCTGCTTTTGTTTTCCGCCTCTTTCTGTCCGAGTCTGCTGCAGAGTCTGTGTTGCAGCCGGATGTTTAGAGACGAGGTGCTGTGGAATGACTTTAGCTGTAAGAGGTGCTTCTGAGAGGCGTCTTGCTCCGACGGTGCGGTGTAGAGTTTCTTCTCAGCTTCCTGGGGCACATTCATGATGATGGATCACATGGAATGCTAATCCTGATCTGTTATGACCAGACAAGGAGTAAAGAAGGAATAGCGTAGGATGTCGAGAGCTGGCTACAGAGATGGGGGGGGGGGACATCTTGTTCTCTGTGGATCGCAAATACAGGAGGAGATCCAATTACAACTAGACCTAGATGCTAAATCAAAAGTCCTTTTAAGGATTGTCTGTTAAAAATATTTCATATTTAACGGAGAGGAGCAACAGAGGGTCTTCAAGAGAGCAACAGATCAAATCCTACCTTCATAAACCATCTCTTGTTTGAAAGTGAAACACCATTTTCATCCACAGTTGACTAGGTGGTACTGCATTGTGATCTCCTACGCCGTGTAGCAAAAGGGGTGGAGCCATGAGAGCTATGGTGTAAATTGTGCTGGACAAACAGCAAGAATGCAGGTTCATCAAAGATGCAAATGAAAATGTTCATAAATCAAATCAACTTGCTGAGGTTTGATAACCATCGTTCCAACCGTAACTGCAGTCATCGTGGTTACGACCACTGTGCCAACTGTAACCACGGTCATCATCCCAATTGTTACCATGATCATCGTGGTTACAACCATTGTCCCAACCATAACCGCAGTCATCATCCCAACCGTAACCGCGGTCATCATCCCGACCATAACCACGGTCATTGTCCCAACCGTTGTCCCACCTATAACCACGGTAATCATCTTAATCGTTACGATGGTCATCGTGGTTACAACCATGGTCCAAACCATAACCACAGTCACCAAGGTGACAATCATCGTCCCAACTGTAACCACGGTCATCGTCCCAACCACTGTCCCACCCGAAACCATGGTCATCGTGGTTACGACCTTTGTCCCAACCATAACCGCAGTCATCAAGGTGACAATCATTGTCCCAACCGTAACCACAGTCATCGTCCCAACCACTGTCCCACTCGAAACCACGGTCATCGTCCCAACTGTAAGCATGGTCATCGTCCCAACCATTACCATGGTCATCGTGGTTACGACCATCATCTTAATCATAACCGCAGTCATCATCCCAACTGTAACTGTGGTCATCAAGTTGACGACCATTGTCCCAACCGTAACCATGATCATCATCTCAACCGTAACCGTGGTCATCGTGCTGATGACTATTGTAACAACTGTAACCAGTCATCATGGTTACGACCATTGTCCCAACCATAACCACAGTTAGGAAGGCAGTGGTTATTATAAATAGATTTAAAAAAAAAATAATAATAATACACCAGTGGCTGGCGTCTCCTATAAGCTACCTTTCCAATATGGATAAGAGTGAGAAGTTCAATCTTGCGGTCTTCCTCGGCTCTTCCATTCTTACACTTTCTCCGTTTTTAACAGGTATTTACATCTAAGGCCAGATGTTTCTGGACTCAGAACAGATGGAGGTACTGCCTCATGCCTGTCATTCGCCCAACCTGTAGTGTTATATCAGGTTCTCAGATCACCTTGTTTGTAGTGGAAAAGAAGTCTGGTCATGGACTCCACCTGCTGCCTCGATCTTTTGTGTACGAACTGGTTAAATGTTGGTTCATAACGGATGCTTCCAATCTTACTGGCGGCAAATATTTTTTCCAAACCAATCAGGAGCCACACCTGACTCCACCTGGTCAATCAGTTCATCTTGGCCTTCATTGGACTATCTGCTCTGGCTCCTGGAGCCACACCGGCCCTTTATGGACAGGACAGGACGCTGTTCGATGCTATATACATGATGAATGAAGACAGAGTATGTGGAGGAGTGAACGTTTCCGTCCGCCACGTACACGCAATTCCCACCTCACTCCAGATACACACAGGTGCAAACTGTGGTGAGAGCCGAGCAAAAGTTCAGAGATGGGACCACAGGGGAAACGCACTGGTGTCCCTAGCACCCAAACACCCACATTCATCCCACCATCTGAAACCTGAGCAGCACACAGAAAACATCTGCACAGTTCACGACAGCACAGCTATGAGCACACCAGGCTTAAATCACATTAGCAGAGCACTGGCAGGCCTGCTGAAGAGGAGTTTTGTTTTAAGGGGTGCGTGTTTTTCCCCCCACAAAACCTCTCCCGTTACCCAGTGTGTGTCAAGTGTGGCAGAAAGAAAGAAAGACTTGCTCTCGGGCTAGCCTGGCTGAGACTGAGGTCAGGAGGCGGGTAATGAAAAGGCACAAAGTAGGAAAAGGGAGGGGATCACAGCGCTAAAAAGCTTTGACCCCTACAGGATGACCGCGGCTGATTGAGCTTGGCAGATAGAACAGTGTGGGGTTATTTATAAACTCTGGGCACACTACATGTCCTGTTAAATCAAACGATTTTGGAATTACTTCTTTTTTTTTTTTAAAGACTGAATGACCTCACAGAGAGCAAGAGCCTACACAAACACACTGGTCTCTACGGTAGAGAAGGAGCACGAGATGACGCCTGGGCCAAGCAGAGAGAGAGAGAGAGAGAGAGAGAGAGAGAGAGAGAGAGAGAGAAAAACTTGGGCAGGGTTGATGAGGCAGACGCTGAATTCTAGATTGGAGAAGGGAAGAAAGCCCTGTTGGGATGGTGTTAGTTTCTCAGCGTCATGCAATTGCAATTAACGCAAGACAACCTTGTTTAAAAGCAGACCAACCTGGACGTGACCTCATGACTGTGTTATGACTTTATTAAAATCAGTGAGACTCTAGGACAAGGCTTTTTACCAGCTGGAGCTGTGGTCAAGTTAATCAACTTGCACGATCATGCTCTTTCCACTGACTTTATTTTCATTTCTGACAAGCTCTCAGAGGATACGCTCCACAGGAAACACACGTTTGAAAGCATTTATTTTGTATTTTCAGTAAGTATTCTGTAGAAACGTGTACTGTCGGTGACACAGGAAGATGCGGTCATGATGTAACACAGAACGATGGTGTGAAATTAGAAAGTGGAAACGAAGCAGACATGGAATAAACGGTGAGGTGGGCACAACATGATGAGGGAGGAGCCTGGAATGAGATGGCTTTCATGGTGGAGATCTGTAAATGGGCAGCATTGGTGAGAGGTTTTTCACCAAATTTTTAGAAGCTGGTGCTTAAAGGTAGACTGCCTTTCAGATGTTTCAAGCATAGGTCATAAAAAGAATTTTCCCCGACACCCAATTACTTTTGTTTCGTGACCGAAAGCTACTGAATTCGAATCAATGACTTCCAATTTTATTATTTTTTCGTGGCCCGAAATTCTCTGCTATTTTTTCCTGCTTCACCATGACCCAATTCAAGATACTACGTCATGCATCACATCACGTGGTGGGCTTTCCCCG
>JANZXT010000006.1:2987218-2999365 GCA_027575915.1 Betancurichthys madagascariensis
GCTGCGCAAACGTGCGCAGCTTTCCGATTTACTGTTTTCTGCGCATACGTGCGCATCTTTCCTATTTACTGTTTTCTTCTCATACTTATACTTCTTATGTTTCATGGACTGTAACGGCATTTGCTTATATACAGAATTTGATGAAATTATAAATCAGACACTTCAGTGCCCCCCTTAAAAAAAATAAAATAAAATAATCGGATCTGCTCGATTCAGCCGTGAAAAAGGTGGCATCCACCAAAAGGTGCGCTGTTTGCATCCCTGGAATAATTCCAATTCTAGAATTTTAAACTCATAGGTTAACCGACTAACTGGCTAATGAGGCTCGGTGGTTGGTCAAGATTTTTTTTTAGTTTTCGCCATCCCTAGTAGCTTCTCCACATACGCGTTTGCCCCACAGGAAATAAACTTCAGCTGTTAATGCAAATTGGTTCAGATGCCATAAAATCTGATGCCACACTTCTGAGAGCATGTGAACCAAGCAACAAATACGGTTTGTAGTGAACATCAATCCTAACTTTTCAGTCATGTTATTTATTGATCTTTTTAGAGATTCAAGCACATTAGTAACTGAAATAAAAACCATCGGAACTCATTTTTTGATCGGGGTAAATCACGACCTTCAGCAGGTTCGAGAACCGAAATATCAAACAAGAGGCCTAATGGTTCCTGTGTGTGTAAAGCCGCATTTCAGCACCCCCTGCAGGTGTGGTGTAGAATCCTCTGTTTAATAGCGTTTGAATTAATATTAGCACCTATCGGACTGCAGCGTGGCGTGTGTATACACACCTCAAGTGACTCTCTACGGTTCTGCGTTAGCGCTCCCAACACATCCCACTGCTCACAGATCTTCTGACAGCGAGCATTCACACTCGGAGAGTCATAGTAGTCCAGCTCACTGAAAAACACACAGCCATGAACGGCAGATGTTCCTCTCTCTCATTGTTTATTGTTGTGTTTCTCAGAGCTCCATGAGCGCGTGAGGCTGTCATGGGGGAAGTGTGCGTACGTACTTGAGCTCCTGGGCGATGGCAGCAATCTGCTCCACGCGATCCTGGTGAGCAGCAAGGTCACTTTCAAATGCCTCGTGCTTCTTCAGCAGAGCTTTAATCTCAGACAGTGAAGCTGTCTCATAGTCCTTCTGATTCAACATGGCTTCTTTACCTAGAGAGAGAGAGAGAGACACGTTTGCTTTACTCAAAATAAAAGGACCCTGTGTGAGTTTCTAACTCTGGTGTATAGGTGTACACTATCAGTCCAGCTCTTGTGTGCATGTACCATCAGTCCAGCTCTCATGTATAGCTGCTTTCTGGCGGAATTTCTCAGCGAGGTGGTCGAGTCTCTCCAGTCGGCGGATTTCGTTCAGTAGCCACTCTTCATAGCCTTTCTCCGCCCCCTCCAGATTATGCCAAGCCCCGTTAATATCCTGACCACACAAACATCAGTTACACAGTGTACAGCCCGTGTAGTGAGGTGTGTACAGCCCGTGTGACTCACAGACACCATGCGTCCCTCAGAGGGCATGAAGGCCGGCCGGTTGCTGAGCCTCAGTTTGGTCTGCAGTGTGTTGAAGTTGATCTCTAGCTGACATTTCTCCTGCACTTTAGGAGGTTTGTGAACTCTGCGATAATCTCTGAAGTCCTCCAGCTTCTGCTGCATCTCCACCATAGTCTTCTCTGGAGCCCTGTTCTCCAACCACGGGATCGTCCTCCTAATCCACTCCAACAACTACACACACACACACACGCAGTGAGGAACACCACAGGTCTGTGATTTATGATATCAAAATACCCATCCACACACCCTCAACTCACATCGCTGGCGAGTTTCTCGTAGTCCTCCATCAGGTGCTCGTTCTCCTGATTGACAGCAAGAACTTTGCAGATGCGATTGGCTGCTGTCTCGGCCTATCAGAGAGCAGAACCCTTAGTGGTGTGTGAAGCACATGACTGTCATTCTTCATCTCTCACACACATGCACCAGTAACCTGCGGTGAGGATGGCCAACACACCTGACCCACAGGTACATCTGCTCTAGTGTGTACACTTACTAACTGCCCACTTGCTATAAAAAACACACCGTGTGTTAGTTAGCTGGGGTTTATCTGGGAAGGTGATGTCACTTGGGTGGTTTAAGGTGTGTGCACACAGTGTTCAACACTTGGGCATGTGCTGATAATCAGAGATATTGCAATACTCGCTGCTCGTATTCCAATCAGGAGTTGAAACTCGAGTGCCTTCTAAAGGCCCTTATTTTGGACTTTTATTTGAATGAAGGCGTTTCAGGTTCTTAACCCAAGCTGCTGTGGGCTACGACTTCCTTCAAAACCTGCTCAAAGAAAAAGTAGTGTGATCCTGATATAACTGCTGTTACACCCTGGATAAAGTCTCCGTGAACACAGTAGTGAGCTATTTAGCCATTAAACAAGCCAGTGTTACGTACACACACGGACTGGAATATCAGCACATGCCTACTGAACACAGTTCCTGAACAACCCAAACACTTCAATTTCTAAAGTAACAGTAAGCGATGCTGCATGCTAACACTATTGGCATTAGTAAAGAAGTGAGATGCTAAACTCCGAACGATGTGTGCTTAAAGCCTTACAAACTGCATGCTTTTTTTTTTTTAAAAAAGCAAAACACCAAAATGCATTCTGGGTTTGTGTACCACGAGGGGCTGACCTCTTCAGAAGCTCATATTAAGCACTGGAATAAAGAACATTTCCATAAAATAAATAACAATAAAACACAATGAGGGCTCCAATCAGTGCATCAAGCCCAAGCAAACACCGTTAACACAATTAACGCATTCAACACTTCCTGTTACTCCACACCATACTCGTTATACTCTGTCTTTCCTCTGGTTCGGTCCCAAACGCCCGAGTTCATCACTACTTAGTGTTACACTAATATATGGGGTTTTTTTTTATATTTTTAATGTTTCAGAAGCAGGCTTGATGCACACTGGGCCTCAGGAATAACAACATACTGAGTTTCCCACAGATATTACATCACGGCTGTGTCTCCTCACTCATGGAACAACGTGGACTACCAAGGAGTCTTTAGCTTACTATTATAAAACACAAAGTATTGGCACCCATTTAAAGGGCACTCCATAGGTGGAAGGGTGCCATTACTTTGGGAAACCGTTTAATCCATAATATCCTACAGAAAACTCAGAGGAAACTAAGAGCAAAGTGAGAGAAAGTTCAGCTGCAGTGAAAGCCCAAAGGCCTGACCTTTACCTCTAATGGATCAAAGGTCAAAGGTCAGGCAGGAAGAGATCCTCACCTTCTGAGCACCAGAAAAGGCGTGATAGAAGCAGGAGACATACGTCATTATAGCCTTCTCATCCGGCCTGAGAGTACCAACGATATCTACAGCACAGCACAGAGAGAGAAGGGGGGAGGAAAGAGAAAGAGAAGAAGGGGGAGGAAAAAAAATGGGGGAGGGGATGAAGAGAGATGCGGTGAAGCAAAGCAACCTGAAGGCAGTGTGTTCAGTATGCAGGTGTTTAGGAGATCAGCTGACAGTGAGGGATTTTATTGGCTCCTGAGCTGCAGTAGCCCCGCCCCACACCACATAAAAGTAAAAGCCCTGTTAAAATCATCATTGTGACCCCAGGAGTGAGAAAGAGCACGTCCACATGAAAGAAAGCCATGCTGGAAAGAGCATAAGGGTCACGAGCGGTCTTAGGGGTCAAAGGTCAGGGGCGGTACCTTCTGTGCTCCAGAAAAGGCATGGTAGAAACTGGACACATAGGTCATTATAGCTTTCTCATCAGGACGAGCTGTGTTCACTATGTCTGTGGGGAAACACATGTTTTACACACACACGCGCGCGCACACGCACACACCACATATTAAACATGCACACACACAGAACGAAGAGTTCATACCTTCTGCATCCAGCATCTTGGGAATGTCCAGGTATTTCTCAGCCACTTCAAAGGCGTTGTTCAGATTGGTAACAGGATCATCCTACACACACACACACACACACACACACACACACACCTCACTACAGCATTTCCATTGTGTTTTGTGTGTCTCTCTCCATCTGTGCTTGTGTGTTAGTCTGCATGTTGTGTGTCACCTTGCGCAATTTGTCATAGTTGATCAGTTCAGGTCTGTGTCTGTGGATGAGAGCATTAAAGGCCAAACCATCCTTCCAGCTAGAGGGAGAGATCGGGGGGGTTATTATTAATAATAATAAAGACTAAAGAACTCCCTTTCCCATCATCATCATCATCAGACTCCTGAACAGCTGACAGGAATCTATAACCATGGGCTACCTCCCTGTAAACTGTCCTTGACTGTTTACATTTGTTTGCACATTACTGCCCTTTTTTGCTGCTACATCCAATCATTGCCTTATTTTTGTATTATGCTGCCTATTTTGTACTATACTGGGTTTTTTTTGGCTTTTATTTTGCACTATATTGCCTTTACTTTGTATTATTTCTTCCGCCAATTTATTTATTTGTAACTGTCATTCATGGTGGACAGCTAACTAAGAATTTCATTATGCAAGAGAACATGTCCTTACTGCGCATATGACAAACACTTTGAACAATAATAATAATAATAATAATAATAATAATAATAATAATAATATGTTCCAGCAGTGGTCAGCAGGGGGCAATGTTCCACACAGAATACGAGAGATTTGTGAGCGTCACAGTTACAGTTCATTGCATTAAATCTGTGTCACTGACCATCAGAAGCTTAATTAAAAAAATAAAATTAACAATATTCCATCAACTCTACTGCTGTAGAGATTTTACAAGTCATGTGTAACCAACTGAGATAAGTGCACACCAAGTTATTACACATGATAAGGGGGAACTATTCCAGGGGGTTTATATTCACATCTGAAATCCCACAGTGCACTGATCGGGTCTACGGAAAGGACTAACGTTAGCATTCACAGACTATAAAAATAGGGTGCATGGTGTAGGGGAATAAATCAGTACCTGATGTGGAAGTTCTGGACGTTGACATTTTTGTACGGAGCAGTTTTCCTCTGACACCACAACAACAAGCCTTCTTTAGCCGAGGTCTCTGTGAGAGAGACAGAGAGAGAGAGAGAGATGTTTACACTAATGACAGCAATGAAAAACACTAAGGTCAAAAGTATGGACACGACCATCACACTCCAAAAACTACAGAATTAATATGGACTACATAAAAACTCGTAGCAACATGCACACATTAGAGGTCATGGTGAAATGCACACTTCACTTTCCCAGGGCTGTAGAGTGTAAACTGGATTAAACCAGTTCTGTTTAAGGATCAAGTCAGAGCGAGAGGGGCCCCAGCACTGACATGCTAACATTTTATTAGCACTGTTAGCATGCTCCTGTTGCAGCTAGCCTGTCACTAATTTATCCACAACGTACATGGGGATTGTTTTCACTGCAGCGGCTTTCCACTCACTGCTTCCCCCGAGGATATAGCTTTTTTGGGGGGTGGTAATTGATTCCCATGGAAAAGTCAGATAAGGAATGAGAATGGTGTGTGTGAGAGAGAGAGAGAGAGAGCGGTGTGTGTGTGTGTGTGTGTGTGTGTGTGTGTGTGTGTGTCTCTGTCTTACCCTCTACTGAGATGTCCTGGATGGCGAAGCGGAGGATGATGGTCCAGATCATACCGAGGGTCATCTTTACATTTCCATCAACAATTTCTACACCACACACACAGTTTAAATATCTTACTGCACTGTAAGAGGAGTGGAGCTGCTGTTGTGTTTAGTGCGGGTGTCAGAGACTGAGTGTGTGCATTTTCCTGGTTATGGTTAAGTGAGTTTGCACAATAATGCAGCTACAACACAGGTGAATTAAAGCAGCAGGTAAAAATAAACATTTAAAAGCTCATGTATGTGTGCTGTGATAACCAGACTGTCACACCAGCATGAGCGAAGCTATTGCTCTCAGAGAGGACGACAGAGCGAAAGTGTGAGCAAGAGAGATTGTGTGCACGTATGTGATGCTCAAAATGAGACAGAGGAGGCTGAATATTTTGCCAGCACATTGTAGAGAAGTCAACTATTTTATTTCAGCCAATCATAAACAAGCAGAGAGCAGTGAGGGGGTGGGATTTATAGCCTCCATCCTCTGAGCCATCATTCCACAGAGTGCAATGCACAACACCACCACCACACAAGCACTTAGTATGTCCTACTCACATGGAGTGAGTGAGTGAGTGAGTGAGTGAGTGAGTGAGTGAGTGTGTGTGTGTGTGTGTGTGTGTGTGTGTGTGTGTGTGTGTGTGTGTGTGTGTGTGAGAAAGAAACCGTCTCACACCCTTCCGTCCTCAAACACTCTGGGCAAGCGGAGACAAGCACCCAGCGTCAGGTGTGGTCTCATTACGACTCTAAAAGCACTAAACCTGTGGCTGAGTTCAGCAGATCAGCAGCACTTAACTCTCATTTAATCAAAGCGCTCATTAAATCACCGGTGTTTACGCTAATCTTTATAAACCAATAACACAGCCAAGCACGAAGAGTGCCGTCAGAACAAATACTACAAACCTAAATCAGCCGATACGAGTCTGTTGAACACGCCCTCGAATTTCACACACAATTACTGCCACACTGCAAAACAGTGGAATTAAATATCCAGGACACATTCGGGTTTAAAAGCGATACCGGGTGTAAACGGGCGGCGGGAATTACTGACTGGGAGTTGGGGTGGCTCAAATCTCCAGCACACAGCCCACTCGAGGGGATAAAAACACACCACGCATTCGGGATGAAGTGTGCGTTATGGACGGATCCAGCTGTCCTGCGTGTGTTACGTTAAAAGCAATTCCTCCTGCGTGATCTCAGCTTAATGTTCTATAGAACTTCATCTCAATCTGATCTACAACCAAGAATCCCCGTCATATTAATAACATTTACAGATGGCAGGAAGTGTGTGCGAGACCGTTTCAGTGAAAGGGATTAAAAATAACGCTGAAATCCAGTGAGCCCTAATTCACAATCTGAGCCCTAATTTTATTCCCGTACCATCAAAGAAAAAAAAAAATCCATTGATGTGATAACCTGGTCATTCAGGTCGTCAGCGGACTTCATTTTATTGCCCCGTAACGTTGCGGAGTCTCAACCTGACCACCTGAGATCAACCCTGGATCATAACCCTGCCTCCAGAAGCTTGTACAGTGGACACTAGGCATGAATCGCTTCCCTTCTTACCCCGACACGCCCATCACTCAGGAACAGGGTCAATCTGGACTCATCAGACCCAAACCACAACCGCTGCTCCAGAGTCTAATCTTTACGCTCCCGAGCAAACTGAAGCCTTTTCTCCTGATCAGCCTCACAATCCTGCGAGTTCTCGTCACACCGAGTGCGGAAATGCCCTTAATTTCACTATTATACACAGCCGTGAGTTCTACTGTCTATTTTTTTACGATTTATCTTCAAGCGTTTCAGCGATCTCTGATCAGTCAGGATTTCTTTCCATCCACATTTTTTTCCCATGAAGTTGACGGTTCATCTCGATCCTTCCAGGGTTTAATAATGCATTGGTCAGTTCTTAACACATCCCCAGCTCAAATCTCCTTCATCTTTTTTTTTTTTTCTTTGCTCGATGCAGGTCAATAATTTGACTTTCTATGACGAGCCTGTTCAAGAAAAGAGAAGCTACTCACTGCATCAGTTCGAGTTAAAGGAGTTGTTGCAGCTGAAAACATGTTAATCACTGCAGTAATTAGCCAATCAAGGGCTCTTAAGTATTTGCTTATTTAAATCCAAATGGCGACTTTTTTTTTTAGCCAAGCAGTGTGTTTGCATGGCAAGTCTTTGAAACTGATAAAAGTATAACGTAAAGGTCAGCTGTCTTGTTCAGCTTCGCTCATAAAAATAGTCTGCGTGTTTAAATAAGTGTGGGCCGAGAGTCAGCGGAATTCCGTTACAGATCTCGTGTTATTAAAACACGTTTCACAACACAAGAGCTACATGCCAAGAAAAACAGACTTTTATCAAATAGAAAACACCACGACGTAGGAGGGAATCTGTTTTAACCCCAGACGCTGTACCATTATGCTGTGGTGACGTCAAGTCAGGTGCGTTTACGTCAGAGAACTTCAGCAAGGTAGACGGTGCCAGAGTTTCTGACTCGGAGTTCAGAGTTCAATGGATCGCAGCATCGCATGCTAATAATGGTAGGAAACCAACACCTTATAAAACCACATCGACTATCTACTTCCTCCTCCTGGACTTCAGCAGCCCTCACCGTGATCTCCCTGTGCTCAGAGCGTAGCTAGTGTAGCTAGCTGGCTGGTGGTTTTCAATCCAACAGAAAAAGAAAAATTCACGAGTGTTTAACCATGCACCTGATAAAATATGTTCAAACTAATGAATCAGAAACATTAACGGCTTATAAACGGGAAACACGACCGGTCTTGCTGTATGTGGTACGATTATTTCTGACAAGAACATTAGTCGCAGCAGTGAATCATGGTGGTGGCAGCATGACAGTAAGGGGGTTGGCCTTGCTGCCTTGAAACCTGGAAGACCTTCCACAAATGAAGTGACGCACACAGTACAACCTTCAAAAGAGTTTAACAAAGTGGTGGCGTTGGTTTTTTTTTTTCCTTTTTTGAAAGCCATGAACCCTTCGTTATCCAACAAACTCTAAAAGTTTAACTTTTATACAGTTAATATGTAGAAAAGTTAAAGTGTCAGAAAGTCCAAAACACGGGTCGGTATTTTCTTGTAATACTGAGGATCTGTCAAACATTTAGCTAAACCACGGTTACAAAAAAATAAAGGTCTTCAGAGGTACTTAACATTCAGTGCTTTTGGACCAGAGGATCTTTTTCCTTAGCTGGAGGAAGTTCCTCCGTTTTTGTCCACACTGAAGGAACTGATGAGGATCAGTACTGAGAACGCCGTTTTGAGGGACCTTTGAGTAGGTTATCTGCCAGAACAAGAGGAACCAGGAGTGGTGCAAGTGTACGCTGACTGGTGGAACAGGAGCGAATGGGGCACCGGCAACTTGTGTCCGTGCAAAACGTTAGCCGTGTAAACCAGAGCGTTAGCGACGCAGTAGCTCACACGGCCGTACCGTGACAAACCAGACTCGTTTATCATTAGCCAAGCTGTTCATGAGAACAATTTGATCTTCAAAACAAAACGATCAGAATCAAAAGCCAGTGAAAACTCAGGGAGGAGTACTGATGTGTGTCAACTGTGGACGGACGGCGGACACCATGTGATGGCAATAGCTCATCGCCCGATGGCCGGTGAGCTAATAAATAAATAAAATTAATGAATTAATTAAAATCTGCTATGCCCGGTGAGCTAATATTTAAAATAAATAAATAAATAAATAATGCTATGGCCGGTGAGTTAATAAAAAAATAAATAAATAAGCAAGCTATGACTGGTTAGCTAATTTATAAAAATTTTGGTGAGCTAATTTTTTTTTTAAATAAATAAAGAAATTAACACACGCACCCAAAAAAAAAACAAAAAAAAAAAAACGCCACAATAATGGGCTATGGCTGGTGAGCTAATAAAAAATAAAATTGATCGATAAATAAATAAGTTATGACCAGTGAGCTAATTTATTTAAAAAAAAATTAATTAAAAACACCCCCCACACACCGACTATGGCCTGTGAGCTAATCACTTAAAATAAATAAATACAATTAAATTAAATTTAAAAAAAAAAAAAAAAGTATTGCCAGGCAAAACAAACCTCGACTGGCCTTTCTGGTGACCTTCACCGCGACCCGTTTACCCCCAAAATTTAATCAGGTAATGTACGGACCATTGCCTACCGACTCTAAAAATCTGAAGTCAACTGGTGCAACCGTCTAGACGTTAGATTGTGAACAGACAGATACACAAACAAACCACATGGATTACAATACCTCACCCCACTTACTCCGTCGCAGGCGAGGTAAAATGACTACTCCTCTTAACGTTAGCGTTAAAAACATGAAATGGACAAATGGACCAACAGCGAACTCTACGAGCTCCTTTGAGTGTATATATGCGATGGAGGAAATACAGCAAACTTTTTTTTGACACGAAATATAACAGAGTGCTCTGAGAGTACGATATCCCCCGCTGGCAACTCGGCCGTAACTCGGGTAAAATACGACTGAATTGAACGAAATTGCAATATGCGTATTACCGAAATACAACAATGCCTTTGGCCAAGTTTCGTGAAATTCCTCAAAAAAAATCGTGAGAGGAGTTGATTTCAGAAAATGAGTACCCTTCCTGGGACGGACAGACGGACGGACAATGCCACGACATAATCACCCTTCGGGCCTTTCAGCCAGCAGGGGATAAAAATCTTTGTTAGCATTTCCTGCTAACGTCATGCTAGCAAGCCAGCTTACATCACCTTCAGTGTTCCTACCGAAGGTAGGCCTTGAAGGTACAGTATGTACAGTAGTTGTCAGGGAGCTCCCCAGCAGGTCGTTCCTCTCGATAAGTCCCTAGAACTGGCCCGAGTGTCCCAAAAGCATCGTAGCACAAAGATCGTTAAACGGTAGAGCGAGCAGCACAATGAACACTCTCTTTCCAAGTTAAGATGCTCTTAGCGTTAAGAGGCTTTTGGGAAACCCAGCCCTGTTTGGTCCAAAAGCTCTTCTACAAACGTCCTTCAAATGGACAAGCGAAGAACTTTGAACTAAGTGTTACTTGAACATTTGAGACTCGCGATAGCGTGGCTCTCGGTTGCTCGCAGCTAAACGCATCACACACTTGATCACGAACGAACGGAGGAATCTCTGAGTAAAATGGCTGAAATGAGGCGTGAATGATGAGCTCCGATCCCATCCTGCAGGAATTCCCCACGAGTCAGAAAAAAGTCCAGTGAACACAACCCCCCCGGCACGCAGCTTTAAAAGGTACTGAAGTGTAACTTGGCACAGCAGATTAAATTAAGAGCGACGCTGTTCACCCACATGAATGTCTCATTGTGTGCATTATGAGCGAGTGTGTGTGTATTAAGAGCGAGTGTGTGTGTATTATGAGCGAGTGTGTGTGTGAGAGAGAGAGAGAGAGAGAGCATGAGTCACTGAGTACAACAGGGTCTATTGTTGGGAAAAACTTAAACACAGTGCTCGTCGCCAATTACAAGACTTCTAAGAGTTCCTCTCTCCACTGTGGCCCTCGTCAACGGGTCCCTGATGCAGATCATTCAGGCAACTGACCGAACAACAGTCCGAGCAGGGGGTCGCGTTACAGTAAATAATTACTCGGTCCGTACAGTTTCCGTCTTCATCTGCTGACTGAATTACTGTTTATAAAAAGTCTACTGAATTCCTCCACGGGGGGAGGGGAGGGGAGGGGACGGAAAGAAGAGACAATAAAAAGGTAAAGATGAGATGCAGAGTGTGATGGAGAGAAGGACAAACGTATGTAGAGAGAACGCAAGGAGGAGTAAGGGAATAGAAAGAGCGCGACAGAGGAAAAGACAAAATGGTGAGGAGAAAGAGAGAAAAGGGAAAAAAATGGTAGGGGGGAGAAAAATGATGGGGCAAAAGAGAAAAGACAAAAATGATAGACAGATCGAGAGAGGAAAAGAGACAGACAGAAAGGATGAAAAGAAAAATGGTAGAACAAGAGAGATACAGAGAGAAAGAGATGGAAGAAATGAGAGAGATAAAGATGGAAAGAAGAGACAATAAAAAGGTAAAGATGAGAGATGCAGAGTGCGATGGAGAGAGAGACAAAGTCATATGTAGACAGAATGCAAGGAGTAAGGGAATAGAGAAAGAGAAGTTGTGCCACTTCAAGCTCATGATTGCAGAATCCAGAGAATCAGGATTGAAAGCTTCCTGATTAACGTCCACAGAAAGGTGTAGTAGACCCTGCAGGAGCTGTGGTGCTCGTCGTACCTGCGAGTGGTTTCAGACTACAGAATGAGAGAAGATCAAACCCCACACAGTTCCAAGTTCTCTGAGAACAGAAACGCAGAATCTAACAAGAGCTTCAGTGAGAATTCCACTAGATAGAGTTTGATTACAGGTATGTGGGTGTATTTTTATTTTATCTCATCTCATTATCTGTAGCCGCTTTATCCTGTCCTACAGGGTCGCAGGCGGGCTGGAGCCTATCCCAGCTGACTACGGGTGAAAGGCGGGGTACACCCTGGACAAGTCGCCAGGTCATCACAGGGCTG
>JANZXT010000006.1:3008466-3019448 GCA_027575915.1 Betancurichthys madagascariensis
TAACACAGATAAAACAGAAATCATGCTTATCGGCCCCAAATCTTCATTGTCCAAATCCTCCAGTTTCAGTCTTAACAGTGCACTTGTTAAATCTTCACCTATTGTTAGAAACCTTGGAATATTGCTTGACCCCTCACTCAGCTTTGATCCCCACATTAAATTCCTCACCAAGACTGCTTTCTTCCACCTCCAGAACATTGCCCGCCTTCGCCCCTTTCTCTCCACCAGTGATGTTCAAACGTTGGTGTACTGCTTCATTATGTCCTGCCTAGATTATTGTAACTCCCTTCTTATTGGCCTCCCTACTAAATCCCTTCAAAGATTACAATACATTTAGAACTCTGCAGCGAGACTCCTCACCCATACCAAACCATCTGCTCATATCATCTCCATTCTTTCTCAGCTTCACTGCCTACCTTTTCTGTCCAGAATTAAATATAAAATCATACTAGTCACATTCAAAGCTCTCATAACCTTGCTCCTTCTTACATCTGTGATCTCCTGACCCCTTATATTCCATCCCGCTCTCTCAGATCCTCTAGCTGTAATCTTCTTGCTGTTCCTCGCACTAGACACACTCTACCCTGGGTGGCAGGTCCTTCAGTGCCATGGCCCCAAGCTCTGGAATTCCCTTCCTCAAACCCTCCATGACTGCTCTTCCCTTCCTTTCTTCAAAGCTCATCTCAAAACCTTTCTGTTTCATGAACATTTCTCCACCAGTACATAAACTCGCCACTCTTTAGCAACTTTTTTTTCCAAATTAATTAATTAATTTATTTATTATTATTATTATTATTATTATTATTATTATTATATAGTTTGTTTTGGTGTTTTCTCTGACCTATGTAAAGCGACCTTGAGTTTGCGAAAGACGCTATATAAATGTAATAACATTATTATTATTATTATTATTATTATTATTATTAACTTTTATCCTGAAAGTTGTGGACTGTTATGATAACAGCATGAAGCTGCTGTCCAGGGAGGGGACGACGGGTGAGAGCGTGATAGCAGCGGTCTAGTTTAACAGCCCCATCTTTGAAGCTAACTAGCAGTAGCTCTGTCAGCCAGCTTTTAAAAAAAAGATATGGGGTTGCTGCGCTCAGGTAGCATGATGACACGGCTGTTA
The DNA here is from genome assembly GCA_027575915.1 of Betancurichthys madagascariensis. Taxonomy (NCBI): domain Eukaryota; kingdom Metazoa; phylum Chordata; class Actinopteri; order Siluriformes; family Ariidae; genus Betancurichthys; species Betancurichthys madagascariensis. The sequence goes on from JANZXT010000006.1 coordinate 3,009,596, forward strand.
CACTGCTGTCCCGTGTTCTCCAGCTCGTCAGTTTTATCCGAGGCTGCCTCCACCTTGCTCTCAACTTCATCGACTCTAGCAGTGTGGTTTGTTACCACATCTTTGGAGTCTGAAATGCGGCCCTCTGCTTCGGTAATCCATGTAACAAGTGTGGTGATTCTGGATGAGCAAGCTTTGAATTTCTTAAGAATCAGGTCAGTCTTTTTATCAAAGGAGGCTTCCACACCTTTAAGCATTTCAGTCGTTATTCCATCGACCAAGCTGTCCGTCTTGACATGGCACAGAAATGGTGGCTTGTCAGCCATGCTAGTTTGGCTGTCTTGGAGTGACTTATCTTCTCCAGATTTGGTGGACTTTGCGGTCAGGTTGAGCTTTTTCTGAGTGCTTGGCATTCTCCGAACTCTCGTCTGGGACTTCTGCTTTCCTTTTGCCATTTTATGTCTGAAATAAAGTCCCAAAACAGTAGCAAGCTATTTGTTGAGCTACTACGCCACCATTTGCATCACGTGACCCCGTTTCACATATTATTGACAAACAATTAAACACATTGTTCATTTCAGTTTTTTTTTTCCTTGAAATAGCTCTTCTCATTTCTAGGCCTCATTTAGGATGATTAATTGATTCCTTGTCCATTTTTTTCAAGTCTTGAAGCTTTTGAAGAATAGGAAAATCCAAGCTCGTTCCCAATGTCCAGTGCAACTCTGTAATCTACTAAGATCATACACAGGTCACTAATACAGGGCTGGTTTCCCTCAGGCTGAAACGCAGCTGAGATGTTGGAGTTGTGCAGTATGTCACCATGCTTTGTTGATTTACACCATGCTGATTTTTCTGTAAACTTTGCACTGAGATGCTGTGATTTAATCTTTCAGTCTTTTGTCCCGATTAATGTTCCACTATCTGTTCTGCCCCCTCACATCCAATAGCTTGTCAGGATGAACAGAAGCCAAGCTATTCAGTGCAGGATGGCTTATTGAACAATACCAGAGAAAACCTTAAGAAAATGGAGAAAAAGGATGAAGAGAATATAGAACTTACTGATGCAGAAAAAAACCTGGACACATCATGTGTTCCACTGAAGGCAGATGGAACTCCAAGAGAGAAAGATACAGGAAAGGAAAGAGTGGTTCCGAAAGATCAATCCCAACATCATGATGGCCAACTGAAGACTTCAGAATTAAAAGATGATGTTGAAACAGTGTTTCAGCAAAATGAATCAGACTCTCAGAGCCATCTGGGGCCTGGTGTCACTGTCAAGAAGAAGAGGAAAAGTAAAAAGCTGAAGCCAAACTCACACGATGTAGGGGAAGAAGTAGCATATGAATTTCAGCTTGTTTTAGATGAATCTGATGGAGAAAATCAGCCTGACAGTTGTGAAGCAGCGATGAAGCAGAAAAGTTTCAAAGCACCATCAGGTGTTCGGCGCTCTCAAACTAGCATAGATATAAAAGCATTAAGCCAGAGCTGTGCAGATCATAAGTCTGAAATGGCATCACTTGTAGTAAGTACTGTGGAAGCTGGACAGACTGAGTGTGGTGTTTCTTTTGCACAGGAGAAAACTAAGAAGAAAAACAAGAAAAAAAGGGGGAATGAGGGAGAAGGGAAAAAGGATACAGAAACCAATGGACAGATTGTGGAAATACCACAAGAGGAGATTTCTCTTCACGGCCACTTGGAGACTACAGAAGCAGAAGTTGACAAAATAAAATCCCAGGGTGGTGATCCTGGTCATTCAGAGGCCAGTACTATGGTGAGAAAGATGATGAGGGAAAGCAAAAAACTGTGCTCAAGCTTCCAGGAATTTGGGGAAGTAGCAGCAGTCCAGGCTCTGCTGAAAGAACACAATTCTGGTGATGTGATCAGAAAGCTGTCCACACCTCAGGAAGTGGAGAACACGCACGTAACACAAAGCCAACTGGGGACAAGTACCACCCAAAAAAAGTTGAAAAGAAAGAAACTGAAGTCCAGCTTACTGGAAGTTCAAGTAGCAGTTAAATCTCCAGCTATATTGGAGGACATTGATGAATATAATGATGAAATCAGCAGACATCCCTGTCCTACATCTGAGGAAGACATCATAACACAGTGTAGACTGAAGGCAAGTATCACCAAAAAGAAAAAAGGGAAGAGCAAGAAATTCATGTGCAGCTCACAGGAAGTAGGGAAAGAAGTAGATGCCACACCACAAGACAGCTGTGCAGAGGTGGTGGCAACAGATTTACCAACACTTGCTGTTGAAGTGGCAAGTGCTGAAGCTCAGCCATCAGAAACTCTCATGGTAAGGACAAAGAAAAGAAAGATTAAGGCAAGAGAGGAAACTGGGAGCAAACTTCAGGAAGAACTAAATGTCAAAGAACCTGGGGTGTCTGCAGACCTTGCGCACGTTACTACTCATGAAAATGAAGGTAATGCTGCTGAATGGTCTCGACCCAAATTAGAGAAGAAAGCTAAGAAAAGGAAACAGGTTTCTTCAAAAGAAGAAACTAAAAAAAAAACAGCAGTAGAAGCTGCTCTGACAAAACCAGTACCACAGAAAAAGGAGAAACTTCAGAAGAAACAAAGTCGGCCTGAAGAAGAAGCAAAAGTAAAACCCATTCTGAAGAAGACTGTAAAGGAGAAAGCAGGAACAGAAGTGCCAGGTACTGTGCCATCAGATGACATCTGCACACAGAGAAGCAAGTCCCTCACCCCAGTGAAAAGTGGGAAAAAGAAGAGGGGGCTGCAGTTGAATGAGGCAGAAACGTCTCGGCGTAATGGACGTGCAAAGGAAGAGATGGGTGGAGGGAGAGTTAAAAACAGTGTAAGTTTGTACATTTTTATTAAGGTCCTGCACACCTATTTTAGCTCTGACTCACCTCTGTACCTCAGATGTGTACACACATGCCATTTTGTGATGTTTCCTTGTTTATTGGCAACAGGGCATCGAGGTTTCCAAATCAGTCACTCCCAAGAAGCTGAAGCTGGAAAAAGCTACACCACAATCTGACTTTGTCTCCTTTCAGGGTCTAATAAAGCCCCCCGCTCCAATCTACTGTAAATCCCAAACAAAAGGCAGCACACCTCTGGCCTGCGTGAAGGTACATTTTTATTTATTTATTTATTTTAAAGGTGGAGGGTCCTGGAGAGCTTCATGTCGGGCTGTATCACACCACCCCACATGACCTGCTGTGTGTTCATTACTTAATTCACTGGTTCATGCAGACCAGCAGGATGTCGATTGTAGGTTGTCTACAACCCCGTTTCCAAAATGGACGGTGGGAATACAAATATAGGTTACTTTGTGTTCAGTCCTATTCCCAAATGGGTTTGTTTTCGGTGAGAATATGAATCAAGCTTGCGTTAGCTACAGTACAGTTTCCAAAACGATTGGTCGGTCTAAATACAAATTATTTAATCTACAATCCCATTTCCCAAAAAAGTTGGGATGCTGTGTAAACTGTAAATAAAAACAGAACGTGCTGATTTTGCAAATCATGGAAACCCTGTATTTCATTGAAAATAGTACAAAGACAACATATCAAACGTTGAAACTGAGAAATCTTATCGTTTTGAAAACTATGCTCATTTTGAATTTAATGCCAGCATCACGTTTCAGAAAAGTTGGGACAGGGGCAACAAAAGACCAGAAAAGTTGTGTAATGCTTAAAAAATGGTAATTAGGTTAACTGGCAACAGGTCAGTAACATGATTAGGTATAAAAAGAGCATCCCAGAGAGGCTGAGTCTCTCAGAAGTAAAGATGGAGAGGGATTCACCGCTGTGTGAAAGACTGTGTGGGCAAACAATGCAACAATTTAAGAATAACGTTCCTCAATGTAAAATTGCAAATAATTTGGGGATCACATCATGTATGGTACATAATGGCATTAAAAGATTCAGATAATCTGGAGAAATCTTTGTATGCAAGAGACAAAGCTGAAAACTGACACTGGATGCCCTGTGATCTTCAGGTCCTTAGGCAACACTGCATTAAAAGCAGACACATGTCTGTCATGGAAATCGCTGCATGGGCTCAGGAATTGAATTAAATTGTTGCATTATTTGTCCACACAATCTTACACAGAGTGGTGAACACCTCATCTTTATTTCTGAGAGACTCCGCCTCTCAGGGATGCTCTTTTTTATACCTAATCATGTTACTGACCTGTTGCCAATTAAACTAATTACCATTTTTTAAGCATTACACAACTTTTCTGGTCTTTTGTTGCCCCTGTCCCAACTTTTCTGAAATGTTCCTTGTTAGATAAGGGGAAGAATGACCTAAAGGTTAGAGAAGCAGCTTTGGGACCAAAAGGTTGCCAGTTCGAGTCCCTGGACCAGCAGGAATGGCTGAAGTGCCCTTGAGCAAGGCACCGAACCCCCAACTGCTCCCCAGGCTGCTCTGGGTATGTTGGATAAGAGAGTCTGCTAAATACCTGTGATGCGATGTAATGTAATGTAATGATAGGGGCCACGCCCATGATCTTCATTTCCATTATGTAGAGCACCTATTTGTGTTCCTTAGTCCTGAGCCAGCACTGACATAAGTAACTAGTTTAGTGTAATTTACAGCCAAGAGTCGAGCGAAAGCCTGTAAATCTTGTTTGTTTGTCCAACATTAAACCACCACCCTAAATTTAAACTATGTCATAAATCCCTGAGCCGCTCTCCAGCCTGTCTCTTTAGTGAAATACTGTACATACGAGCTGATTTTGATGAACTCCATATTCATTTGATTGGACTTGAACGCTTCTTCCTTTCTCCAGATGAGCGATGCCATAGACAAGACTGGTGGATGCTCTTTACAGAAGATAATTGGATTGTTTTTATCCAGTCTTCACTCAGGCGGGGATTAAACCTTCGTCTGTTTCAGGCCTGTGGAATTTCATCCTGTGGACTTTTGGGAAGAATTGTCTAATGGTGATGAATTCCAGTACAGTTAGATCTGTGCAGCTAGCATGATTTGTATGATTGATTTTCTTGTCTCGTAGCCACAAACCGATATTAATGCTGTATTATTTTCAAAGTGAATACAGATGAACGGCTACAAGTGGAGGGGATAGATCAAAAAAACAACCAGGAATTGTGCTGTTTTTAACTCTTTCCCAGATGTGGGTAGAGTTTTGAAACCTTCCTCTTTGTAAACTTCTGAATAGAACACGAACCAGCACCCTCTAGTTCATTTGATCACCGGCGTGCAACGTGGTAGTCATTGTAACGTTATCTAACCAAAGAACTCACCCTGCAGCTTTATCTAATCTCACGTCTGTGAGTGTAATGACTGCTCCAGATGTGCCGACGTCACTCCGGTGCCCTGCCACCGCCCTCGCTTTGACGAGGAAAAGAAGAAGGACAAGGAGGAGGCATAAAGAAACGGCTCACCGCATGGATTCATTCAATTAACCGCATTCTTTCCAGCTCGTGCAACTGCTCGGACCACGTGGAATCAAATTATTCTGATCTCTGGATTTTTCCCTCATGTTCAAACAGAGAGAAATGCAATAGACGTCCTATAAAAGAGGCTGAATTGCTTTTGCATCTGCGTCTCTGGTTTCTGCCCTCAGGCCTGGATCTGCTGCAGCGGCATCAGCGCACACATGAGCTTAGCTTTAATTAAAGAAGTCGCCAGCACAGATGTAATCATCTTCAGTCAAATGTCTCGATGGTTTCCGTGTCCCAGCCTCGTCCTCCTTCTTCTTCTCTATTTTTGTCTCCGTGCGCTCTCTCCAGCTATCTATTTTATTTTCTCTCAGGCAGTGAAGGATACGTTTTTCTCTAAAGTGTACCGTCAGAGAATTTACACCACAGTGCTGTTAAATCCCGGATTGTGATTGGTCAGAAGGGAAGGTGTTGATTAATTATCTACCGTATAACAGCAGCTCTGACAGTAGTGCAGCTGCTAATTAATGCACTCGTTCGAACGCGTTATCGTTTCTATAGTAACAGCTCGTTCACAGGGACTTCACGATATTAATCTAATACTAACAAAGGAAAATGTTTAATCGTTGAAATGGTGTCGTTTCCTTTAAGGAGGCATTTATTAAACATTTATGGAAGGAGTCTCCAGTGTCAGAACTTTATAATAGTCAGAAGTAGCTCCACGTAGTCACCAGCTCCATAGCCAAGAAAGCCCAGCAGCGTCTCTACTTCCTACGGAGGCTGAGGAAAACCCATCACCCGTCCTCATAGTATTCTACAGACGGACTGTTGAGAGCATTCTGAGCAGCTGCATCACGGTCTGTATAGGAACTGCACTGTCTCAGCTTGCAAGACCCTACAGCGGATAGTGAGGACAGCTGAGAAGATCATCAGAGTCTCTCTTCCCTCCATCGAGGACGTTTACACCACACGCTGCATCCGGAAAGCTACCAGCATCGTGACCGACCCCACACACCCCTCACACAATCTCTTCACCTTCCTGCCGTCTGGAAAACGGTACCGAAGCATTCGGGCCTTCACAGCCAGACTCTGTAAGAGATTCTTCCCTCCATCATGCCATCAGACTCCTCAACTCTGAGGGATCAGATTGATACTCACAGCAGACTTGTAGTACTCGAATCCAGGACTCGGACTCGAGTCCGACTCGTGCCCTAATTTTAAAGACTCATGATTTGACTTTGACTTGAGCACTGATGACTCGGACTCGTGCGTTAACTGCATTCGGACTCGCAAGTTGGAGACAAGGACTTGGATTTTTTTCTTTATTTTTTGAAACACGCCATAATAATTTGGCATAAGATATTTATATCTACTTTAATTTTGTACGAATTTTGTGCGAGCGTGTCAGACCTGCGCGCCTTAGCGCATGCATCAGATAGACTCTCGTGCCTGCGCCGTAAACGTAAACAGGATTAAGGCACAATCAGTGCACCGATATAAAAACTGTGAAAACACACTTACTTTGCGAAGTATTGAGTTGCGTTGCTGATATGTTACCGAGCCTTATTTCCTTGTTCGGTTTCCTGATCCCTGATTTCCTGTTTCTCGTCTTTGATCCTGCCGAGTCTACGATAGCCTGTTTGTGCCTCGCTCGACCTATCACCTGTTTCACCGTTTTACGATTTTTCCTGCTGTTCTGGATTGTTTACCGTCTTCACTTGTATTAATAAACGCACCTTCTGCACTTCCATCCGTCTCCCAACCGTCTCTGACAGAATACTTCACACTCCCTGATAAAGAGAAGCACGTTCACCTGTTCAGGAACAAACTAACGTTAATGGCGCTGAAACAGACACCGGCACACGGTGCGGGTGGAGTCTTGTTCTCGGACTCGACTCGGAATTATATGTAAAGCTACTATTTTTATATTAGAAACTGAGTTCTCATGAAATTGACTTCAGTGTTGGTGTGAATGACCGTGCGCGCGCACACTTCCCATACCAGTGCCGTCAGATCTCTATCTCACACACACTTCAAAGCAGAGCTCGTGTGTGTGTGTGCGCGCGCGCGCGCGTGACGACAAATCCTCCGTAACTCAGGACCTGAAAAGAACTACTGGAGCCCAGATGGAGGAGAACAGAGAGAGAGTTCAGCATCAGCACATATTTAGAGATCAGCAAATTTTTTTCCAGCCACAAGAGAACAGTGTGAGAAGAACATTCCTCCCTCCTCCTCCCCCTCTACATTAATTACGACTGACTGAGGAAGGAGTTCTGGCCCGAGTGCTCGAGTCTTTGCTTTCAGGTTTATTTTAGCCACACGCTCCCTTTTTCCCAGCATGCCTGAATCATTAATGAGCTCAGCTCCTGTAATGCGCGACTTGGGCTGCGATAAACTCTTCATCAAGTCAACAAGAGCGGCGCAGATCGCGCTCGATCTCCGGACGTGACGACTTGGTGCTTTAATCGCAAGGAATTTTCAGACCGGGTGTAAAAACTCCTGTGTCCTGACGATGCCGGAAGACTCATCGTGACCGATTTGGCCCTGCTGTTAGTAGCGCTACTATAATCGAACGAGTGCGTTAACATAAACCTGATGTGCAACAGTCAGACACTTTGACCAATCAGAATCCAGCAGCAATGTGGCGACGTGAATGAATCAACCGTGCTGATTTTATAACGTGTTCTTTACTAGCTGGAGGTGTAGCATTAAGACGCACGCAAACAAAAACTCAACAGCGCTACGACGACGCTGGGGCAGGTTCCAGAAAGACGGGGTTGTGCTTACGAGGCAGGAGCAATATTTGATGTGGGTCAGGTAGAAAGAAAAAAAGCAAACATTACAGTCACTTAGTTTGTGCAAACAGCATCAATGCCACTGGGAGAAAAACAAACCGGGGAGAGAGAGATACAGCAAAAATATATACATCATATCATACATCATGATGCTTTCTACTATACACACACACGGAAAGAGATGTACGATTAGACTGGTGTTTGCTAACAAACCGCCAGCCACAGTGTAGCGATATAGTAAAACATACACTCACCGGCCACTTTACTAGGAACACCCATACATCAGAATGGGAGAAATTCTCAAAGAAGTGTGACTTTCTTTCTTTCACCGTGGCACGGGGGTTGGTTTGAGCCAGATGAGTACTGTATGAGGTTTGAGGATTTCAGAAACCTGGAGTTCTCCCTCTCTCACACACACCAGTCTCAAGAGGTTCCACAGAATGGCGCAAAAAACAAACACCAAGTGAGTGAGCAATGACAGTTCTGTGGGTGGAAAAAGGAGAGAAGAAAAAAAAAAAAAAGATGAAAAACAAACCTTGTTGATGAGAGACGGTCAGAGATTAGAAGACGGAAAGATTGGTTTGAGGTTTTGGGTTGGGTTTTTTTGCCAGGAAGGATATAGTAACTCTTTACAACCGTGGTGAGCAGAAAAGCATCTCAGCATGCAACAGAAAAATAGAACACATCGGGTTCCACTCCTGCAGCCAAGAACAGGGATCTCAGAATCAACAAGTTCCTATTAAAGTAGCCGGGGGGTGTGTAAATTGATAAATCTCTAAATAAGTAGAGATAAAGGAAAAAAAATAATAATAATTCACCCAATGAATAAAAAAAAGTTTATAATTTTTTAAAAAGACCCAAATTTTAACATCAAATTAGCTGCATCGGCGTTTATAAACCCCATTTCTGTAGAAAAATAAACTTATAAAACTCCCAGAGAAGTGTATCGCAATATAATTTACCATGATATCGATATATCATCAGCACTTTTTCAAAATTTAGGAGTGGGTGCTGGAGCTGGATGAAAAATACAAATCATGATACACTGGTTCGCTCGCAAATAGTTAACGATACAGGGGGAAAAAAAACGAGCTGCATCTTGAAATATCTAAAAATGCATACATTCCATTTTTTTTTTTATCAAACAGATGCGAGTTATTTTCTCATGCTGATGTATACAGTAAATGACCCCACATACCCTCTCCTCATACACCAGTTTAAAAATAACTCACAAGACGTGCACACCTGAACGTGCGCCGTCCTCCAGGGGTTACAATCACGTGACATGATGCGACTGAGGTGAGACAGCTGGGCACCCAGCAGCGGGCATGGAGCATAAACCCAGACGTCAGCACGGCGGGACGCTCCGCTGCGTTCGCACTCTGTAACGCAGCGCTGCGATCACCACGACTCGACTGAATCGCCTCCATTACGGATCACGAAGCCCAGAGGTGGCACTTAGTTCTTAACCCTTATTACATACAGTGTAGAGGATTAAGCACACACCCTGCAGAGAAAAACACATCGACCTTGCAGCCTTCTCACATTTAACAGAAACTCAGAAATATTTACAGGAGAGCATGTGGTACTCAGGGGTGGGGCGATACGACTAAAATATCATACCACGATTCTCAAGGGCATTTCTGTCATACATTACACAAGGTACAGGTCTGTGGAGAAAAAAAAAAAATAGCCAACAAC
>JANZXT010000006.1:3551365-3562154 GCA_027575915.1 Betancurichthys madagascariensis
CTATATTTTCTATTCGTTTTACAACTTATGGTGGGAAATAAAAGTGTGACTTTTCATGGAAAACACAGAATTGTCTGAATGGTAGTGTACCTGATACAGGTGACGCAACACACATCTGGCTCTTACACTAACACTGCAGTCTCATCAGATGAGATGGTGTCACACACACACACTCGCTCGTCACGCTTCGCATCACGTTGCAAAACGTTACTGATGGCGCGAGTCGTGTTTTTTGCATTCACAGAGGCGGATAAAGCCGTTCTCGATCCGGTTCCGGTTCTGAGGACTGAACGTTGTAATGAACAAATCACAGATTATTTGCTTTTCATTGCATTTTGGAAACTGTCCCGACTTTTCCGTAAATGGGGCTGTACGCTGTTTAGTCCACGTTCCCCATGAGAGAGAACCCAAATTGGGGGCATCGTGGCTCAGGTGGATAAGGCGCCATACCATAAATCTGGGGACCCGGGTTCATTTCCCGATCCCTCTCTGTCTCTCTCCCACTCATTTCCTGTCTCTAACACTGTCCTACCCAATAAAGGTGGAAAAAGCCCAAAAAAAATATCTAAAAAAAAAAAGAACCCAAATTGATCCAGGAACATCTCTACCCTCATTAAAATACCAGTATTTATGGATATGCAAATGTGAAGGAACCTCAGAGTGAATGTGTGGAAGGTAGTTCTTGTTTTTTCCCCCAAGTGATGTTTCTATGACGGCAGCTGTCCTGTCAGTCCAGCTGTTACTTTCTCTGTCTGTCTTGCCCAGTGTGTGTGTGTGTGTGTGTGTGTGTGTGTGTGTGTGTGTGTGTGTTTCCTCTGTGTGTAAGGGACAGAGTGGTGGAGGTGAAATATAGCCTGATTTACAAACCAAATATTTTGTCTCTGAAGCAACAAAGCTTGACCTGCATGTGTGTGAGAGACGGAATGTGAAGGTGTGAAACACATTCCTGAAACTGATCACCTAATCTCACACCACACACACCCTATTCACCCCGAGACCTGCGTGCAGGGGTTTTCCCCCTCTGTCGGTGCTGTACAGGGTGGTGAAGTTGGAGGATGGTGGCTTGTCATCAGTTTCCTCTCGTTCGTATCACTGTGAATAAATGAGCCACGCCGATCTGACCTGTGAACTAGAGTCGTACAAACAGGATGGGCGTGGCTAGCTGGGTAACCGTTATCAATTTGTTAGCGTAAATGCAGATTCTTTTTCATAAAATAGACTAGTACAATACGGTATCCCTCAAGGTTCGGTTTTAGGCCCGGTGTTCTTGTTGTTTCTTTGGATTCTGTCTCTCGGACCAGTCACATGATATGAAAATAATCTTTAATAATCAGTACAGATGCATCAATACCATTTTTTTTTTCTTTTCAGACTGATAAATAAAAATACTTGATAGTAAGCGGTCAAGGGATCATCACAGAACATGAAACATGGTCTTTCTCTATCTCTCAATGTTTCTCACTGCTCACTATCCCATAATCCTTTGCGCCTTCATTTCGCTACTCCTTTGAAGTTTGAAATGAACAAGGTGGCAATTTTGCGTACAGTGGACGTCTAGCTAGATACTGCTGAAAGGAAGTGGGCGTGTCTCGGTGTTGAGTGCTCGTAGAATTGACGCGCTCTCTCTTGCGAAAGTTTCTCTGCATGTTCACGAACACGTTTGCGTGTAAGCGGACGATATATAAATTTTTTTTTCATGTCGCGTCACAATACTTACGATATCCACGATACACAGCGTGTCACGATACGGTGGATATATTTGCGAAGGAATTTCCAGCTTTGAATTCTGTGTTCTAAAACGAACATGACGATACCTGCGATGTCCTCAGAAAAGTGTCGTCACGATACCGATGCATACGTAGGAGGCGTGGCCTAAAGCAGCTTTACTGTGCTGTTGAGTGTAAATGTTTGTGTTCTGTTTGGTTCGAAAACGTACAGAAATAAGAACGAACGTCTGAACCAGAACGTGCGTCAAAGCCGATCGATGATCTTTGGTGAAATAGAGAAACGGTGCAAGTCGTAGGGTTTTTTTTTTTGGGTTCGAGACTCTTTGAAAATGATCTACTTCACAAATCTGCGGATAAAAGTGCTGAGGTGAAACAAAAGCAGAAACCTGTACAGCTGAGCGATCGAGCTTTTCCTGTCAGTCCTGTGTGTTGCAACAGATGTGCACCAGTGACAACGTTCTTCTAAAAATAAATAAAAAAGGATGTGACGATTTTTTTTTATCACATTAACCATCTGACTTAACAGTTTTGTAAACCAGTAACCTGCTTTGAAGACCTGTTTATTTTTGTTTTTTTTTCCTGTACGGAATAATAAACCGCTTGACATCGCAGCTCACAAAAACATTCCGGGTTCTGTGAATATGCTAATTTGAAAACCCCGCCCTGTTTTCCTGGTTAAGCGGTGTTTTAGTTACATGGCTCCGATTTGCATACGGAACCTGATTGGCTGTTCTGTTTTATGACGCAGTAACCCGTTTCTGTTAAGCACGGCCTCGGGAGTCCTTTCTTCCTTTTAGTTTCAAGTTGGGACGTTGGCCAGGAGTTCCCCGATCCTGCAACATCTGGAGCGTACCATTCCACAGAGATGCAAATTCGTACGTAAATGTGTATCTGTGTGCTCAAAATTTAAGCGGATTTGATGCGTTAACTCTCGACCCCATCGACACACAGGTGGTGTTTTGTAGACTCCTCCTACCTTCTGGTTCAGTTTTGTAATTAACGTGATCATACTGATACGGGATGTTAAACTTGTTGCTTTTTTGTTTTTTTTCCCCCTTGACAGAAGCAGAATTTCCAGAGCCTCAGTTGCCCTCGCGTTAACAGCGATGACGACTGTCGATCAAGCCAGACCCCGCCCTCTTTCGGTAGCCCCGTCCACCAGAGCGAGAAAGAGAAAGTGTATCCCTTCAGCCCGAAAGAAGACGACTCATCGGTCATCGACGACTCGGACGGCGACTGGACCAACGGGAAGGAGCGAGAACCTCCATGGGCGGAGCTATGCGGGTTGAGAAGGGACGTGTTGGGCGGAGAACTCGATATCGAGCAGATTGAAAGAAATTGAGACTTTTTTTTGTTGTTGAGGATGTCTTTATGTCCTCACCACCTGCCCCGCCCATCTCACTTCCTGTAGCGGTTCGTGCTTTTTGGAGCAGGGAGGGGGCCGAAGTGGGGGGTGAAATAGGACTCAGGAGAAACGGACGCACACAAACGGGATTGTGGGACGTTAGGATGACTCAGGGTGAATCTCGGAGTGGATTCTGGGATATCGGGGTTGTGCTCGTGCTCTGTTGCAGATATTGTAGCTTTTTAACTTTTTTTTTTTTTTTTGTTCTTTAAAGGAAGTTTGAAACGACGGCATACGTTCTCAGAGTCCGACCTGCCTGTCTGTGCTGAATGAGGAGCGAATGGGGTCAAAATAATATAAATCTATATTTTTAAGGATGTATTCATTCATTTTTTCCTGCTCCGTTCATCTGAAAGTACACGGCATGACGAAGGACGGAAAGGAAAACAGAAGAAGGATCTGAGAGCCGACTGCTGTAAAAACAGGGACTTACTGTCGAACATGCACTGGCATTGATGCACACACACCACACACACATCCTCAGAGTGAAACGCTTGGAAAGGGTTTCAGGTTTTAATAACGTTGAATGATAAATGATAATTTCAAGCTAATAGAGTTTAATTCCTCTTTTTACGAAGTGTAACGTAAAATGTACTTATTTCTATATGAATAAACAGCGTTTAAAGTGTGTTTGTAAACTGGCTGCAGACTTTGTGTGTGTGTGTGAACACATTATTCAGATCCATAGTTCTGATGGTACAGAGTGGGCGTGGCTTCTGATGCCTGTGAGATATACAGTAAGTTATAAAGTTATAAGGAGAACGTTAACAGATTTTTCTCGCTCTCGATCGTTTCTTCTTCCCGTGTTTGAGAAAGGTCCCTGCCACTGTCGCGATGCCCGCGGGATCTATCTTTCGCCTGGAAGTGTTAAACACGACTCTAATTAAAGGCAAACAAAGCAGCCCATAAAGCTAAACTCCGCCCTGAAACACTTTAAATGTTAATAATGAATATTTGTTGCTAGGGGCTGTAGTTTATTTTTTGTTAATCATGTGAGAAGTTAGCGGTCGTCACGGGGACGCTGTTATTCCTAACTCGGTGAAACGAGCGCTTAATTGGAGGGAAAAAAAACAACAAACGTTTAACTCGGATATACGGAATAACGTTTACATTTTGTTGTGATCCTTTTTCAGTGACGTCACAATCAGAAATCCAGCGCAGGTGTCGTGGAGACATCGTCTCACTTTCCAGCGTTTGCTGAGAATTCAGGAAACATTAAAGCTGCAATAGGTATGATATCCCCTCCCCGGCCACTTTAATAGGAACTTGTTGTTGGTTCTAAGATCCCTGTTCTTGGCTGTAGGAGTGGAACCCGATGTGTTCTTCTGTTCTGCTGTTGCATGCTGAGATGCTTTTCTGCTCACCACGGTGGTAAAGAGTGATTATATGAGTTACTATATCCTTCCTGGCAAAAAAAAAATCTCAAACCAGTCTGTATTTTCTGATCTCTGATCCTCTCATCAACAAGGCGTTTGTTTACGTTCCACCCACAGAACTGTCGCTCACACTGTCTGTTTTTTGTTTTTCGCACCATTCTTTGTAAACTCTAGAGACTGTTGTGTGTGAAAACCCCAGGAGGAGATCAGCAGCTTCTGACTGGTAGAGAGGGAGACAGACAGGCGGGTAGAGTGTGAGACAGGGGGACAGGTCAACAGACAGAGATGGGTAGAGAGGGAGACAGATGTCGACAATGAAAATGAGACAGATTGATAGGGAGACAGACAGAGAAGGGTAGACAGTGACACAGGCAGACAGACACAGCAAGGTAGAGAGTGACCTAGACTGGTAGAGAGGGAGACAGGTAGACAGACAGAAGGGTAGACAGTGACACAGACAAGTAGAGAGAGTGAGGCAGCTAGACAGACGGAGACAGGTAGTGAGAGAGACAGATTGGTAGAGAGTGAGACAGGTAGACAGACGGAGATGGGTAGAGAGTGAGACAGGTAGACAGACGGAGACGGGTACAGAGTGACACAGACGGGTAGAGAGTGAGACAGGTAGATGAAGGCAGGTAGAGAGTGAGACAGGTGGACAGCTGGAGAAGGGTAGAGGGACACAGATGGGTAGAGAGTGAGACAGATAGATGAAGATGGGTAGAGAGTAAGACAGGTAGACAGATGGAGAATGGTAGAGAGTGACAGATGGGTAGAGAGTGAGACAAGGACACAGCTAGAGAGATGGAGATGGGTAGAGAGGGAGACAGACAAGTAGAGAGGGAGACAGGGACACGGGTAGACAGACGGAGATGGGTACAGGGTGACACAGATGGGTAGAGAGTGAGACAGGTAGATGAAGATGGGTAGAGAGTGAGACAGGTAGACGGATGGAGGAGGGTAGAGAGTGACACAGATGGGTAGAGAGTGAGACAGGTAGACAGATGGAGGAGGGTAGAGTGACAGATAGATGAAGATGGGTAGAGAGTGACACAGATGAAGATAGGTAGAGAGTGAGACAGGTAGACGGATGAGGAGGGTAGAGAGTGACACAGATGGGTAGAGAGTGAGACAGGTAGACAGATGGAGGAGGGTAGAGTGACACAGATAAATGAAGATAGGTAGAGAGTGACACAGGTAGACGGATGGAGGAGGGTAGAGAGTGACACAGATGGGTAGAGAGTGAGACAGGTAGACGGATGGAGGAGGGTAGAGAGTGACAGATGGGTAGAGAGTGAGACAGGTAAACGGATGGAGGAGGGTAGAGAGTGAGACCGTGAAAACCCCAGGAAGGAGATCAGCAGTTTCTGAAATACTCAAACCGACGCCCGCACCACAGTGAAAGAAAGTCACACTGTGAGATCACGATTTTTCCCGTTCTGATGTTTGAACGTTGTGAGCATGAACTGAAGCTCGTGATTTGTATCGGCGTGATTTGACGCGTCGTGCTGCTGGCGAGGGATCGGCTGATTACACAACTGCACAGAACAGCGGGTGGATGTAGGGCTGTTCCTAATAAAGTGGCCTGTAAGTGTAGCTCTCAAATAGTTAAGCATGTAGATTTGACTTGTGTGGGTTTTTGTTTGTTTGTTTGGTCGTTCCCCTCCCCTGCCATGTTCACAAAGCTCCGCCCCCAGGATCTGCACTTGCCTGTAGCGTATAGTGTCTAACCCGCCTAAACGCAAACAAGCATTCCAGACCGGATACCGTTTTTCCGAAAGGGTTAATCAGCCGCTTAGTAAACTCGTACTGAAGCTGCAGCTTAAAGTGATTAGAGTTCATCATGTTTTATGTAGATTCCAGAAGATTTGAACGAGTAAGACGTTTTTAAAAATTTGACGATTGAACCTTTCCTGATCTAAACCCAGTCTTTAGTCGCTGGTTTTTTGGTTGGTGCTTAATTTCGTGCAGAAATTTGTACAAAAAAGCAGTTTGATCAAGAAATCTTACAGAAAGCGAATAGCGTTTTAATTTTCAGTTCATCAGCCGCTATTTTGAGTTTCTGCTTCATGATGAGCGCCGCCATCTTGAAACATCGTCACGGAATCGCAGCTCTCGAGCAGGAATTATGAGCTGGAGAACCGTTCAAACGGATCTTTCCTACTGGGAAGTTTGAAACTTCCCACTCTGTTATGAACATGGAGGGGAAAAACAAAACAAAACAACATTTGAAGCCCACTACGCTTTTATCAGCGTCAGGAAACCGAAGTTAACCGAAGTGAAACTGGAGCAACATGTTGACGAGAGAACTCTTTTTAAATGATTTAAGCTCTTGCAATTTTTTTTATTTAACAAATGTAAATTACAATTAAAAAAAAAAAAGACAAACATGGCAGACGACATCTGATTGGTTCTCGGAGAAACCAAGACTGCGTTTTGACACCAGTAGTTCGAGAGAGTGATTGATTGAATATAGATATTTCACTGCTGATCATTTTCAATAAATTGTGATGTTCATGGTTGGACTGTGTGTGGATCGGAGAAGAAAATCAGACACTTCACATGTAACGATAATTGTTCACGACCAGCCTGAAATCGGGGCCCCTTTTGCGGGCCCGTAAACTGATTTTCCTGTAGTGTGGTTCAGGACTTGAACAAAATGTCAGCTGGAATAAAAGGCAGCTGGTTTGATTCCCTGCGTTCTTGCTTTAGAAGTCAGCACAAGGAAATGGTTTAAGAGCTGTTTTAAAATCAGCGATACGTCACAACGTTGCCAAGATACGCCAACGGTCTGTTAAACTCGACGGTCTATTTAGCCCAGAGTAAATATTACACCGCTGCTTCTTACTTAAAAAAACTGAAGTGGGGAAAAAAAGTGTACAGTATGAAGGATTCTTTTAGTTATGTATTAGCTGTGCTTCTTAAACAGGATGTCTACAGGTCATTAAAGCTCTTAATTTATCTGAATTAATATTATTTTATTAAATAAGAACCGATTAAATTGCCCCGAGTTGTGTATATAATATGAACAGGCTAGCGTTAGCTACCGGTCACTGTGATACTAAAGATGCTATAAATTTAATACATCTGACATGATGGGAAACATCTTACGGAAGGAATAAAACACTGTGTGTCATGCTGTTCTAGGAAAATAATCAACAACAGGGTGGTGTGATGGTGAGCTGTAATATGATGGTACGTGAATAATATAAAATGTTTAAAACGGTCTGATTCAGTACGAGCGTGTGAGTGTGTCCTTGGGCACTGGGATAAGGAAGAAAACCGTGTGTGTGTTGGTATGGAGAACCTCTCTTTGAGCTCACTCAAGGATTTCAGTGTAACCTGACCCACTGAGATCTTTCTCGTGTGCTGCCTAATATCTAGAGAACATGGCTGCACGCACTCGCACGCACACACACTTGCTCTGCACAAAGAGTCTTTATAAAGCCGGTGACCTCGGTCAGCAGGAGCAAATATGCAAACAGGCTTCTAAACTCTTCAGCCACTCTATACACTCTCTCTCTCTCTCTCTGTGTTTAAGAAGCGAACAGACCCTCCGTGGTCTCACAGCCTGTTTACACTGCATGTTTGTGGAAAACTGAATATTTCATGAAAGGTTTGTGAAACGTTTCTTTAAAACCTGCAGGAATTTCTACTTCCTGGTCAGATCATCGGTCGTCCGATATACTGCGATATACAAAATGAATAACCTCATTATTAACATTCCCTGAGGTGCATTCAAGAGGTGGGTGTCTGAGTTCCAGGTGTTCCTGAGTGAACAAGGGCGGAGCTGCAGCCAAATTTATTCAGCCAATCTTTTTTTTTTTTCCCTTTAGCGTGGAATACTACTGAACATAATTACTGACGTTTGTCAGCATTGGCTAGGCTAGCCGGCTACCGAAGCACAGCACTGTGATAAAATTAACCCATGGATTAGCTAATGCCAGCTCTCAACAGTAGCTATAAAACACCTAGCTAGTCTGGGGCTTCCTCCATCCAGTTGTAGGCCTCTTCCATTCTTAGCAGCTGTGGCGAAGCAAGAGAACAGTCACCTTGTCCTGCCTTGAACGCAGGTCTATAGGGTACCAAACCTGCACCCTGACCACAATGCCAAAGAGCCAGGCTTGTTGGTATGGCAGTGAGAGCACATACTCAACTGTAGTGACGGGCACTCTGTCACAGCAGCTATGCTAAGGATTCTAATGTCCAGACGGGCGTCTTCCATCCATCCATCCATCCTTGGACATTACATTAATGGCATTTAGCAAATGCTCTTATTCAGAGTAACATACAGCACACCCAGAGCAGCCTAGGTAGCAGTAGCGGGTTAGGTGCCTCGCTCAAAGGCACTTTAGCCATTCCTGCTGGTCCAACAAACCAGCAACCTTTTGGTCCCAAAGCTGCTTCTCTAACCATTAGGCCATTGTTTCCCCATCTAGCCTGGGGCTTCCGAAGTCTTGCTGGAGGCATGGATTTTGTCCAGTCCTATCTAGCCTGGGGTGTCACCCATCCAGACTTGGGCCATTTCCCTCTAGTCATTCCATCAAGCCTAGGGCTTCTAATGTCCAGCCTGGGGTATGTTCTGTCCAGTATTGGGTCTTTTTAATCAATCAGTTTCTCTGTAGAGTCTGGGGCTTATAACTTCCAGCCTGGGGCAATTTCCATCAAGTCTGAGGTATTTATTAATCCAGCCCACCATCCAGATTATACCCTCCAGGGCTTGGGATTTCTCTAGCTTCTGTTATTTTTTTCTATCCAGCTTAGGGGTTCAAAACTGTCCTTGTGGAAATGTTGACTGTTATAAATTTGGTTTTGATTATACAGTTAAATGAAACACAAGTTGAGATAAAATCATGAAATATTTAGCCTATCATTTCAGTTTACCAAAGTGCTGATTAAAGCAGGATATTCTTGACAGAGTGGGATAGAAGAGTATGGTAGGCTGCATCCTGAATCACTTACAGATGACTTCCTCCCTACTTCAAGGAGTGGGGGGAAAATAAAGACCCCCACACATACACACTCTGGCCAATGTTAAAGGAACAGTACAGTGAAAAATCAAATGTACAATGTTCCCTTGAATGATTCTTGGATGCAGGTGTCCAGATTGGGGCGTCTTTCATTCCATTGTCCATTGTGGAGGTTCTTCTATCCACATGGCCATCCTGGGACTTCTTGTATTCAACCATCCAGTCTGAAGCTTCTTCCGTCCCATCGTCCAACCTTGGGTAGCTTCGATCCAGACTTTCAGTCTAGGGTTTCTTCTATTCAACCATCCATTCTTGTACTTCTTCCATCCAGCTGTCCTGCCTGAGGTACTTTGTTCTGGACATCCATTCAGGGGCTTTGGCCATTCAGGGGCTTTGGCCATTCAGACACCCTGTGTAGGCCTTTTTTGAGCCAGCAATCCAGTTTGGGGTTTGTTTGAGCCACAGGTCCAGCCTGGGAATTCTTCCATCCAGCCATCCAACCTCAGGCTTTTTCAACCAAGATCTTCAGCCTGGAGCTTCTCTCTCATGTACAGCCCGCTACAGCCTGTATAGCCATTTATCTGCTGGACAGATGACCTGATTATTTGCCTACAAAGAGTTCATGGTTGCCACAATGACTGTGAGATGCCCTGGGCTTGTGGCGACAAAACATGCTCAAATCTTCACCCCTGCACCACCATGCTTGAACAGTGGGCATGAGGTGTTTGTGGTGATATGCCATGTTTGGCTTTCACAAACATGGTGCTCTGCATGATCTCCAATTTTATCTCATCTGTCCAAAGGACATTGTCTGAGGAAATATTGAGGTTTCTTTAGCTGTAACATCGCAAACCTTGCAAAAGATACTTTTTCCTGTTGAACCTTCCATAAAAGCCATAATCGTAAAGTCTTTTTCTCATAATAGTGTCATAAATGTCAACATTTAATATCTTTCTCTGAAGCCTGGAGATCCCTTTTGTCTTCTTTACAATTTCTCGGATCATCAAATGGTTTGACCTTAGCATGAATTTGCCGTGACGTCCACTCCTGGGGAAGTGTTCTTGACCATTCTCCATTTCTTAAGAATCCTTCTCACTGTAGAGTGATGGATTTGAAAGTGAAAACCCTCCCCAGCCTGATATGGGGCAACTCTAAGATCATTGCTCCTGTCTGCAAATTACCTCGTTAATTGATGTGGAAGCTTTAAAGTGATACTCCGGATTTTTGGACATAAGACCATTTTGGAGTGAGCCATTGGTTTAGAGACCTCTGAAGACACTTTTTTCAGATTCCATCCAGTCCTTGTGGTTGCAG
>JANZXT010000006.1:4650533-4668874 GCA_027575915.1 Betancurichthys madagascariensis
AAAAGGAAAAAAAAAAAATTCACATTCTTCTCTAGTTGGAAGGAAGCTATTGCTGGCAAGAACTCGTTAATGGTTTTGAAAATTCAACATTATGCTGGTGAAAGATTAACTACCAAAATAATAAACAAACCAACATTGAGGAGGATAAGCTTTCAACATGGCCGTCCATTACTTACTATGACCCTTCCTTCTACGCTAATGACCAGCATATGAGCATGTGTTCAGATTAGACATCTGAATCTTAATCGATTGATTAATTCTAACAGATAAACAAACTCAAATCTGACTCTTAATGTTCATTAGTTTCAGTCCGTTCCATTTGCATTTCCATTGGATAAACAAACTGAGCATAGCGTATTTACAAAAGCAAGATGGAGAAAAATCAAAAGACATTAGATACGTTTCAGTACAATTCTGTGCACTTCACTTTAGTTGACTTCTTTCTTCCAGTTCCAGCTGCTGTAATGAGCCATGAGCCACTTTTGAAAGCTTTTTGGCAAATTAAGCTCAGACTTCCATTGTATTATATTCAACACTGAATTAGAAATGCCTAATTTAAGCAGGGTGGGGTTTCAGATTTATATTTATATAAACACCACAAAACCCCTTTCTCAACCCAACCAAACTCAAAGGCTTTTTTAGGTTCTACAGTTCACAGCTATGACAATGTCATAGTATTGAGAGCGTGTTCACAGAAATGATGTGAAAAATGGCCGACAGGTCCGAAAGGTTTCAGAACTTTTCATACGGCGGACCCCGGAGTCTGTAGTTTTGTCAGCCGAATTAAAGATGGCGACATCCAGACATGATAACGTCCCATGCTGATGCTGTGTTTTCAAGAAGGGACTCGAAGGATTGAGACGGCATCGCGATGGCGAGTCGAATCCAGCCGTCGTCTGCTTCAGTTGTTTTCCTCATCGCTGTCATCAGGGCTGATGGCTGGACTGTAGGTCGGAGACGTCGGACTGTACCCAGGCGAGGTCGGGCTGTAAGTCGAGCCTTTGGGACTAGTAGGAGAGTACGTTGGTGAAGTCGGGGAGTATTTTGGAGACGTCGGAGAGTATGTTGGCGAAGTGGGCGAGTACTTGGGGCTGGTCGGGGTGTAGGTTGGAGACGTCGGAGAGTACGTCGGAGAAGTAGGACTGTATTTGGGTGTAGTGGGAGAGTAAGTCGGAGACGTGGGGCTGTATTTAGGAGACGTGGGCGAGTACTTGGGCGAAGTGGGAGAGTACTTGGGCGAAGTGGGCGTGTATTCCGGAGAGCTGGGGCTGTACGACGGAGAGGTGGGGGTGTATTTTGGAGATGTGGGGGAGTAAGATGGTGAGCTCGGGCTGTAAGAAGGCGAGCTCGGGGTGTACGTAGGAGACTGGGGCGTGTACCGAGGGCTGGATGGGGAGTAAGACGGAGAGGTGGGAGAGTAAGACGGAGACGTGGGGGAATAGTTCGGGCTGGTGGGTGTGTAATTAGGAGACGTGGGCGAGTATGAAGGCGAGGTGGGGCTGTAAGACGGAGAGGTGGGCGAGTAGCTGGGTGAAGTTGGCGTGTAATTGGGCGAGGTTGGGCTGTAACTGGGAGACGTCGGGGAATAAGACGGCGACGTCGGGGAATACGAAGGAGAGGTTGGAGAGTACGATGGGGAAGTCGGAGAGTACGACGGAGAGGTGGGCGAATACGACGGGGACGTTGGGCTGTAGCTGGGAGACGTCGGCGAATAAGAGGGTGAAGTCGGAGAATAGGATGGAGACGTCGGAGAGTAAGATGGAGAGGTGGGGGAATAAGATGGAGACGTCGGAGAGTAAGAGGGCGATGTGGGCGAATAACTTGGGGAGGTCGGGGAATAAGACGGAGACGTTGGAGAGTAGGATGGAGAGGTTGGGGAGTAGGATGGAGAGGTTGGGGAGTAGTTGGGGCTGGTGGGAGAGTAGGAAGGAGAGGTGGGAGAGTACGATGGAGAGGTGGGAGAGTAGCCAGGGCTCTGTGGGGTGTAGCCTCCAGGGGATCGCGGCTCGTATGCTGGAGATGTGGGGGAGTAATTTGGAGACATGGCGCCACCTGGAGGAGAGAAAGTGCAGGAAAAAAAGATAAGATTCTGAAAGCTGAAAGAAAATTATGAAATATTATTAAATACATGAAATACAGGATACATGAAATGATAAAATTGCTCCCAAGCTAACCTGGAGAGGGAATGTAAGGACTGGCTGGACCAGGAGACCCAGGAGAGCCAGGGGTAGGAGACCATGCGGGTGAGTAACCCGGAGAGAAGCCGCTGGCATCGGAGGCAGCACTGGGTGAAAAACCGGCAGCTCCTGGAGTCATTCCGCTTCCTGTTTGGAGAAGGAAAGCAAGTATGAAGCAGAGAAAATATAAATGTAGGATCTGAGAACAGCGAACAAAAGCAACAGCTTTTGTGCGACACCATGACCTGCAGAGCGTGCACTCACCCACACTGGGAGACCATGCACCGTAAGCCGGAGTGGCCCCAGTGTTCCATGGGGTCATGGCTGGAGACATGCCACTCATAGGGCTAGGGGCGGAGCCAAAGAACATTCCCGTTGCTGCAAAAGGAGGAAACAAAGGCATCAAGTTGAAGTGATGAGTTGAAATAATTTTTATGAATAATTAAAAAAAAATAATACCACCAACAAAAGATCAATGGATAATTGTGGAAGAAATCTTTTTAATGGAAAAATTTACACACATACTGAGGCTACAGGGAGCATAACTGGACAGGAAATGGGAAAAATGGACCCTATACAGGACTCTAAACGCCGATACTGGACTGGAATAATAATTGAAAGATATACTATTCTACAAGATTGTAAGAATAGTGTGCTCTCCCCGGGCAGCTTTCTCTTTAGTTTACTTGTATTTGTTTTAATTGTTGCAAAAATGTGTCAATAAAAATTTAAGTGACAAAAAAATAAAATAAATAAATCCCTCCATAAAACAAATGCGCTACTTACGTCCAGCCACACTGATGCCAGGGATGTTGGTGGGAATCTCCATGCCGTATTTGCATTTCTCAGCATCCAGGAGCAGGTCGAAGCAGCCAGTGCCTGCAGGAGCCAGCTGCCCGAGCATGATGTTTTCAGACACGCCCTTCATGGGATCGCATTCCCCGTGGGACGATGCTTCCATCAGGACGTCCACCTGCACACAGGTCAAGGACAAACCAACGAAAAGGTCATGTTAAGTTATGTCATGCTGTTGTATTTGACATTAGGATTCCTCCTGTATAATTTGTCTACTCAAAAAGAGTCAGACAAAAAGTAATGCAATACCTGCAATTATTTCTTAAATCAATCAATTACTGTTATTTTTATTAAACTTGCACTGAACCTTTCATTCAGAATCTGTGCAGGCCAAGTTTTTACCAACAAACTAGCCTACAAATAATAAATTTGCATTTAGTAAATCTAATTTAAGAGAATAGGGGAAAAAAAAACCCCTAACATCTATGCATTGTGTCTAAAGACACCAGTATGCACACTTTATATATAGATTTAAAAAAAAAAAAAATTTCCAAACCCCATTGAAAAACGTTCATTTCTGGGCTCTTCTTCTTACCGTCTCTTCAAAAGAGCACTTCATGAGCGGGCCGGTGTCCTGTCTGTTGATGCCGTGACGGGTGATGGCCATCAGGTGACCTCTGCAGGTCATGGTGTCGCACAGGAGTGCAAGGTGGCGATAGTTCACATAGGAACCGTCGAAGCTGATGACATGGTACAACTCTCTCTCCAGAGCCTTGCGCACTGCCTCAATACCGAGCACCTACGAGAGAAAGATCGGAACCAGACTAAATATAAACAAACACAGCCGCAGCGATTCTACAATTATGGCTTTATCATTAGCTCTGGATCTGTGTTTTGCGATATTCCTAAACGGGACAAAATCTTACAGTGAAGATCTCTACAATGTCGTTGGAGGTGGTCCGGACGGGGTCGACGTCCTTCTCGCTGAGGACTCTCATCAGACTCACGCCGTCCGTCTCAAGAATCCATTCCTGTAGAGCTTTAAACTCTCCCTCTTCTGTGATTATGGTCTTTTTCTTGTTCTCGGTTTGAGGAAGATGCATGTACACCTAAAGGAGACAACACAACCAGACCGACATAAACAAACAGGAGCTTGCGACAGGGATCTGTTCAATTTTTTTTTTTAAAGTCCCATTTTAATCATGTGACTCGTCATACCTTGCTGATCTGCTCGATGCCCTGTAGGGTCATGTCCGTCAGCATGTTGGACTCAATGCACCGCAGAAACACGTCGTCATCCATCTTATCCACCACCTCTTCATCCTGCCAGGTGAAACGTGTAGAAAACATTCGGAGACACCGTGATGGCCAGGTTAGATTATAGCGATTTGAAAATACTATAACTTGTATTGTATTGTATTAGTAACCTTAATCTCACCTCCTGGAACTTGTTCTCGTCGCTGTTCATGATTCGGATACGTAGCACCAGCTTCTCAGCATTGTCATCATTAAAGATGCAGTTTAGATCGTCACCAAAACCTGGGAGACGGAAAGAAATCATCGACTGAGCACAGAGAACTGAAACCTACACTGGTTAAGAAAATTCTAGCTCCTATAGCATCTAACAGCTGTTAGCTTGAAGGCCTTAAGACTACGGCCCGTTTTATTCTAATCTTGGAAAACATGTCCCCTCAAAACACACATTTCTGTAACTCGCTCTTAATATCCAATTAAACATAACTGTTACAAGATACCTGAACTGGGATTCATCAGAAAATGTCAATAAGCACATTAGCTGTGATTTTCAATCTTTAACCGTTTCAAGTCGACAATACGGCCGGCCATTTTGTTTTCTCATGATTCACAATGAAAACTAAATACTAAACATGAGAATATTTCAATTCGTTGTATCTGAATTTAATAAAGTATAATATAATTTTCACGAGGCAAGATTTATTTGCATGCTTCGCCCTGGAATTAAACAGATCTGGGGTGTTTTTGTACGGGTTTTATATAAAACACAAACATCTATCTATTGGGTTTAGGTTATTAATATTTACGGGAAAAGGAACTATGTTTATTACAAGATATTGCAAGAACAAGGTACTAGTATGTGCACAGCTTTGGTACAAATTGCTTGAAAGTTAAATTTCATCCATCAAAGAACCTGAGAGTGCATACTCCCTCGAGAGAGACAGATTAAATTAGAAATACTAAATAATTAACAGTTATTCCACGAAATCTGGTCGTACATGAGCCGACAAGTTGCGTAGCACCAAGTTGGCTATAAGCCATGTATGACGAGATTGAGTGGAATAATTATCCATTCACTGGATTTCAAGAAAGAGCATTTTTATTTAGCAAATTCAAAAAAGAAAAACTTGATATAAAATGTCCGACAATCATTTCCACTTAGAATGTCAACAAACCGGCAAAATGACAGGAGCAATTTATTTTTATTTTAAACCCCACATGTTCTTACCATCAATTATTTTCATTCCATATTTTGTTGCTTTTTGTATTTTTTGGTGTTTTGTTTTCGAGTTTTTATTTCGTCCTCGGTTGGTTCAGCAACATGCTCTACCATTTTGTTTCTCTCTACTCACAGTATAACGAGCTGATATCCTAGTAGTAGTGTGGCGACAACTCCCAGAGCACACGACTGCTCATATCCAGTGAAAGTGGATAAAATACTAAACTATTTTTACTGCAATAATTTCTTTCTATTACTCACTCAGCATGTGAGGATTCAACCAATTCACGATTCAATTTTCCCATTACATTTTTGAAACAATTTTATTTACGAAAATGCAAGATTTTCCTATTCTTTATGAACTTAAAACATCCCTTTTGTTAAGTTTAAAAAAAAAAAAAATCATTTTTTTTTATAAGCAACATTGCAGTAAAATATAGACTTGGGTAAAAATACTGCGTTTATTAAAAATGAAAGTTAACAAAAACTTTTTCTTAATAAATTTTACCAACATTTCTATCTCACTGATTCTCTTCTTTATCTTTCAGCAGTCTGTAAAAAGAGCTCCGATTTCTCGTTAAAGCTATTTATAGTCATTAGAGCTGTGTTACTTCCACCTACAGCGAACAGCCCTCCCATTCCCTCTATAGCACATTATTCTGCCCTCTGCTGTCTAAATGACAAAATTACAGCTAGGAAAATCTAAGATCATGCATATCGACCAATTTGCATGGTGATTAATCATTGCACAATACGGTACATGCCTAGTTATTACCACTGTTAGCATTTATATCTTGTTTACGTTTATCCCTTTCCTTTATCGCCACCCTCTTTCTCATCCTCAGCCATTTTCTTTGGTGTTTAAAAAAAAAACTTCGATGCAAATCCCAGAGTGTCTTGGCTCACCTGCATTAATTTTCTCAGCGATCTGCTCCATGGAGAGTTTGCGGTCAGTCATGTGCTTGCGGTCAAGCTCGATGCGCAGCAGCCAGGGAGAGATGCGAGTCACGTCAAAATCAGGCATCTCATAGTAAACATTCACCCACTCCTGATCCTCGGCTACGACCGTGTTCTGGGGGTTGGGGTCGTAGTAGATAGCAGTGTTGGCTGTGACCTTGCGCAGCGTCGTGTGCTCCAGGCGACACAGGATGTCTTTGGCGCGCTCGGCGTCGCGGGCCGCCTGGCCCAGCAGGAACACTGTCAGGGACGGAGTCTTGGGACGCTTCGAGATGTTGATTAGCTCTTTGAGTCGAGGCACACCCAGGGTGACGTTCTTAGCAGACACACCAGCGTAGTGGAAAGTGTTCAGGGTCATCTGAGTGGCAGGCTCACCCAGAGACTGAGCAGCCAGAGCACCCACCATCTCACCCGGATGAACCTGAAACAGATTCGGATTAAATATAGCCATCCGACTCAGATACGTTTACATCACAGGATGCGTTTTACTCACAATCGACTGGTTGAACTTGGTCTCGATCTCTCCCAGGAGCCACTCGAAGGCCTCGGAGCTGAGACGAAACTCTTCAGTCATGCGTCTGGAGCACAAGGTGGCACGAAGGTGGATGTTAAGAAGCAACGTGGCGTTCTGCTGGGCCTGCTTGCTTAACGGATCATCACCGTTCACGATCACCAGCTTCTTACTCAGCTCTTGCACACCTAAATTTATTTTAAAAAAAAATCATAGTCTAGTAATTCAAGCACAAGCTGCTAAGTTAGGATGCATTTAAACTATAATTTCTCTCACGTATGAGGTCATGTCCCTTGCTAAATCCTATAATTAGTATGCTTTGATTTTGGGGTAGAATTATGGAAGTAAATATTGATTTTGGAGCACAGACACCTAAAAGCACGCTCTTGAAACATGTAATAAGTTTACACACCCTCCACCACTCTTAAAGGGTTGAGATCTGTTGGAGTTCTGGGGTTGATGTGGAAAATCTTCTGTGCATTCCAGATCATTCTGGCCAGATTGCACGGCAGCACCACCTACAGGAAAGGAGAAGAAATTACAACACCGTGAACCACCTGTACAAACTCTAAGCCGGTAAAGTACACATTATGCAAGCATTGCCCCTTTAAAAAACACACCTTACTGTCTCCAGTGGGGAAAATGGCTCTCAAGATCTCTCTGTCCGCCTTCATTTTCTCAAACTCCCTCTCCAGAGCGCTCTGCACGTGTGCATTGGACATGACTTCCTTCAACACGTCTTCCTGCAGCGTGCGCCGGAGAGCTCGCTCATTAGTGTAGTCAAACTTGAACCTGGTAAATTCCACAGGATAGAGGTCCAAGGTCAAGGCTAAAATATCAGACAACTCGGCATGGAAAGACCAGATTACTAGAAAGATTTACTTGAGGCAATTAGGACAGTCTGGTCATGACCATAAGGACGTGATTACGATATTGACTCACTTCTTCTCAAAAGCTTTATGGGACGGTTTAAGTGTGGCCATGTTCTGGAGCTCGACAGCCTCTCCAGCCAGGCCATCCTCTCCGTATCTCAGCTGTACCACCTGGTTAATCGAGTTCCTCACTGTGGCATCGTATTTCACCATAACCGACTCCATAGACTTGATCAGACGACGCTGGATGTAACCTGAGTCAAGCAAAGCGCAACTTCATGAGGAATGTTACTACCAACATGGTTCTAGTTAACAGTTCACTTTGAACGCTATCGTTCTTTACCCGTCTCGGCAGTTTTCACAGCCGTATCGATCAGACCCTCTCTTCCTCCCATGGCGTGAAAGAAGAACTCCGTGGGCGTCAGACCGGCGAGGTATGAGTTCTCCACGAACCCCCTGCTCTCAGGACCGTAGTCGTCCTTGATGAAGTGAGGAAGAGTGCGGTGCTTGAAGCCAAAAGGGATTCGTTTTCCTTCAACGTTCTGCTGACCCACCACAGCAATAACCTACATTTAAAAAAGATTTGTAATTTAATTTAGAGCATGTACAGAGAAAATACACAATTCTACAGCTATTTTTTTTAAATATGTATAAAACAGCAAATGCTTAAATCATGTGATGCTCATTCGGGACACAAAACAAGGTCTCGCCTGTGAGATATTAATTTTGGAGCCCTTGGATCCAGCCACCACCATGGATTTAAAGTTGTTGTACTCGGACAGCGACTTCTGAGCAGAAGATCCCGTCTTGTCTCGAGCGTCGTTCAGGATACGGTTGACCTGATTTTCAAAGGTCTGTCTCAGAGTGTTACCTGGAGTGGGCTCCAGTTCATTGTTGTGAGCTTTCTCGATGACCTGGAAAGTGGAGTATAAGGTTTAAGTGGGGCTAAAGCTCTAAAATGGACTCAATTATGCCATGGAAGTGAATGTTGAAACGAAAAGCTCCACCCCCTTGCAATTGCAGTTCAGCTCACAGGCAGCAGGGGGAGCTAATACCAACAAACAGCCACAATACTGAAACTGACTAGAGACATAATTGAGGGAAGGGGAAAAAAAAAAATCCTCACCTCTATCACATCTTGTTTGGCCTTCTTGATCGTATTTTGAATGTCAAGATATGTCTTTGCATCAGCAATAGAGTCACCAATACCAATAGAGTGACCTACAGGAGTGAAAAAAAAAACAAAAACATGAGCTCAGAAGAAAGGAAACTCAGTTGGTTATGAGAGCTAAGCTCATCATGATCAATTATTATATATGCACACTCAAAAAAGTCCTCACCCTCAATGAGCAGCCAGTTATTGACGACAGTCTGAATGTTGGAGTAGAAAAGGCGAGTGATGTCATGACCCATCTCCAGGTAAGAGATGTGGACGAGAGAACCAGCGGACGCACCGAGAGATTTCTTACACAGGATGCCCATGATGAGCTCTCCGTTCTCCACAATCACCTGGAACAGCAAGGAACGTTCTGGTCAATACAAACAGCTGTACAATATAGAACCTTTAAGGGTTCTCCAATTCTCCTTTGTCCAAGAGTCTTCAAGGTTCTATGTAGAACTCTGGCCCATCAGAGAGGGTACCTAGTCAAATCATTAATTAGCCAATGATCCCTTAAAGAACCTTTGCTTAAATAGCATACCAGTGACCAAGATGTACATTTTAAATGTCTGACAAGTTCTTTGGATTGAGAAAATAACGCAGAGGTTATTATTAACCGCACGTTTATCCAGTTACACACTTTTACAAAAAGGTTCATTGGACAGTTATCTTCCAAAACTGGATAACGAGTCATCTCTGAACCTGTCAGCTTAGTTTAAAAATAGGTCTATGTACAATCCTTTCTGATTGGAGAACACTTCAAACAGTACATCAGGGTTCCTTCAGAGGGACACCCGAGGAACCCATTAAAAAAAAAAAAACAACTAGATTTAAGAGCGTGGCCAAATTAACCAGGCCCACCTTCGTGTCTCCAGGAGAGATGTGCTTATACGGGCCACTGTCTTCATCGTCCGGATGTGTGCTGTGCGTACGGATGACGTTAATGTGACCTGGAATGATCAAGCTGAAGATCTGTTTTCCAGTCCACAGTGGGCGTGGCTTTAAAATAGCAGGCTGTGGCACCTTGCCATCCCAGGAAGACAGGAACATCAGCAGATTCATCACTTCACCCTGTTCGAAGAGTAAAAATGCTTAGGTTTTATCAATCTGTCTTTTATATTCTGTTATTCACCACTGAGTGATACCAACCCTCTCTAAGAAGACATCTCGCTTTGTGAACTTGCGCACGGCAGTGAGCGTGTCCTGCACGATACCCATGACGGGTCTGTTGGACTGGGGTGTGACGATCATCCGCGGCACCATGGCCAGCTCCTGAATCTCAGCACGGGTCTCAAGTGACTGGGGCAGGTGAAGGTTCATCTCGTCTCCATCAAAGTCAGCGTTGTAAGGAGTCGTTACACTGTGGAGGAAGGAGAGTGGAGTTTTATTCTGATTATCCATCAGTTAATCAAATCTGAATAACCAGAAAAGCAGTACAATCAGAGCAACAGATGTATATTAATTTTTTTTTTTTTAAATATTACACTCTTACAATATTAGATTTGGCTAATTTCTAACTCAAGACTAACGCTGAGGCATGGAAATAAGCGCCACCCCATCCAGCTCAGCTTCACTATTTTTTTTTTTCTCCTATGTTGTAATTCAGCTCTCAGTCAGCAGAGGGCTCTCTGTACAACCATCATCTCTTTTTAAAGCGTCTGATGTACCTGAGGTTGAGTCGAAACGTAGACCAAGGCAGGATTCGAACCCTGTGACCCATCATAGACATTTTGTGCAAGGTGGGCTGTCTGTTAAAGATGACGATGTCACCGTCGCACATGTGCCGCTCCACCTGAGGAGATATCAAAATCAAAATTTTATTTGTCACATACACATAGTCTGATATGCAGTGAAATGTTGACTGCAATGCTCCTCCGTAAGTAGTGAAGATAGTTTGGAGAAGGGGAAGACAACAAAAATAAAATTAATAAAATAGAATGTAAAAGAAAAGGATGATGGACTGCTCTACAGAATATACAAGAATGTTTTTATATTCTATCCACATTCACTGGATATGAGCAATCGCGTGCTCTGATCGGCTACTCTACTACTCCGATATCAGCTCATATACCGTGAGCTGAGGGGAGAAAAAAAAAAAAAATTACAGAACACGTTATTAAACCAACCGAGGACGAAATAAAAACTACTCGAAAACAAAACCCCCAAAAATTACAAAAAAAAAAAAGGCAGCAACAAAATATGGAATGAAAGTATTTGTTGGTAAGAACAGTTTTTTTTCACCCCAAGAATTATTATAGCATTTTTCACAAACTGCTCCCATCATTTTACCGGTTTGTTTACATTCTTCATCTTTAAGCATTAAAAAATTTTTTAGACTGGTTCAAAAGCTCAAAGAAGTTTGAAAGTTACAGAACTGAAATGTCCAGAATTAAATAAATGTCTAAAGCTATTCTATACCTCGGCATGACAGCAAGAGGGCACACTTTCTACTACTGCAAAAAAAAAAAAAAAAAAACACACACTAAAGTCAATTCGTGCAGCCATCGCTTTAAGTCGTCTGCCTAAACGAAAATTGTCACGTTGTGTAAAGTTATTTATTGAATTTAAAAAAATAAATAATGCTCCGTTTCTCAAACTCCAGTGAATGTGGACAGAATAAAAAATTATTCCTCTCAGACACGCCTTATAAGCTCATGTATGACTTGATTTCGTGGAATAACTTAAATACATATTAAAAAATAAATTTTGAAAAGTTAAAGCTGCATTGCTTTACCTTATAGCCGATCTGAAGGTGAAGGTCACTCGGCTTCGGGTGGAAGCGAAGGTCAATTCGGTCTCCGTTATCGCGGATGATGTATTTGGCTCCAGGATACTGGCTGTTTCCTCTCCTCACCAGCTCCTGGAGTCTGAAAAGGGAATCAAAGTGAATCATCTCGATAAACTGGTAATATCTAATACCATCACGGACCTGCCAACACTTCTTTCACAGATCACTCATCTTAAACAGAACCCAGAGTGAGTGAAGCACCAGGTGTTTGGGGTCTTTTAATTACGATGTACATTTACCTGTCGATGTTAAACGGCGTGACGATCTCAGGGAAGGTCATGTTCGCAGCGATGGAGCGAGGCACGCCCACTTGGTCGATCTGCAAGTTGGGGTCGGGCGTGATGACAGTCCTGGCAGAGAAGTCCACACGCTTCCCCATCAGGTTTCCTCGCACTCTGCCTTCTTTCCCCTTCAGCCTCTGTTTGATGGATTTGAGCGGGCGGCCCGATTTTTGCATCGCCTGAAATGAAAGTTTCAGATTTTCACCGTTATGATTTTACAGTCAGTCCAACAGTAGAGTTCCGCAAAACACCTTTCCAAACGGATTCATTAGGAAATGCAATTAACTTGTGATCACTCTTACATTTTTTTCTATAATATTACACACATTCAGAGCGAAATGAACGTGCATGTGTTATTAAAACTTACTCGAGGCAGACCGGGCAGCTCGTTGTCCACCATGGTGGCCACGTGGAACTGCAGGAGCTTGACGTCTTCTGCGATAACGTGCGCTGCAGCGCCGCTCTGCTCGTTCCGTCGCAGCTGGTTATTGATTTTCACAATGTCAGCCAACTTGTGCGTCAAATCATCCTGAAGGAAACCACAAGAACAATTTAACAGGACACGTTAAACGTACGCAAATGTGTGGTGAAAATGACGCAATTTACACTCTGGAGAAAAGGAAAAAAATTTAAGATGGAAAAAAAAATAAAACCCTTGATATTGAATAGAAACAGCTTATTCTTTGAGATCCAGTTTGAATGAAATAAAAGTAACCCAAACAGTTGCATAATTAAAATTGTACACTTATTTGCTAATAAGATTAATTCAAAAAACAATCTTTCGGCAAAGCCAAAACAGAAAATCGTCTTCAGTTTAAAATGATTGTCCAGTCATGACTGAAGCATAATTGAGTAAAATTTCAACTTTTTTTCCAGTCGGACAACTTTTGTTGTAAAAATAAAAACTAAATGAAGTAATAAAAGGTCAAATTTAAAGTTCAACCCAGAAAGAAATTGTTTGTACAAGTTAAGGAATTATTTTCTCACACTTGACTCAATGGAATAAATAACTAAATTCTAGCTAATAATTCTATAGTATAAAGTTGAGCACTACACCTGATCGTTCTGAATATTCGACCCTCACCTGGTTCCTGGCTGAACCCTGCATGACCACAGCCGGTCTGACGGAGAGAGGCGGCACCGGCAGCACCGTGACGATCATCCACTCAGGCCGCGCGTACTTGGGGTCCATCCCCAGGATGAGATCTTCCTCGTCTGAGATGCGTTTGAAGATCTCGTGCACGCGCTCAGGACTGAGGAGAATCTTCTTCTCCTGAGAGTCCTCATTCACGTGCTTCCACTCGGCGTACAGCTCCAGACCCGAGCGCCGGATACGAGGCTGGTACCGCCCACATCCACCATGACCCTGATTGTAACCAAAGAACCGTAAAACCCAATATGAGTCGATACATTTGACAAACAGAAATGAGGTTCCTGAAACCAGCCAAGTGTGTGTTTTCCAGCTCACCTTTTCTTTCGTGAGGTCCTCATCGTTCTCCTGCTGCTCCACTCCGAACTTGTTGTCCATCTCCTCGCCACCCTCGCAGATGTTTTTACCTTTACACAGATCGTAGACGTGCATCAGGCGCTTTCGTGGCTGACCTTTCGACTTGGCCAGGATGTCTTTGATTTTGGGGTTGTTCTGTAACACAGACAAACGGGTTTTGTTTAACAATTATAAACGTTCACAAGCTTGCAGTGAACAGATCTGTATTCTCCAAATAATGCTGAAGAAATATAACACTATAGAACTATAGGGTGATTCATAAGCGGGGAGGAAAAAAAAAAACAAAAACCACACACCGCATCAACCAGCAGCTTGGAGCAAAAGAAACACACACAGCGGAGGACTTTCATGATCTTTGTGATGAAGCCGACGTGAAAGACAGGCTTGGCCAGCTCGATGTGACCGAAGTGACCTGGGCATTCCGTCATGTTACCTACATCATAAACAGGTAACGAGTTTACGATGCATGTTAGCAAAAAACAAGCTCATAAGGAAAACCTAATTCCTCAGGGAAATACTTTTCACTATTAGCCTGAATTAGCATTTTAATCAAGACAGTATCTAAAAGTCAATATTTAACTTTAAACAAGTTCCTGAAATCAGTCACGCCTGGTTTCAAAACACCATAAAACTATAAACAGATCATGACGTACCTGCACACGTCTGGCATCTCCCGGACCTCTCGATGACCCCCTGACGAGGATCCATGAGGCCGCCCAGTTTGGGCCGTCCTCCTTCAGTGGTCTCGGGGTACTTGATGCCCCCTTCCGTGACGGACATCCGTTTCTGCCAAAGAACCAGGCGAAGATATTAAAAGCATGCTTGTCAAATATCCAAACGGATCAATATTTGAACTAAGACCTTATTTAATTTCTCTCTTTATATACAGTAGGCACAATGGGCAAACGTACAACCTCAGGCCATTCATCCAAGAGCAGATCTGAGATCAGACATGAATGCCACCACTTCAGCTTTGCATACACGTTATGAGTGCTTATGACCATAATGCCAACATGAGCTTCCAAACCACATGCTCGCAGGAATAATCTCACTCAGGATGCATTTTCACATCATGCATCCTTCATCACGTGACTCTCTAGAACGGAACCACACCCCCAGGTCCTCATGACAGCTTTACAATACATGTTCATAAGCCTACACTGACTGCATTAAAAAAAAAAAAAAAAAATGTGAAAACTTGAGTGCATTTAGATAATCAAGTGCAGGTTTATATGCAAAATATTTCTCGTGTTTATTGCAGTCAATATTAACTTCAAGTGCATTTAAAAAAAAAAACACGATTAAAAAGCATGCGTTTGATTTCATTGATATTTTTATTGTCATGAAGTGAAAATCTTTGGGACATTAGCGACAAGAATTTAAAGGAAATAAAGAGAAGCAGACAATGTGATGTCTTTATAAACTCTGCATTGATGTATTTAAAAATATGAGTTTTATTGATAATTGAATTTCGGCTCAACTTTCTGCACGTGCGCTTGCTTAAGTTATGGCTGTGGCTGAGTGGCGCGTGAGGTAGCTAGCTAGTGCTAAGCTAATGCTAAGACAAGGCGCGCGAGCAAACACTAAAGCCTAAAAACTGAAGTAAACATGAATGTAAAGTGGTTATGATGTTAATAACATGGCGAAGCTCACAGCAACAAAGCTGGTGTCCAAAGAATGAAGAGAAAAACCTCTAACGCAAAGGTAGACCTACAAGCTCATCTGGGCTGATGATGCCGAACTGAACTCTCTTGATGAGGCGCAGTGGGCATGCGCTGTCGCTGGAAGGCGGTCCGTGCATCCTGTCTATTCAAAGAGACTCGTCCTCCCCTCGGCACGCCGCTTTTCACAGAGAGAACGGCTCTGAAACGCCACCAAGACGCTCTTCCTGGCACCGAGAGGTGACCGGAACGTGTCCGATGGTGGTTTCCAAACGAACCACGTTTCTTAACACTCAATGTGCCTATTTATTTATGTATATACTCTAGCTACTTCCACTATTCTACTAAGCCCTTCCTTTCCTTGTTCTAAGCACTGGCGCGCTCTAAGCGCTTCTGAAAGAAAACAGTTCGCACACGGCTTTATATAGACTGAAGCGCAGCTACAGGTTGACCCAGCCACTTTCACAGGGGCAACCGTGTTCGAAAGTGGGTTGTGCCTCTACGCTCCTGAACGTTCATTGGCTCCACGAATGGTGGCTATAAATAATTAATCAGCGAGGACGCACGGCCAATCAGAACGCGTGCTTTTCCTATTCTACGAATCCGAGCCAGAATAAGGCTGGAAGTCACTAAACAAGACATTCTATTGGTCTGTTCTGAGAAACGGCGTCACCACAAGCAATCGGTTTATAAATAAATTTAAATATTCAACAATTTAAAATCTGATTTGTAGGCATGATTATGAATATAAATCAGTAGGTAAGAACTAACCAATCGGGACAAACTGTCACAACGTTTGTATCGTCCCGCCTCTTTGACGAACACTGCCGATGTTAACCGAATGCTATTTTCCCCTTCAAAGCAAAAGTTAAAAAAAAAAAAAAAACAGTACTGTTCCCTTCGTCTCGACCTGGACTGGTTACGAGTGTTGGAAAAGAAGCTCGCGCGAAAGGCCTAGCGCAACCACCGAAGATTCAAACATATATATTTGATTTAACTCTTATGATAAACGTCTCACAATATTTTAACAATATTCTTTAGTAGGTTTTTAAACACGATCAGTGTTTTTCGTAGTAATTTTTAATCATTTTCTACAATTTTATGGGAAATTGCAAGAAGCCTCGGAGTCGAGTTAAAGCAATGGCCGGACAACTGACACTGAATTTCGGTATGCGGAGTTGGAAAGCCCCTGGAAAGCCTGGGGCTTTATACCAACTCAACTTTTTAACTTTATTGATGTGCAAAATATCAGAATTTATCGTTTAGTGTTTCTCAGACGATTGCTTAAAAAAGGTGGTGGGTATCTTCAGTTTTTATCCATATTTTTTTAGATTTTATGTTGTAGGCCGCGTTTTAGTCTTAAGGCTCCACCGGATAACTACTAATAGAGATGGGCTTTGTTTGTTTGTTTAAGTATATTTAAATATGTCCAGAAAATAAGTTTTAGTTTACTTCATTTAGTTTATAGAAATTTTTTTCTTTTCTGTAACAAAAGTGCATTACTAACAGTGTGAAGGCGTTTAATCTTGGTGCTATTTAATTACATTACAGTATTTTATGACACGAAAAATGGTCAACCATGTTGGTTTTAGCTTTTATTCTGAAAATAAAATGTATAATAAATGATTTTTGTTCGACTACACGTCGAAGAACATTAAAGCACAATATGGCCGCCGTGCTTGTTCGCGTCTTAGCTTAGCATAGCATAGTTCTGTCTCCTTCACAACAACAGCGCAGTGAGGAAATTAAAAAAAAAAAAAGAGTTTTTAGATCGACGATGAATTAAAAACAGGGAAAACGCTGAATATTAGATTCTAATGAGATTATTCGGTCGACTTGTAACTTGCTGTCGGAATTTGAGGTTTGTTTCTTTGTTAACAAAAATGAAGACCAGAAGAACTCAAAAGCTGAGTAAGTTGTAGATTGGATATCTGGCTAAGATTAGTTGCCATGGTGACTTGTTTTTGAGGAAATGACACCGAAATATACTTTTATTGTTATCTTATTAGTATAGAAATTTGCTTTTTCTAGTTTTAGTTTATATAATGTTTTAAAACGCATTTTTAAGTTTTAAAAGCGGTGTAATCGTCGATAACTTGCTCTTGCGCGCGCGATGCTAACTCTTAATGCTAAGTAGCTTGCATAATGTTGAGCTAGTCGCTGTACACGATATTAAATTAAAACGACTTTTTTACGGTTTAAAAACGATTATGAGCCAGTATATTGATTTAGTTTAAAGTAATATAACATATCTTATATTAGATATCAGGTTGGCTATTTAGCTAGCTAGCCATGTTAGCCTGCTAACCAAGAGTAAACGCTTTGTTAAATGTAACTTGGGTGTGTGTTGTCGCAGAGTGATATATATATTTATATAAAATTA
The DNA here is from genome assembly GCA_027575915.1 of Betancurichthys madagascariensis. Lineage (NCBI taxonomy): Eukaryota > Metazoa > Chordata > Actinopteri > Siluriformes > Ariidae > Betancurichthys > Betancurichthys madagascariensis. The sequence goes on from JANZXT010000006.1 coordinate 4,668,098, forward strand.
TACTTGTATATTTGGCTTAAATTGTATTCTAAGTGATTTATGGTCAGGGCTGTTAGTGGTGTGTCAGTATGGCGGAGGTTTCTCTTGAATAAAAATGGAGTCTGTTCTGTTCCAGGGTTGTTGTTTTGTGAGGAAGAGAGAAGTCAGGCTGAGTCACTTGCCCCAGCTAAACATGTCTCCTTCCCTATTGTTATTATTTTTTTCAGTGTCTAAGAAGTCATTTCAGACCGCCATTTCCAATGATCCAGACTGAATAAGGGGGGGAAATGAAGGAATTCGTGTTTTGCCACGGAGGCAGGATCAGATTATCTGCTTAAAGAGTAAGTGGGGTTAGAGTTCCTCTCAGTGTTGCTCACTCTCTTTTCAGATGAAACAAAGTAGCTCAGGCACTCTTTAAAAGTGGCTAGAAGACTCTGGGTGTCGTCCTGGAAACGATAATTTGCATATTAATTTATTCATAATGCTCATTAGTGTATTAGCAATAAGGGTATATGAGACTGGTTGTTTTTTTTTTTTTTAACAATAGAAAGTAACGTAACTTGATTATGGGTTGTTTTACAATCAGGGTACGCAAGCTAAAAATCTCATTTAACACTTATCTTCAATATCAAAAGGCTTGACTAAATAAACTTGGTTGTTTATTGTAGCGCTGTGATAGCTCTATTTACCATGCAAAAAAAAATTTGGTGATAACGTTATTTTTGGTGAATGTATGGCAATATATGTCATATTTAGCAAAATTACTCGTGTCATTTAGAAAAAGTGCTTTTTTGACCA
>JANZXT010000006.1:4706433-4722346 GCA_027575915.1 Betancurichthys madagascariensis
AGTATGACCTGGAATAATGTGCTACTACTTGGAAAAAACTTCCATGACTGTTCCTAAGTTGCATGCATTTATTTCCCAAGTGGCAGCACCAACCGATATTATAGTCGGGATTATAGTTGTGGTGTTTCTGCTCCAGACTGGAACTAAATTCAGGCATAATAGTTATAGGTATAGTTACAGTTATCAGTGTCGTGGGACTGGGGCCTTTAGTTTGTAATCCTGACTGTCTCTTTCCTGATCTGAAGCATTTCTCATTGTTGTGCGAATAAAAATCTTGACTTATTTGTCTGTTTACTGACTACGGATTCTGCTTTCTGAGTCGCATTTTCATAAAACTTGTGTCCACCAGCCTCTCAGAACAACAGAATAACAGAACAAATACAAGAGGCACAATTAATCGATTTTATTCGCACACTACGTTTAACAAGAAAACATCATTACAAAGCAGCTTTTGGAAATAAATTTAGCTCTCTAATGAGCAAGTCGCAAAAGTTTTGCTGAAATGACACGAGGAAGAAAGCTTGAAAGAAACCAGACTCGAAGGGGAACTACTGCTGTGTGACACCAGATAGTGGGATTATAATAGTAACAGTAGACGTGCAGTTTGCAAATGAGTGAAAACACGCAAACAGGAGTCTTTAGATGAGCGTAACAAGACTTCAGCAACTCTGTTGACGTGGTGCTTGTTTAATGGGTCTTTCATGGCTAACGTGAATGCGTGTCCCAATAAAATATCCTCTGGTGAGGGTACGTACATATGTCCTGATTCTGACCTGCGCCCGCTCCTGCAGGAACTCCACAATGTTTACTTGGCTCTTTCAGCACCACTTACCATAAACCTCCAGCTCTTTATGGAGGGCAGTAAACGGAGAAGAAAATGGAAAACAAAGAGCATGTCCAAACGTATGTTTTCCTCGCTTTGATCTTTCTTTCCTTTTGACTACTTCAGTTCATTTAAAGAGTTCTGCTTTCAGCAAAGTATTGTCTTCTCTCTCTCTCTCTCTCGCTCTCTCCACTCCACTCCTCTCTTTTACTCTTTATCTCCTTTCCCACTGTCTATTCTATTCTGTGCCCAGTTTTTTTTTCCTGTTGGCATAGCTCCTGTTTGTTTTCAGCCATTTTGGGGACTGGCAGTGCTCGTAACAAACTGCTTAAATGGCGTCCTCTTGCTCTCCCTCTCTCTTTCTCCCTCCCTCGCTTGCTCCCTTGCTTGTTCGCTCGCTATGCTATCACCCGGCTTTGTGTAATATGGGCTACGGCGAGTGCATGAGTGTGCGTGTATGACGAACAATACAAAAAAAAAGGGTGTTGGGGGGGGCTGGAATTAAAATGATGAGAGAGGGACAGAGGGGTGGGTGATAAAAAGGGGAAAAAACGGTGGGATAGTTGGTGCAACGAGGGGAAAGAAGGAACACCCTGGAATCGTGTGTCCGAGTCAAAGTGAAGTGCAAGAGGGAGAAAGAGTGTGTGGAGAGAGAGCAGGCGAGAGAGAGAAAAGAAGGAGGGGGAGATTCGGGAGTGCGAGAGTCGTCCCTGCCCTCCGTCTCTACATAGTGCTGCCTGTGTGTGCGCTGCCTGCGCTCTCTCGGTCACGCGCGCACACACACACACACACACACACACACACACACACACACAGAGGCGCAGACAAGCATACACACACACACACACCGAACGAGGGAGGGTGAGAGAGAGAGAGAGAGAGAGAGAGAGAACAGATCGCAGCAGAGATGCAGCAGGAGGTTTTTCGAGGTACGTAGTCTTGTTGTGTGCTTGCCTGGCAGAGAAATGAAGAGACCATCAGACTCTTTTCTGTTTTCTCATTCCTCTCTTCTTCCTCCTCCCGTGCTCTTCTTCTTCACCACTATCATATCGACTGTTGTTGTTGTTGTTTGAGTTCTGCATAGGACACAAGACGCGAGATAAGAGGAGTGTAGTCCTATTTGTGTGTGCATGAGCATGCCTGTGTGCGTGCGTCTGTGCGTATGTGGAAGTGCGACCGTGTGTGTGTGTGTATGTGTGTGTGTGTGGTGCAAAACAAGGCCTGCCTCCCTTATCCTCTCCTCTCGTGGCTCAACCACGCAGTTCTTTTTCACGGCCGATGAGTCACTCCGATTTAATAGAAACTAAGACGTTTTTTTTTTGTTATAGATTTTTTACAGATACATTTTACAGATTTTGTGGTACTTGTAATTTGGGACACTTAATGTTTAATAGTAAGTATACATTTAGTTGGAAATTACTAAAACAGTACAAGTTTTCGTATGAGAATATAGTATGTGAATGCACAAATGTAAAAAAAAAAAAGATTATAAAATGGCCATGCTGTCCCATCTTTTTCTTTTTTTTTTTTCTTGTTTTGTGGGATGTACAAATGCTTTGAAAGTACACCAGGTTCCTTTTTTACAGCCTGTTTGAAACGGGCCGTAGGGCTCAGTGGGATCATGATGTAGGAGTGAGCAGTTTGCTCATTTACTAAACATTTATCTGGGTGTGGGTTGTTTTTTTTTGGTTGTATTTGAGCTTTTCATTGCTCAAATGGTGATTACCATTTTTGCATTTTGACTTTACAAAGCCTCTAGATTATAATATGATGACGAAGTGTCTATTGAGATTTCCTGCCAAGTTTATTCTAAGTTGCACGATCTTAGGAAAATAGCTATAACACTAGATGCCGGGTTATGCTTTCAATCTTATCCTTCTTTCTATCCATTTCATTTGACTTTTGCAGTTAAAGAATTATGGGAGTCACTTCCAGATCATGTCAAGCGTGGCTTTTTCCATGGGTACAGCCACTGGAGCATGGCCTATCGAGATACGCGCTCAGCACCTGAGCATCTTAAAGATATAGGACAGGATTTGAAACCTCTTCCACCTCTTAACCCATCCCTGCCTCCCGCTCCCAACCTGTTCTTGCTCACCCCTCATTGCCAATTTCTTCATTTCCACCATCGCCCCCTCCTCCCCTTTCTTTCTGGCCAGCTCAACCATGATTTTTGTCCAGGGGGGTTGTTCAGAGTTCAGGATCTAGTCATGGCCACCTTTTCACAGTCCAGCTCTGCCCAGTCCAGAGTCACAGGCCGGATGAAAACCAAAGGCCGTCATAGTTTCCTCTTTTCCGGAGAGCTCTTTTTCTGTTTCGTCTCATTGCTAATGACTAAATAAAAATATGGATGCATCCACACAGTATACAGGATATCAGTGCACAATCTAAGAGCACCTTCCTTTTTTCTGACATGACATCACTTCACAGATTTCCTTCTTTCCTAACCTAACCAGTACTGTCAGTTGCTAATGAGTTGCATATCCCAGGAAAACAAACATAGAGAGACACAGAGAAACAAATTAATATTTGTTTTGCTCCATTACTTTTACAGGACATATTTAAGGATGGTACTACTAGTCTGTCAAATGTTTGTCTCTCTAACTGTTTCAGGCGGTTGCGTATATTGAGTAGAGGGGGTGCTGGAGTGCTGGGGATGAAAGGGAGGGTGGCGGTAAAACCCCTGTCACGCTTGGCCAGCCTCTTGAGCTAAGGACGGCTTGTTGAGAGGCAGTGTGTGCGTCACGCACAAAGGGTGACGGAAACAGGGACAGATGCATTTCCTCATCCATAGCACAAAACAAATTCTGACATGTGGAACCCCTTGTAAGCATTTCTTTCCCTGTTTTGAGCCTGTCATGTTCACATGGATTGAAACAGGTGCAGTGTTGGTCACTTATTCCTTAATATTTCACGATATGTTTAATGTATATCATTGATCCAGTTGATAAACAGCAAAAAATTTCTGCTTGCCTTGACATGTTTTGCTTTACTCCTTGTGCAGTTCCTGTCACTGTAGATTATGTAATGTAAATTTACAGCCCTATTTTTTAGTACTTCCTTTGCACAGTCAGTGGCTATGTTTCTATGTTCTGGTGACACTAACTGTCAGGTGACTTGTTTACAGGCAAACTGGTTGGTATGCGCCTTGCAAATGTGCTAGGTGTGTGCATGGCTGTGGTAGAGAGTATGTGCTTGTGTGTGCTTGTCCCTGTTAATGTGTGCGTGCGTGTGCGTGTGTGCGTGCGTGTGTGCGTGTGTGTTTGGCTGTTCCTGTCTCTGGCCTGGCTCTTTTTCACCGCCTCTCTCCGTCTCTCTTGCTCTCTCGCTCTGCAATAACAGTGCTGACCTAGTTTCAGTGTGTTCAGGGCTGCTTGTGGAATTTTACAGAGGCCTGCCTGCCTGGCTAAAACACAGGCAGAAAACCATGACTGGGGATTTTTCATGTGTAGCATAATTGCAAATACATAGATGAATTGTACATGCGTATTTAAATTGTGAACAGAATTAACCGGCTAACAAATAGTTTGCTGAATATCTTTGTAAAAAATCCCCAAAAGACTACACAGATCACTGTGGTTATTGAACTTTGTGTTTCTACCTCAAATGACATACAGAGGGTGGATTAGAGGGATCATTGCCCCCACCCCCTCATCCCCCCACCCCCACCACCATTCTCTGTCAAATCTTGCACATATTTATGGAAATATACCATCAGTATTTTTGTTTTTTAAGCTGGGTAATGATAAAAATGAACTATGTTCAAGAAAAAGAAGTGAAAGCATCGTTGTGGAACACTGATACTGATTGCTAAGATTCTTTCCAACTTTGTAATAATGAAACTTAAAATGAGGATGACTAAAATGAAAATTAACCCTGTCTATTTAATATTTAATTGAAAGGCATGCTTTATACTGTCTAATGACATTATTCATGATTATGTTTGGTTTTTTGAGATGCAATGCTTTCATCATCTTTGTTTTGCCTTCAATTGATACTTGCATACAAGCTTATTTAAACACTTTTCTGTCTGTTTTTCAGGTTTGGGGGTGGGGTCATGGTGTCCAGAATGGACGGCTGGCACCCCCTCCATGCCAGCGTTGTGCCCTTGGAATTAAATGAACAGCACCTGGCTCGCCCTGCTTCAATCTATGAGAAGACTCAATTTTATATCCATCTAAGAATCATCGCTGTGTTCAGCATCCATATCCAAGGATTGAGCTTTTCTCCAACTGACTCTCCTCCTTTCCTGAATGCCTGCCAATCTTCCATTCTAGTGGTGGACAAGGTTCTAACTTTTACCTCGCTCTGTTCAGTACTTCTGAACTTGCTGAACTGCATTTACGCATCTTGCTTCCTTAACAGTCTGTTTCAAGTGAGTGGTGAAAAAAAGTGTTATAAAGGACTAAAGGAAAGGACTCAAATGAAACACAGAAATAAACAGATAAGAGGAGACAGGATGGGAGAAGGGACAGATGAAGTGGATGGTACCAAAACAACAAGGATATCTCTTAGTTTTCCAATCAGCGCTGGACTGCCTAGTTTCTCTGCACAAAAGCACTGTCCAATAATTCATCCCCCTTCCTCTTCTATAGCATTTGACAGAGATGCTTCAAATAGCACTGCATGGAAGGAGGAAACTCTCAGAGAGAAACCATTGTCCAAAGGATCAAAATCAGACTACCTATCCTGCTCTTCCTCCTCCACTCTCCCCATTGATTTGACTGCACCTGTCAGTAAGAACTGCAAATCCACTATGTCTTTTTCTGTGGCTGGTAGTGGCCCCCACTTTCCAACATCTGCACTGCACACATCTGCTAAAATGGACTACTCAAGAGAGACATCTGGAGCTAATCTGCCTAATGACTACCCAGAACACTCAACAACAGAGACTGCACATATCTTGTTCAACCTGAGTGCAAGAGCCTACCAAGGTCAGGTGACAAAGGACCTGGAAAGTGCAAAAGGCAAAAAACGTAAAGGAAACAGCCTACATGTTGAACTGAGCCTCCCTCTTCCCAGTATAAACCCACCATCATCTTCATCAAGCCCTCCTCCTCTTTCACCCCCTTCTGTCTCTCCCTTGACCCTCCCTCCTCCATCCTTCCATGACTCCTATCAAGCAGTGCCAAAACCAGAGCTGCTGTGTGGGGTATGCCACCGTCTGTTCAGCACCGCCTCGTCCCTCACTGTGCACATGCGTCTTCATCGGGGTGGACGACTTCTCAGCTGCCGCCATTGTGGCAAAGCCTTTATCCATAATAAAAGACTGCAATCCCATGAGGCCACCTGTCGGCAAGCACTGCCAGCTTTCTCCATCCAGCCCAAACAGGAACCTTTGGAGGAGGGGAATGTGGAGAAAACAAATGAGGCAACAGAACCAGAACAGTTTGGACAAGAAACAGGACCTGGACGACCCATAAAGAAAGGACGAGGCCTCCAAGGACATCATGCCAGGGCAATCTCTCACAGTGATGCCCTCAGGGATGAGGATCACTTTGTGAAGATTGTTGATGGACATATCATTTACTTCTGCTCAGTGTGTGAACGCTCCTACATGACTCTGTCAAGTCTCAAGCGCCACTCTAATGTGCACTCATGGCGTAGGAAGTACCCATGCCACTATTGTGACAAGGTTTTTGCTCTGGCAGAGTACCGCACCAAACATGAAGTGTGGCACACTGGTGAAAGGCGATACCAGTGCATATTTTGCTGGGAGGCCTTTCCTACCTACTACAACCTCAAGACACACCAGAAGGCATTCCATGGCATTAGTCCTGGCCTTATTTCAAGTGAGAAGACAGCCAATGGGGGCTATAAGCAGAAGGTTAATGCACTTAAACTCTACCGCCTACTACCCATGCGCTCTCAAAAACGGCCCTATAAGACGTACAACCAGGCTTTAGCTGAAGGACTGCTCAAATCTGACCCATCAGCTGCCTTGTCTTTGCCTCTAGGCTGCAGCCTCCCTCCAAGTCTGGGCCCCAGTAAACTAGACTCCTTCCTTAAGGATATTCATCCTCAAGACATTAAGCCAGATCCTGAGAGTTTCCTGATCAAGATGGACACAGAGAAGTGCAGGAAGCTGGCAACAGCCCAAGCAGAGGTACCAGCAGAGGTCAATGACAAGGAAAGGTCAGAGTCACATCTCTCTGGCAACAGTAGTGTCAAAGGCAAAAATGTCAAAAGCCCAGAGACAGCAGTTTCTTCTGTCATTACATTTGGACATAGCAAACCCTCAGTCATTATGCATAGCACAGCACTCCCATCCTCTGTCATTGTTCAAAGAGATAAGACACCCTCTGGGGATGGAAAATGTCCTTCTGAGAGCAGTCATACAATGGATAAGACTTTGCAAAAAACACTTAAAAAGCATGCACAAAAAGATCATTCACATGCCCATAGTAAGTGGGACACAATCAGCACACGTACAGAAGTCTCAAAAATCCAACAGCCAACAGAAAAGATTCACAAGGGACGAAAATCTCATACCAAGAATGAATCAAGCAAAGTGGTTCCCATATCTGTGGGTTCAGAGGTCAAAGGGAGTGGGCCTCTTTGTCAGATCACTGTACGTATAGGGGAAGAGGCAATTGTCAAAAGAAGTATATCTGAGACAGACCTCATGAGAGACAAAAGTCCACCAAGTAAAGACAAAAAGGGCAACTTCCTGCATGGAGACCAGAGAGAACCACGGCATACCCACCACCACCACCGCAAACACCATGGTCATCGTAGTTCCAGCCAGGAAGAAAGAGATTCTAAACTTCCAGGAAAGGTGAGGAAGTATTTCTTCCGGCAAGAAGTCAGGGAGGACAGGAATGATCATGATGGAGAAGACAACCTGTGGAGACCCTATTATTCTTATAAGCCCAAGAGAAAGACTTTGCATATGCAGAAGATCAAGAGCTGGCAGCGCAAAATGCACTACAAACGATCACTGCGGCTGATGAAGAGAGCAGAAAGACTAATGAATGATGTAAACAAAGAGGGGGATGGTGTACAGGAAGAAGAAAAAGATGAAGTCAAAGAGGAGGGAAAAGAAGTTTTACATCAGAAGGAGATCAAAGACAACACTCAAGCTCCTTGTATTCCCACAATAACAGAAGAGAATGAGGAAGGAAAGGGGGGTCCTGGAAAGCATGACCTTTCTTTCTCCACAGCTGTATCCCAATCAGCTCTGAATTCTCAATACACAGTTTCCCCTACCATCAAACAACGTTGGTCTGGGGATCAGGCCTCTGAATGTGGATCTTGTGGCCGCTGGTTCTCCAGCTCAAGGAAGCGAGACAAACATGAGCTAACACATCTATTTGAGTTTGTGTGTCTATTTTGCAGAGCTACTTTCCCTTCTCAGACCAAATTAGAGGAGCATCAGAGAAACAGTCACCCAAAAAATAAACCTCTGCCTACCTCTGCTTCATGTAATTCAGAGCCATCAAGCAAGGAAAATTCAACAGAATTAGAGGAGACAAGCAGTGTATTAAACAGGCGGTTCTTAGAAAAGGGGAGTACAGCTCGCTTGGGAAGAAGGCCGTTGACTAGATATACCTGCTCACAGTGCGATAAAGTATGCAAGACTGCTGCTGCACTAAACTGCCACCTGAAGCGGCATGAGCTAGGCAACACTACAGAGACCATGCAGCCAGTGCTAGACATGCAAAGTCATATTACTGTGGTACCAGAGGTAGACAAAGTTCAAAGGACAGATTCAGACATTACACCTAGGCATGCTCAGCCCATCCCAGTTATAAACTATCTCAAATCAGATTCTCAACACACACAAAAACAGGCAGGTGAAAGGAAAGAAGAGCACCAAAGATTAGTTACTGGTGAAAGTCCAAAGTTAGCCACTATTGACAAAAGCCAGAGTTCACATTTGTGCACTGTATCTTCCCCAGTTAGACTCAGCCCAACACCAGAAAGGTCAAGGGTCATCTCCCCTAGTCTCCCCAGTGTGCTGGTCATGAATGGCACAGAATGCCTGGACTTCCGAACTCCTGAGAAACGGAATCTAGATGCACAGGATCAGAGGAGAAGGAGCCTCACACCCACTGACAGACCAAACCAAGTCTGTCAAATTCAAATGACAAGTTCAGAACAGGTTAGAACAGATGCAGATCCATATATAGCCACTGAATTACAATCAGTCAAAGAGAGTGTTTTGAGTGAACAAGAGGCAGAAACACACCAACACAGAGATATTCACATCAGTGATCCTTCACAAGAGGCTGCACAAGAGGCTGAAGATCTTAGAGTATCTAGAACAGCTTGCAGCATCCAAGCAGAGGATTTGTCTATGCCAACAATACTGGCAAGGGAGAGGGAGTTTTCCCAGCAAACTGCATACCAATACTCAACCAACAAAATTCGATCAACGGATGATGCGATGCTCATAGTGCCCAAAGAGGAGCCACTAAGCCCTGTGCCCTCTCCCACATGCTCTGTCATTCAAACCACTCATAAAGGACCCCCACAACGGCACCCACAGTCCCCTAGTCATTCTCCAAGACCTTTGAACCTACAATTTCGGTCACATTTAGATACAAACCAAGCACACCAAGGCATGCAAAGTGTTGAGAAACAAAGATCTGTGCTTCCAACAGGTTCAGATCACAGCAGTGAGTCCCCCTCTTCTCAATCTGCACTGCACCCCCAAGTGCCCCATTCAGAGCCAGAGACAAAGGACAGCACCTCTTCAAGAGAGCCCTGTAGAGAATCTGGCTATCCTGTGGAGGAGTATGCACTTCCCTTAATCATACCAGGAGGGTACTGCTCTGGTAAGAAACAGGAGGACCAGATGCTCATGTCGTACCCTTCTGCACCCTTATCTTTTGGTGCACTGGGGAAGATGGTACCCCATGCTGACTCAACAAAACTGCCCTTTTACCCCGATCCCTATCAACTTATCTATGGCCCACAGCTACTACCGTACCCATACAACCTTGCCACCCTTCCTATGGCTCTCAATATGATGGCACCAGGGGACAAAGTAGAGCCCTTGCCTTTTTTACCCACTCTTTTCAACTATGCTGCAGTAGGTGCCCCTTTGCCCCACCCTTTAGTTTTGAACCCCAGCCTTTATAATAGCAGCAGTAGCACAAAGCGAAACAGTGACAACCCATGAGCGTATGTGGAGTCCACAGCACTGAAGGAATACTGTACAGCTTAAAAGAGGACCAGACCTTAGACGGAAGATGTGTTGTTGCTGTTTGTTAACTGAACTAATTGCACAGACATTTAAGTCTCCTTGGAAAAGTAGCAAAAACCGTAGGTGTATGTACAAATTTAAATATAGTGAAGTAATGGAGAGGTGCCTTGGAGGTAGGACCTATAGGTAAAGGGGAAGTTGTGATCTGGTGATCTACTGGTCCAACGTGGACCTCTTCCCTTTGCCAATGGCAAAGCACACCTCTGACACACCACTCCTCTCCCTCTTTAGAAGAGTTAGAGCTTGGTTATATGTCCTCTCAGATTTGTTTGTAATAACTGTTATAAATAATACATCTGGAGAGCTAACAGGGTGTATTTTCTGGGGGGAAAAAAGACAAAAAAAAGTGTGCTTTCCACTAGTGACAGTATACCAATAATTATCATATTTTTAGGTCTGATACAGGCTTTTATTACTGCAAATAGAAATAATATAGGGGCCAAGCTCTTCGTTCTAAAATGGAAAGATACACACTCAATACAGGGAAGGAAGACAATAGAATATAAGCAGTTTTGTGTGTGTGTGTGTTACAACCTCTCATCATGCATGTAGTTTGGGCTAGCTGTCTTTTTACAACATTATGTAGGTTCTGTTGTGTGTATTTTCAGTACTGGCTTCGATGTGAGCGTCTGCGCCGTGTGTGGGTGTCTTGAAGGTGATGTGTGCATGCACTGCACAGTTGTAGCCAGCAACATTTGTGCTATATCCGCCTCGTTCAGTTAAACAGATATTGATATCGATGCGGATATATGAGCATCATTCCTGGACAGGCTGTTACAACTTTTTTGTAGATCAGCAAGTAGAAATATTAGCTGAGGTTCTTCCTTTGTCAGTCACAACTTAGCAGCTTTGATAGCTTACCTACATGTCATATTGGATGGAGTTTGTTCATATGTGATCTTTTTTTTTTTTAATCTAACCAGCATCATGGCTGCTTGGTAATTTAATGGCAATTAAGGATGGACTGCATTTTGCAATGTCACGTACACAATATGTTTGTAGAAGTTGTTGGAATAACTGTTAAGAGGCTCAAGTGAAGAACTGGACACAAAACCTTTTTTTTTTTAAACATCTGAGTACTCATCGATTACCTTTTCATCATTTCTAGAAAGGAAAATAAGTTTAGTGGCCTTCTCCTCCCCAGTGCCCCCTGGTGTCCACCAAAGACACTCCATATACTTGACTGAAATCTGAGAGAGACCGAGGTAAAAAGCAGATGAGAGCGACAGAGAGAGTGGGAGGGAAGTGGAGCAAAGTGCAGCGAGTCTGTTATTGCCAGCAGAACTTCCATTACAAAGTGGCAGAAAATAAAGCTCGAAGCAGCTGGTGAATACCGTTTTTCAGGCGGACGTGATCTAAGGAAGCCTGTTACGTGTGAGCCGGGGGTTATGTTGGCTAGCCAACCGTCTCCCTCCACGTCTCCTCTGCAGTGCACAGAAACAGCAAGAGTTGACGTCAGCTCCTCCTGATGTCTGCACGTGGTCTGAGTTGCAATGCTTAGGACTTAAAAAAAGAAAAGAAAGAAAAGAAAAAAGAAAGAAAAAGAAAAATTGTTCACTGACCTGGAGTGGACTGAACACTCCTTTAGGACTTTCCTCTTTTTATATATATATATACATATATATATATAAAATATATATATCTTTTTAAAACAATATAATTTGTTTATTTTACCTATTTTTTTCGCTTTTTTGATAGAGAGATTTGTGAGGATTGTGCTTGAAGGTGGTCTTTCAAGTGCATATGAATATGAATGTAATTTTAGTCATGAGGTTAACAAAAACATGAACAGTATGGTAGATGTTTTCTGACTTGAAAAATAACATGTAATAACAAACCGATATGAGGTATTCACATATATACAGTAGTCTTAGAAACATGTCTAGGAACTTGGATTCAATATAATCATAACGCATGAGCAGCATTCGCTTCTTCATTATCCTCTGGTATCGCCATAACGAATCATCACTTCGCTTTCTTTCTCATGTGTGGTTCTGTTTTTTTTTTCTTTTTTTTTTTGCTGATGGTTGGCTTGAAATACTATCTGCTGTAAAGCTGTCTATTTTCAATTTTCGTTCTATCGTTTTAACTTAAAATTGAAACCAAAAAAAAAAAATTGTGCACCCCCCACCCCCACTCCCCTCCACCCTGAAGCTGTGCTTCACGACTTTTTCACAGTTACAGGACGTGCTGTCCACTTATAAAAGTCCCCACAAACATAAATCATTCACACTGTGATTTTTCCCCTTCCTCTTCCCACAACCGAACATTTTATAATGTCCTTTTGAAGTGAGTGCATTGAAACCACAGCACTGTTCATTTATGAACACAATGAGAAGATTTGTTGCTTTTCTTGGGTGTAGGTACTTTCACAGTGTGTGTGTGTGTGTGTGTGTGTATGTGTGTGTGTGTGTGTGTGTGTGTGTGTGTGTGTTAGAGAACATTTGAGGAAAAGGAAAACCAAAACAAGCACCATATCCCTTGAGGCTTGCCACCAAATCAGAGTTGGTTTTGGTCCCCTACCAACCTGTTGTTAAATTCTCCTTGTATGCTTTCCTCATGAGCAGTGTTGGGTTGGAATGGACTACATGTAATCTGATCAACCAGAGTAGGATACATTTAGAAATATCTGTCATCATACTGCCGTTACTTTTTTTATGAATCACTTTGAATTGGATTTTCTGAAGCTGACAGATCACTGAATCTGTCTAACTACACCGTCATGACCGAAACATGATATGGTTTTGGTTTTTATTATTTTTTTTTATTTTAATCAAATCATTCCAGCTGTTACAAATAATCATTCCAACTGTTAAAGAAACAGCGCATAACTGTAAGCAGCGCTAGTCTATCTAGGGGGTGGCGCTCATTTCTAGGCCAGAAAAATGCAAAAGAAAGCTTGAACTAACAAAACTAGTGTGATCCGATGCAGAGCAATATTGCAAATCATATTTTTTTTTTCCAAGATATCTCAAAATTTACGGAGTACTTATTTGAAATTACAATCTGTACCTTTAGTAATAGATGACGATGGGACTGTTACATAAACATAACACAAACCTTTAACAAATAAGCACAAAGATGCATTTTACAATGCGAAATGATGCATAACAGCTCTCTGAAAAGAAATATAGACATAAAAGTTAATGATAAGACTTTTTTTTGGTAATAAATAAAGTCCTCAATTAGCTTGTACATATTATTTGTACTGATTTTGTATTGTGACATAGCCCAGAAGTAGTCTCAAAGATACAGGTTGAGGGTTTTTTTTTTCTTTTTTTTTTTTAAACGTAGCCTTAAACTTTACATTACTTATTATATTTTAATTCTAGAACTTTTAAAAATCTCCTTCTTTACTCAGTGCTGCTCATGAGTAATACAACATGATAAATAAACTATGTCCATTAAAGGTGTTGATATTGATGTTGATAAACCAGTAAAAAAAAAGAACAGATGTATAAATTAGTCACGAACGAATTAAAATTTGAAAACTCAAAACATCCCTGAAAAGCGTTTAAAATAAGCTACCAAGAACACACAGTATGTTAATTTATGACCATGCACTTTACCAAAATTTTAATTACCAAACCAAATTTGTAATTTCATGTACCAGTGTTTTTATTATTATTATTATTATTATTATTATTATTATTATTATTATTATTATTATTATTATTAATTTATTTTAAAATCTCATAATGTGAATGTTGAATAACTAAGGACCTATTACAGCATCCTGCAAGCAGGAAAACATTTCAAGGCACTTTTTTTTTCTTTTGCCTGAAATATGCCACCAAAATATGTTCTTTGCAGGCAAAATGACAGAATGAGTGTAGGTGGATGCACCTACGTACTGTATCAAGGGTCACACACCCCACACACTGTTTGTTTTTTTCGCCATTCCTAAAAACGCAAATACTAGTGACACACAAAGCAATTTAGCTAGATCCAAACCAGCAAAAGTCCCCAAAAGACATGTCAAAATTCAGTCCATATAGCTACAAGTTTAGCTACGTATGTGTGTTCAACAGGTCTAGTCATAGGCATGTGATGGATTTTGTCCCGGTATTGTGAAAATGTACAAGCTACAATTGTGCCATTGTTTTAGAGGTTGACATATTTGGCCTGAAATGTTTCCTGAAATGTTTGGTTGTTTCTTTCTTCTTCTTCTTCTTCTACTTCTTCTTCTTCTTCTTCACACAAAGGATCTGTTAACACATTGCCAAATCAAGCCTGTAATAATCGATATATTTTTTTTGGTTCACTTTCGTTTATTTCTTCACTCTAGTTCTTCAGTCTCCCTCTGTCCATGCTACAACCATACAAATAAAGTATTAACCTGATGACCTACTAAAGCGTATTGAATCAGTTCCATAGTCGACACGATGACTACAACAAAAGTAGTCTCTGGTAACTGAAGCAAAATTTGCACAGAGAATTGTTTATTTTTATTTATTTTTTATTTTTACATTGCATATTTGGGACTTTTGCATTAGAGTTACAACATTAATAAGTAAAGGAGGTGAGAAAACAGGTATCGTGTTCTCAGACTGTATTTTACTCTCCAAGTACTTTTTAATTCTTTATCATATTTACATTTTCAAAGTTAAAAAAAAAAAAAGAAATCCACATCCAAAAGCAGAAAATTTACATCCAGATGTTTAAGGCCACCTTTTCTACTTTCAGAATGGAAATATTTTATGTTGCTAAATGTCCTTTGTCACATAATGTTAAAAAAGTCATCTGAATAAGTAAAGAATATGAAGAATAAGTCATTTGTTGGACTGCTGTTATAGGAATCAGAGTTATTCTTATCGCTGTAAACTTATTATAGCGGCGCTCCATGTTTAAGAGAATATGGTAATGCATCGAGCTGATTTTTGACAGTTTTTGCAACCGAACGATGTCTGTGTACCACCACAGAGAACCCGATTGTAAGTGCAAGGCAATGTATCTCATAAACACTTGATCACCAGACAACGAAATTTGTCTCTTTATTTCTATAAGATAGATGGGTTTTTATCCGTCAGCTATTTTTAATTTGGTTTTTAAAAAATAATGTGGGATTATGATATTTACTAACACTGTAGCAGCCCTCGGCATTAAGAACAACAGCAGAGAGTCTCTGACGGGTGCAGATGTGTTTTATTCCTCTGGAACACGAGTATAGCATCGAACACCGGGTATTAAACACCATACACTGAGCACCGTGACAACTAATGAAAACAAAACACAAATAATTAACATAACATTATTGTAAACAAATACACAATTTTGCAGAGTGATGTTTACAGACTCTGCTCTGAACGTTACACACCTCGCTCCACTCAACCAAGGACCAACCAAACCTCTACAAGTTCACCAAATGTGCCCCGTTAGCCTCTGAGCTCAAAGCCTTGTGCTAAACCTCAGTTCAACCAATGCACCGAATATCAGGATGACAGACAGCAAAGCTTTATAACACGCCACGCTGAACCTCTGACAGAGACACATGGGGAAGATAAACACATACAGCTTCCTGAGCTGACGGCTCCGCCCAGGACATGAATAATTAATGAGTTACAGCTTTGGCTGATACTTATAAACATATTTTACACTCATTTGAAGCTCTGGTTTTAGGCTTTTCCTCAATACACAGTATAGATTATTTTATTTTTATTCTGCCTTATGCATTGTTTATCAGTGCAATAGCAAACCGTACTTATTTGTTTATCGATGACTATCACTGTGGCCGAATAAAGACAACTGTGCAATATTTATCATAATATATTTATGTGTGTTTTGAGCTGATTTGGGATGCTGCTGCTCATCTCATCTCATTATCTCTAGCCGCTTTATCCTGTTCTACAGGGTCGCAGGCAAGCTGGAGCCTATCCCAG
>JANZXT010000006.1:5230167-5241792 GCA_027575915.1 Betancurichthys madagascariensis
TCTTTTGGCTACTGTCATTACTCGACCACCTCTAGCAATGGGATTTAGCTTCAAATGTGCCGGAGTTCCCCTTTAAGGCTGGCCTATATAATACTTTACTATATAATACTGATATCATAATCAATTACATGACTGTACATTTTTGAGATATTGCGTACAGTATATCTATTTAAAACCTTTTTATAATAATTTCAACACTGGAAGCATCTGAGTTATTGTTAAAATTTTGCACTGCAATAATACAGATTTGCTGGCAGTTTGTTGACAAATCTGTACATCCTGATGCATATTTTGCATTGCAGAACTGACTTCAAATATCATGACCGTGTATATATGTGGAGCTATGGAAATAGAGTTGGAAATTTTGGTCAGAAGTGCACATTAAATGTCAGTGATATCTGTGCATTAATGCCTTAGATAAAGGAAAACAGAAGAGCAGCTGTTTTTCAGGTGACTGAGAATGTCAAGGCAGGACGTGATCAGACTGTTAGCAGTCTGAACAGTCTGTCCACAACCACATTGAGGGATATTATAGTAGAGTCGCAGTGCATAAACCCCTCATTACAAAGACGAATGCACATCTGAGAGTTCAGTTGTGCAAAAACCACAGGCAGTGGTCTACACAGAGATTAAAAAAAAAAAAAAAACATGATCGGGTCAGATGAGTCATCCTTTGCCATATGTGTATGTGTGCATGTGCGAGGTTCATCACAAGAACTGTGCAGTCCTGAATACTGTGCTGGAACCTTCTTGACTAATCACCTTCGCCCTATAATGAAACGATGATGGGAGTGGTCTCTTCCAGGATGACTCCGCCCCCAAGCATAGGTTATGCAGGCTCAGTGAGTTTGATGAGCATGAAAATGATGTAAATTATATGTCATGGCCTTCACAGTTGCCAGATCTTAACCTAAATGAACACCAATGAGAGATTTTGGAGTGACGTTAGACAGCACTCACCAACGCCATCATCAAAACAACAGCTGAGGGAAAACCTTTTGGAAGAACAGTTTTTATTGTTATAATTAGTCCTGGGTATGACTTTCAACTGCAACCGGTGGTGAGTCTCAGGTCCAGGAGGACTTGAATATCGGGGATAGTGGAGTTACCCCTTAATCACCATTGCTCCCAGGTCCGCTCTGACCCAGAGTGGTAGCACCTGCCTGGGTTCCAGTTATGGATTAAATAGTACATCACCAATGAGGTGCTGGCAGCAGGGCGCTTTTCGGGGCAATGTGGCAGATGAACCCAACAGGGTCAATGGCACACCACCTGATGGTATGCAGAAGAGCCACTCAAATGGCCAACTGATGGCATCACTCGGCAAGTCATTTGTCAGTGCAGGGCAACTTCCATATCCGTCAGGTCTGTGACACTTTTGTGCACCACTTGGCATCAGGTCTGGAGGTCCAAAGAGACAACACGATGGGGGCATGACATCGTTTGTCTTACCTTACTGTGCAAGGTGCTTCGTTAGGAGAGGAGAATAGTATACGAGAGCTCATGAGGCCAGACATTCCATGGCGGCTCTGCCGGGCCATTTGTGCCGCCGCTGCGGGCGACTCTGTCGCTCTGGTGTGGGCCTCGCAGTCCATCTGTGTTTCTGCACATCCTAATGAAGCAGTCATCATCACTAGTGATGGACAGCTGCCGCTGACTGTTAGTGATTTACTGAAAATTGAAGGAACACTTAACCAGCATCTCTACCATAGCATTCTGCAGCAACATGCCATCCCATCTGTTCACACTTAGTGAGACCACCATTTGTTTTTCCAACAGGACAATGACCCAAAACACACCTCTAGGCTATGTAAGGGCTATTTAACTAAGAAGGACAGTGAAGCAGTGCTGCATCAGATGACCTGGGCGAAACAATCACCCAACCAAAACCCAACTGAGATGGTTTTGGAAGAACTGGACCACAGAGTGAAAGAAAAGCAACCTACAAAGTGCTCAACATAAATGGAAACTCCTTCAAGACTGTTGGAGAACAATTCCAGGGAACTACCTCATGAAGCTGGTTGAGAGAACACCAAGAATGTGCAAAGCATCATCAAAGCAAAAGTTGGCTACTTTGAAGAATCCAAAATTTAAAACATTTTGCTTTATTTACATTTTGTGCACAGTTCCACATAAGTTATTTCATAGTTTTGATGTCTCCATCGTTCTACAATGTAGAAACTAATACAAATTAGAAGGTGAATTAGAAGGTGTGTCCAAACTTTTGACTATAAACAGGATTTATATTATAATACATTCAGTTTTAATCAGTATATTACACCTGTTTTAAATTTCCAGTCATGTAGATAATAACATGGTACTACATGTTTTAATGTGCATTATTCACTTCAGTTACCATGGTGGGCCACCAGTACTTGGCCTTCAGCAGGTTATAGGTTCGATGTGTTCCAGGGTGGCCATTGGTGGGAACTATGTGTGCCCAAGTTATTAGTTTATCTATGAGTTGGTTTGTTGGACACGCAACAGGGAGATGATGTGGCAGCAAGCTTGCTGTCTCCTGATCCAGATCCCAGGTTATGGCTCTGATGAAGCAGGAAAGGGCAGGATGGGGTTGGGATCTTGGGCTGGGTTATCAGCAGGATAGCTGCATGACAAAGAGTCAGCCTTGGTATTTTTTGAACTGGGTCGATAGGATAGTGTAAAATAAAACTGGGTGAAAAACAGTGCCCACCAAACTCGATGTGGATTCAGACACTTTGCTGTCTTAAGAAACTCTAGGTTCTTATGGTCTGTGAAAACTGTGAAAGGATGCACAGGGTGAACTTAACAGCTCGTAACTCTCAGTTCCTGATGTCATAATTTTGTTCTGCAGGGAGAGAGTTTTCTTGAGAAAAAAGCCACTGGATGAAGTGCTGAGATAACAAGGCTCCTACACCTGATTCAGAACCATCCATGATGAAAGATGTGGATGGAGCTGGATGTTTTAGGATGGGGGCAGTGGTAAAGGCAGTTTGGAACTTGGAGGAGGCGTCAGTAGAAATTGTCAAATCCAAGGAAATGTAGTAATAATAATAATAATAATAATAATAATAAAGTTTAACTTATATAGTGCCTTGCTCACACCCAAGGTTGCTTTACAATTAAAAAAAAAAAAGTCCACCAAAAGAGATCAGGATGTAACTCCAGCGGCATAGCTGCTCACAGTCCCACCAAAAGGTGCACAAGGATAAATCCTACACTGCTTGCACAGCTGCCACGACACCACCGGGCAACAGCGCTTGGAACACCATGCCATGGATCCAGAAAATGAGCACAGAAGCACCGCCACACAGAGCGCTGGGCAACTCCGATGTTAAAGAGAACAATGAGCTCACTGCAGTCCATTGGAAGCAGAACACGTCACCCATGGCGGACAAAGGCCTGAGGAAACCGATGCCCAAAACTGGGTCTGGATCTACACCACAACCGGCAGACAAAACATTCAAACAAAGAACAAACATCAAACCATACAAACAAAAAGAAAGAAAGAGCTCTGGTGAGAAGTGACAGCCAAAACGCACACAGCATACTCTCAACCGGAAACAGAAGTATATATATGATATATAAATGTTGCAGATATTTGACAGTTTGGAGTATGGGCCACTCAATCATTGCAGCCCCATTAGCTTCATCCATGGCTATACCTTCCTGGCTAATGATATACCCCAGGAATGAGATTATGGGGACATGGAATTCTCGCTTTTCTCCTTTTACATAGAGTCGATTCCTTAAGAGACAGGATAAGACTTGCTTTTTTCAACATGTCTTTCAAGGGAAGGGGACTATATCAGAATGGTGTTGATGTAAGGTATTATACATTTTCCCAGCCTATCTCTTAGCACATCATTAATTCAGCACTAAAATACCAGGGGGGTGTAAAAGAGCCCATAAGGCATGACCGAGTACCCATAGTGGCCAGTGGTGGCACTAGAGGCAATTTTCCACTCAATGACTGGTCTAATGGGTATATGGTGATAGGGACTGCATTGGCCAAACTTTGTGAACGTCTTGTCCGAGTGGAGTTGCTTGAGTGCAGAGGGAACCAGTGGCAGAGGATATGGATACTTCTCTGTGATCTCATTTAGCCCCATATAGTCAGTGTAAGGATGAAGTCCTCACCATTTTTTTCCTCACTGCAAACCCCCACCCCCCAAACAAACAAACAAAAACAAAAAACCCTGCTGATCCTGGCGATGTGGATGACCGGATATACCCTTGGTGGGCTTCTTGAACATATTCCTCCATGACCCACTGTTCAGTGAGTAGCAAAGGTGTGGTGGTGTGGTGCCTGTGAGGAGGTCGATTGCACAATTGTAGCATCGGTTGGGTGGTAAGCAGTTCAGTCTGGTCTGAAAACTTCTAGGAAATCATGGAAAATGTCTGGAATTCTGGAATGTCAGTTGTGACAGGGCTGCTAGGGCAATCTGTAGTGGTGGAAGCAAAAATGTGATGAGGTAGGTGCAAACAGTGGTGCAGGCAATATTCTGAGCACTTAGTGATCTCTTTATCCTGTGGGGAAATTTGAGGATTGTGTAGATGCATCCGGGGCCATCTGAGGATGATGGTGATCAGAAATTAGATGGATTCCTGATGCAGGCTACTGACTTGAAGTAGAAGGGTTTTGGTAACCCATTTTGGATGGGTACTCCATCAATGGTGCTAATTTTTAAAGGATGCTGTAGTGACTGCAGTGGGAGCTTGAGCTGAACAGCAGTGTTGTGGTCTATGAAATTATCAGCAGCTCCAGAGTCAATCAGGGCTGAGAGAATGAAAACATTTCCTGAGTGCTTGATCTCAGCATTAAGGGGAAATGATTGGATAGATAGAAATTGAGTTGGAATCACTGCATAGGACAGTGTGAGTGTTCTCTGAGCCAGGTTAGAGGAAGTAGGGACTTTTCCCCACATTGGGCAGCTTGCCACTTCGTGATTTGGGTAACCGCAGTAAAAACACAAGTTGCCCCTTCTCCATGTCTCATGCTCGGTGGGGCTTAGCATTGAGCGTGTGATTTACATTAGTTCAGGAAAATCCAGCACACTTGCTGAACTGCTGGCTCCATGGTATGCTTGGTGGTTTCTAAGGAGTTTATCAAGATGAATAGCCATGTCATTGATGTAGTCAAGGGAAATTTGATCATCCAGACATGCTAGCTCAGGGAGTACCTCGGCATTAAATCCTTGGCAAAAAGCAATCTTTAATGCAGATACATTCCGACCACTACTGGTTGCAAGCTTGTGGAATTCCAGCGCACAGTCCACTGCTTGCCTTCTTCCTTGTTTCACATCCAGAAGTTGCTCACTAATCTCTTTGCCCTCAGGAGCGTAATTGAACACTGTACGGAAAAAAATCTATGAAGTGGGCAAAAGAAGAAGGGAACTGTCCACCTTTTCCCCATACTGCTGTAGGCCATCTGAGAGCCTTTCAAGGGAGAAGGTTGAGGAATTGCACAGTCTAAGACTGGTCAGAAATGCCATCGTGGTGAGCAAATTACAGGGCCTACTGGAGGAGGACACCCTTGCACTGGAAGGCTTCTTCTGAAAACTTCAGGATGCGGAATGAGTAGATCAGGAGGTGGAACTGATGTTGGGGTGGCATGGTGGTGTAGTGGTTAGCACTGTCATGCACAGCAAGAAGGTTCTGGGTTCGAGCCCAGTGGCCAACAGGGGCCTTTCTTTGTGGAGTTTGCATGTTCTCCCTGTGTCTGCGTGGGTTTCCTCTGGGTGCCCCGGTTTCCCCCACAGTCCAAACGCATGCAGGTTAGGCTAATTGGTGGCTCTAAATTGACCGTAGGTGTGAATGTGAGTGTGAATGTTTGTTTGTCTCTATGTGTCAGCCCTGTGATGATCTGGCAACTTGTCCAGGGTGTACCCTGTCTCTCGCCCATAGTCAGCTAGGATAGGCTCCAGCCCGCCTGCGACCCTGCACAGGATAAGCGGTTATGGATAATGGATGGATGGATGGAACTGATGTTGAGTGTGAAGAGGACGCCTGTGCAAATGCTTCAGTAAGTTGATTAATCTTGGTGTCCATGTCATTCAAACACTGCTGCTGCTCTCCCATAAATCTCCCTTGGGTTGTAAGCACATTCTAGTAACTATCTGAACCTCCTGCATCCATGACAGCGGGAATGTAATCTGTCATGAAACAGTTCTGAGATGGATGCAACTGCAGGTTAGTGTTTTTATTACAAAAGCTGACAGACAAATTCAAAATGTAATTCAAACTTGTAATCAGAAGGTCATGTGATCAGCAAACATCAAAATTTTTGTCAATAATTATATTAAACATGAACGCAGCAGGATTGTTCAGGATTGTTTGCGATGTGGTCTTAGCAGTTTAGGAGTCCTCTGGAGTGCTGTGAATGTTTTCACACTTTTATAAAAAAAAAAAAAGGAATGTTAAGATAAGGAATCCTAAAATCAGGCAATTAAGGCCCAGTCCCAGAACACCAATAACTACAACTACAACTATAAGGATAACTATAAATAAATGGGTCCCCTGCAGTTTATGTGGTTGGTGGTCACACCAGACCGATAATGATGCCTATAGCCCAGGCCTGGGTTTATCTGTATCGCTGAGATTGCTTCTGGATTGATTTTTCCAGACCTGGACCTGATCCAATAAAACATCTGACCAAAGAGGTAATTGTTTACATGTGACATTGCTGAGCACATGCTATTTTTCTCAGACATCTTTGTACATCCTTGTTGCATCATGAAATCATGGAATACGGATTCACGAAAAATAAAAAATACAATACAAAGTACGGATCTTTTATTCACGGATATGTGATTTTACGTGAAATATCAATAGCAAATTAATAAACATATAAATGCAGGTAAGATATTTTAATTATGAACTTTGGCAGTCCAAGCATTTAATTAGTTTAGACTTCTTAATTTTTTATCCATGACGCATCATCCGTATGAAACCCGTAACCGATCTGTAATATACTGAAACGTCCATGACCAATCTGTAAATTATTAGCATCCATAATGAATTCGTATTAAAATTCATAACCACTCCGTATGTTGTATCCTTTATTATTTTTCCATAATCCGTGACCTATCTGTATTTTATCAACCACCGGAGTGTGTAAATGGGTTATTTTCAAGTCCAAGCTGTACAGTATGACCCGGAATGATGTGCTACTACTTGGAAAAAACTTCCACGACTATTTCTAAGTTGCATGCGTTTATTTCCCTGAGTGGCAACCGATATTACAGTGGGGATTATAGTTGTGGTGTTTCTGCTCCAGACTGGAACTAAATTCAGGCAGAGGTATAGTCATAGTTGTAGTTATAGGTATAGTTATAGTTATCAGTGTTGTGGGACCGGGCCCTAATGTACATTCTTCTAAAGGTAAACACTATGGATTTTTTTTTTAATGCAAAAAATAAAGACAAAGAAATCCCTGACAATATTGGCATCTGCTTAATGAACTGACTGAATCAGTGGGGAGCTGCAGGCATGGTGTCTCTCTCTGCCATCCTTGTTTGTCATTGTTTTCTCATGATGTGGGACTTGCATTAAAAGTAGACGACTATTTTGGGAAGAAAAAAATGCACATTTTTCATTGTTGCCAACACTTGATTAACAACACTTCCTCAAACCCGCGCTTCTGCAATATTACATTCTAGTGAGCACTTTTAATGAAAACATAACAGAAGCTGAGCATTTTCCTTTTTTAGCAACTAATTAAGGTAAATCTTACACGGCAACCTGGGCTCCTGGTGTGGGTGAATGGTGATATCTCAAATTGCTACAGCTTGATGAGAGAAAAAAAAAGAAATGAAACCAGATGAGATGAAAGGGGAGCAGAGGGAGAAGTACACCAACCTCCTACTGCGTTCATCACTTATCCTCTTAACACACACTTACACAGGCCATAAATAGTAAAAGATGATTTAATGATGACATTGGAGGATAATGTGTCGTCTGGGGGAGGAGACCAAAGTGGAATGGATTGGCTCAATAAGAGACTGTCACACACTGCTGACACACACATTATTGAAACAGATTTGAGGTGACCATTTTTCAGGGTAATGCTTTCCTCAAAGGGCACAAGTGACTCAGTAAACATTTATTTCTCGGCAGTATTGTGTATCTAAAAAGCATATTCTGAATAACGTCAGAAAATGTCATACGAGCATCAGGATGATAATTACAGCTTGACTGTAAGGTGAGCCCTTATTCTTTCTTCCTTTGATTGTAAAACATAATCCCTCTGACCCCATGCTCATCCACATTTAGCATGGATCTCGATTCCCATCCCAATGAGTGACAGAATAAGGACAAAACAGGCTCGGGAAGTTTGGTGTCAATTTCAGCCATTTTCTCGAAAGCAGCAGAGAGAAACATTAAACCCTTTTTATACCCATCTGAGTATTACTTACACCATGCATAAAAGTGAAGGAATGTTATTCAAAAGCTGCAAATTAAAACTCTTGTCACAGCAAATGAGTCTCAGGTTTAGGCCATTAAGCATATGTCTTCTCTATAAGGCTTGCTTGCCTTCAGCCCTAGAATAAACAGCGGTGACAGAGGTAAGCCATAATCAATACCATATCAGACATAAGGCTATGGGTGAGGCTCATTCAATACCATTAACAAATAACCTGGCAACGAGAGCCATTATGCACTGAAAACTCGAAATGGATACCCAGAATTGATAGCTGCACTAATGCCAAGTTCTATTTCCCTTCCAAGCCTCCGCTGTCTTTATAATTGCTTTAATATATGGAGAAGGTGTGTGTTCTGATCAGTCAGGCTTATCAGAGGGTCAGCAGGGCTTTCCTTGTTCCCCAGTAGAGCAAGATAAACCACAGATAAATGAGTGAATGACTGCGGCTGCTTTATCCAGGATTAATTAGAATTTACTGCACAAGAGCCACGTTAAATCTGATATACAGCAACTGTGTAGGTTCTTAAGAAATGTGACCTTGTACATTTTTGTACATTTCTAGTAATTAACCTAAACCAGATTTCAGCATATTTTGTCGATGCACTGATGCATTCTCTGCCTGCTCATTAACTCCAGAAGAATAACAGAAGTATATTAAACAAGCAAGTAGCAATGCAATAGCATGTAAGAAATGTGAACTTGCTGAATATGAAAGAAATTTGCTAAATAAAAGGTATGCCTTCATTTTGGTGAAGATGACATGTACCTGGGTGTGTGGGCTGAAATACAATTATACCATTCGCTGTAGTAGGTTGACGTGATTGGACCCTGTGGTGTAGTAGGCCAATTTGTGATGGAACTATGTTTTATAGAAGGTTGAGATGTGACTGGACTCTGTGGTGTAGTACAACCATAATCAGAAACCGTTGGGAAGGTATGGAAATGCAAATAATAAAAGAAAGAAAGAAAGAAAGAAAGAAAGAAAGCAGTGATTTCTAAATTTGCTTTGACTTGTGTTTCATTGCAGACAGCATGAACCAAAGATCTCATCTCATCTCATCTCATCTTCTTCCACGTATCCGGAGCCGGGTCACGGAGGCAGCAATCTGAGCACGGAAGCCCAAATTTCCCTCTTCCCAGACACCTCGGCCAGCTCCTCGGGAAGAACACCGAGGCGTTCCCAGGCCAGCCGAGAGACATAGTCCCTCCAGCGTGTCCTGGGTCTTCCCCAGGGCCTCCTGGGGAAGTTGCTGAGTGGACTGAGAAATTATACTTAAGTGAAAGTATCGATAATGTGTCAAAGTCTTACTTAATTATTGCCAAAAATATACCGTCAAAGTAAAATAGTTGCTACTTTTAAATATTTAAAAAGCCTAAATGACTTTAACTTTTTTCATGTGAAAACTACCTTTTATTATTTATCTACAACATTTATAAGCAATTACACTGTTTTACCTAAAAACATCATTCAGTCTCTGTATGTTTGTTGGTCATAGGCATGACTAACACTACTTAGTTTGCTAATGACTTAATGAGAAGTAAAATATATTGTTAATAACCAATATTTACCATTAGCTGGAATTTTCTTCATAGCCAATTACTGTATGTGAACTGCTGGACCGGACACTGGTCTACCTTGCATTAGAAAATAGGTTAACTTTGGTAATCATTCTTTTTCAATTAGATGGAGTTCATGCCATCCAGGGAGGCAAAGGAGACTCATCATTTTAAGCGAGTTTTTGCTTGCTCCAGCATATTGAAGCATTTTACTGAAGTAGGTTCAGGAATACTCATCCTCAAGTTTGACACTGCACTGCAGTGGTTTATACATATTCAGACACACACTGTGTAGCATGACAAGATCACCACAAATTATATATTGGCATGATTTATGATAGATTTTTCTGCACCGATGTACTTGATTGGATGCTTTAAACTGAAATAATAAATAAATAATAAACTGAAATAATAAATAAAACCTTTGAGATTTGTAACTAGTACTTTAAAGGTCTTAATAAAAATACGAGGAATAAAATGTTTTTTCCCCCCTCTTGGAAATATGATGCATGTATTCAAATTGAATAATACTTAATGAAAGTATAATTACCCCAAAATACTACTTAAGTATAGTAATTTTCCACTCTTGCTTCCTGATGCTGTATGGATCTTGGCAGCTTAAGTAGCTGTATTTTAAATACTGCACCAGTATGCTTTGGGTGTAATTTTTGTAAATATAGAGACTGCTTCACTGAATCAAATCAGGCAGTTTTTTAAACCCTGACTGTCTTTCAGCCAAATTAGAGGCAGGAGACATACAGTACATACTGAAATAAATTCTGGCCTGTTCCAGAAAAGGACAGTAAGATCATTTACTTTGTTTCTCTCAAACAATCAAATACATAACACAGATTTGACTCAAAGTAACCGAGGAGGGAGACGGATAAAAATCCCACCGAGCCAAAGAGCATACCCATTAATTAACTGTAGTGCCCTGTCCAATGTAGCCAGTTTTACATACTGTGCCAATCTGTCCTGTTCTGTTCCAGCTCTCTTCCAATTTGAAGTGACTGCTCCCCCTGCATGTTAAAATTAGCCATGCTGAGTTGATTACAGCAGTCTGTAATTCTCTGTGCGTTCACTGATACTCATGTATGCCCACTCAGTATGTTTCAGAATGGCTAATTACTCTAGTTTTTGCTTCGTGTCACTTTATAATGGTTACTGGCATGTGCCTTTGAATGATTACAGGGGATATGAAAAGTCTATGCTGTTACAATTACATGTCTCTTTGATTAAACCATGACATGAAAAAATTAAACCATGACAAACCATGTCAGAATTTTTCTCTTTCTTTAATGTGACATAGTAACCAACAAAATTAATTCAAAATTCAAAAATAGAAACATTTTAGGGGAAAACAGAGACAGAAAAAAAAACCTTTTCTATGACTTACTTGCATGTGCGTGAACATCCCTTCACTGTTATTTTTTTAAAGAGGGCATGTCATACACGGTGGTGTAGTGGTTAGCACTGTCGCCTCACAGCAAGAAGGTCCTGGGCTCAAGCTCAGTGGCCAATGAAGGCCTTTCCGTGTGGAGTTTGCATGTTCTCCCCGTCTCTGCGTGGGTTTCCTCCAGGTGCTCTGGTTTCCCCCACAGTCCAAAGACATGCAGATTAGGTTAACTGGTGGCTCTAAATTGACCGTAGGTGTGAATGTGAGT
>JANZXT010000006.1:6302809-6313169 GCA_027575915.1 Betancurichthys madagascariensis
ACGAGTTCTCTATAGAAAAAAGTTGTTTCACTTGATTCATTTTTTTCAGGAGATATTCCACATTATGTACTTAAACTCCATGGGTGCCAATAATGGTGAGCAGGACTGTATATGACGGTAATACGCATATTGCGATTTAATTTCGTTTGTGAAATTTTTCCCAGAGTTTTGACCCTTGATTAAATAACTTTGACAATTCCATGAGGGTGTACGTTCTTCTGAAATCACCTCCTCTCACAATCTGTGGAGGAATTTCACCAAACTTGGCAAAAGGTTTTGTTATATGACAGTTATACGCATATTGAAATTTCGTTTAATTTTGGCAGATTTTCCCCAGAGTTATGCCCTTGATTATTAACAAACTTGTACTTTTTGGTAATTTCATCAAGGTGTGCTTGCTTTCTGAAATCAACTTCCCTCACAATTTTTATTATCCCCCGCTGCCCGAAAGACCCAAAGGGGGATTATGTCGTGGCGATGTCCGTCCCAGGAAGGGTACTCGCCTTCTGACATCAACTCCTTTCACAATTTTTGGAGGAATTTCACGAAACCTGGCAGGATTCTTTGTTATATGTCGCTAATACGCATATTGCGATTTCGTTCAATGCAGTCGCGTTTTGGCCTAGTTGCCAGCGGGGGATATCGTGCTCTCGGAGCACTCTTGTTTATTCTTGTGTGCGCGCCACTATTATTTGTTGTACATGTTGATAAATTATCAGATGTGAATATATAAAGCATACAGGAATCTTCCGTTTGAGGCATCAGGTGTTAAATTCATGTCTTGTATACTGTGTAAGTAATGTTGCTTTTGTTTTATTTCTCATCAGTACCTGGACAGAATAGGACAGCTGTTCTTCGGGGTTCCACCCAAACAGTCCTCATCATACGGTGGCCTACTAGGTACCTCCTTAAAACGCCTATTTATTTATAAACTATTCGGAAATCACAGATCTGCCAGCTGGTACACACTTTTTAACGTGTCTGAGCTCAGTGTTTTTTAACTCCGGACCAGGACGAGTTATCAATCAGCATGTGAATCTGGAATGATTGGCAGTTGTGTAAGTGTTTGACCGCCTAGATTAGAAGCTCCGCCCCTTTCTCACATCGACGGGGTTGGCAGGTCTGAAATTCCCACGAGGTTGTTTTTCGATGTTAGAGAAGTTTTAAATTCTTAAAACCAACCCGAGTTCCTTCCTGCAGTTGGATGAAAGGTGTCCGAGTGCAGGTTCATCTCCTGTCCGTCACCATCTGATCTGACCTGTTATTAAACGTGGACAGACGTTACGGAGAAAAATAAAGCTTGCTTTGCGAGTGTGAAGCTGAGCATGCGACCTCTGAATCAAATCCCAAAGTGCTGCGTATGAACCACAGGAGGTACGTTTTGGCGAATACGTCATAACTGAAAAATAAAACGCCGACTTTGGACAAGCCACGCCCACAGTAGCTCTCGAGACAAACTACACGAGCGCTGTCGTGAACGTAGCGTGTGGCCTTCGTTATTCGCTGCTGCCGCACTTGAGTAGTTTTCTGATTTGGATTTGTAAGCGTACCATACCGTACTGTCTGGTGGAAAAGCACTAGTGCACAAACATACAGTAACTCTAGAGGAGCTGCAGTGGTTTAATCATTTTCATGTGTTCTGTTACAGGGAATCTGTTGAACAGTCTAATGGGATCGGGTGAGGAAGAGGAGGGTGAGGAAGTTCGTGAGGACAGCAGCCCCATCGAGCTGGATTGAACATCACACACCTCCAAAAACTGAATCAAACTCGACTCATTTTGTTTTTTTTTCCCTTTGCCTACATGTTCCTGGGATAAGTAGCTGCAGTTTTTGTTTATTTTTTTTATGTCCTTGCTCTTCTGTGTAGCTTCCAGAAGAGGGGATTGATGCAACATCTGGACTACTACTGCACCATCCACACCTCCCCTTCTCCACGAGAATAAAACGAATGAATAAATAAACTGCCGTCAAATGGAAGAACACCTGAAGCGTACATGACACGAACACGACACTCCGGTTGCGTCCCAGCCACAACAGGATGTGATTTATTTATTTAATTACTTAGCGATGCGTCGACGCTGATCCGGGTTTCAGGTATGAGTCGGATCCTGTTCTCATTTGCCCTGACACCAGGTGACGCGAGTTTAGAATCACAGTAAAGAACAGACAACAGGAAGCGACAGCAGTTTAACGATCAAAACAAACTGTGCCACGCGACCTACAGCAGCGAGCGCGGGCGATAGAACGTTGTGAATTACGCACCTGCGAAAGCACTCACGAGCTTAGAGCAGTTCAGCGAGCCATGCCCACTTCCTTTCAACAGCGTCTACGCTTCGCTTTGCTCGCAAAGTGATCAAGGTGCGCTTCATGGTTCACACATTCACCTGCATACTTTATGTACATCCAGAGAAGAAAATGGGACATCCACTAGAGCCAGAACGCTCCACGCTGAACTGTAAACGTTTAACACTCACTGATCATCTAAAATAGTAAATAAGTACATGATCTGAGACAGTGCTAGTTTGTTTCTTCAGTTATGCACACAGTCACATGATGCTATACTGCCCCCAGTGGCCATGTTGGTACTGCATCGCACAGACATTCGCACAGCAGCCATCTTGTTCCGGTTTAGTTAAAAGCAACAAGCATTTTGGTATCAGTAACGGAATGTACTGTCTGGAAAAAAAAATAATCAATGCATCTCTAATTAATAATAGTTATCTAATTAAAATGAGTTCTAATCAGCGTGTCGAGGCTCCTCGTCACAAGTAGTAAGTGCGTACGTGTCCATCGTACCACAGAGGTGTTTGCTGTAGTTTTATATTTTGAACAAACTTCACCACTACTCCTGTTATTCCTGCGTGTGTGTGTGTGTGTGTGTGAGAGAGATGTTAAGACTTATTTAAGTTTGTTGTCCGTAGTCTGAAGCGGATGCTTTTGACTTTTTGCAAGCGCTCAATAAATAAAAAGAAAACAGACAGGACTGAACCATCAGGACGGTGCGAGCGTCACATGAGCCGTTTTTATTCACTTGGGTACAGAGTGTCTCGCAGGCAGCAGGTTTCTGCAAAACCTCTCTCTGAATTACAGGGTGAAATAGGAAATAAAGTAACACACATCACTGATTCATTAGTGCTGTGAAGGTAATGTGATATTTCTTGTCATTTGTGAACATAATTAGTGACAGGAAGGTCAGGGATACATCAGTCTTCAGGATCCTCACGATGATCCGGCACTGCGTGGAACCACAGGTCACCGATTTTCAGGCTCGTGACTGCAAGGAGAGCCGCAGGAGCATGTCGGAGAGGTGAGCCATGTCAGGCTGCTGGGCCTGCTGCTTGATGTGCTCCAGGGTGCGCACCTACCATACACGAGTATGAAGAAAATGAGCAGAATTTTGTGAAATCAGGTGCGTTTTGTTTTGCCATCCACACTACTTTAGCAAACGAATGATAGATGAGGTGTGTGTCTCTAACCGATGTGCGTGTGTCGCAGTAGCCATTCTTATGACTCAGGTTCCACAGATTAACAGCGAGTTGGTTGAGTTTGTTGTTGCGCAGATCTCCATGAGCCAACAGACAGCTGAACAGAGAGAAAGCAAGCGCTCCCTGCCGGCGTGCTCCCTGAAACACACGCTTTATAGTGACCACTTATCAAAGGAAACTTTTATATCACTTTTAAATGTCTTAATTACTCATTTCATTATTACTCACTAAGTGACTGGGTGGGGCTAGCCCGCTCTGTGTGTGTGTTTCTCTCTCACCTCATCTTGGCTCAGAGTCTTGAGGTAATCCAGCACCTGGCCAATCACAGTTTCACACACTCGACTGATCTCAGCTACAAACTTGGGGTCACCACCATACAGCGTCTCGTTGGAGTCCACTACAGAGAACACACGGTTATTCTTCACGATATCAGACCTGACAACCCATACACTATACAGAACAATGTTCTCTCTAGAATATGAAGGAAGTGTTTCAGTGAGGGTCTGCGTTACACTCAGTGTATAGCTGCAGGAATGGCATATTAGTATTTATTTTATCTACATTCACTGGATATGAGCGACTGCATGCTCCGATTGGCTACTTTACTACTCTATCAGCTCATATACCGTGAGTAGAAGAAAAACAAAATGGTGGAGCATGTTGCTGAACTAATCAAGGACAAAATAAAGACTGCTTGAAAACAAAACCCCAAAAAATAAAAAATGGAATAAAAGTATTTGATGGTAAGAATGTATCTTTTTTTCCAATAATTATTATAGCATTTTTCACAAATTGTTACGGTCATTTCACCGGTTTGTTAACATGCTAAGCGGAAATGATGTTGTTGGATGTTTTGTATGAAAGTTTTTATTTATTGAATTTGCAAAAAATAAAAATGCTCCGTTTCTCAAAATCCAGTGGGTGTGGATAGAATAAAATGATGGTTACGTACAGTATGTAATCGCAGGTCTATGAAATTCGGATGACCGCCACCTGGATGTCCATCATGTGTATGTGTAGGTCAAGTATTTGTATCAACAAAGTCACCTCTGACCTGGGTGACGTATGCCCCTTGCCCCAGCACTAAAGGCATGTTCAGCCAAGAAGTGACCTCTTGGCAATCTTCTCACAAGTATTCCAAGTGACTGCCAAGCTCTGGCGGTCATCCGAAATTCATACATAACCATCGTTGTATTTCATTTGTACTGACCGCCAGAGGCGGTGCTTTAAGTACCTGGATGACGAATACCAACAAGGTCACGAGGAAGACCTACTTGCCCCTTTAAGAGAGTTGTGAAGGAGTAGGAAGAACAGCTGTTGCCACTGGGTTGTGAGAGATCACATTAACCCTATAGAATCTTGCAAATGTGCAGGTTGATATCCATGATGCAGCTGCACAGATATCTGAAAGAGGAACCCCTCGTAGGGCTGCCCATAATACAGACGTCCTCCTCGTTGAGTGACCCCTCACGTGAGAGGTTGGCAGACCACTGCCCCATAAGCATAGACAATAGCATCTACAATCCATTTCGACAGCCACTGTTTAGACAAGGTGTGACCTTGCCTATGCCCTGTATGATAGGCAAACAGTGAATCTGACTGCTGCAAATCAGCAGTGGGTTGAATACAAGTCTTTAATGCTTGTACTGGGCACACCAAGAATGCACTCTGCCCCTGCTCATCCTCTTGAGTTGGGGGCTCAAAAGCTGCCAGACTGAGGGGCTGGTTTGTGTGAGAAGATGAAAAGGTTTTTGGGAGAAAGGAAGGGTTAGACCATAAGGTTACCCCTGTGTCACCAGGATTCCAATGTAGGCACTCTTGGCTCACTGATAAAGGTATGCAACTCACCTATTCGTCTGGCCGAAGCCATGGCTAAGAAAAAAGCTGTCTTCATAGACAAAATACTTCAATGCAAACCTCTCTAGAGGTTCAAATGGGGGTTGACACAGTGTCTTTAATATAAAGGGCAAGTCCCAAGAGGATAGTGGGTTTCTCAGAGGTGGTCTTAGCCTTTGCGCACCCATAAGAAAGCATGTCACAAGAGTATGGGACCCAACAGTCATTCCATCTACCCTGTTATGTATGGCTGAGATGGCAACTATATAAACCCTGATGGTGGGGGCTGCATGTCCTTCATGAAGGAGGAACTGGAGAAAACTGAGAATTACTGGTATAGAACAGTATGTTGGTTCCTGATCTTGTACATGGCACCATTCAGAAAAAAAGCTTCCATCTGTTAGCATAGAGCGCATTGGTGGAAGGTGCCCAGGAGCTGCTGATGGTCCACACAACTGCTGGATTACAGGACCCTAACAATGGCTCTGGCCCTTCAAAGACCAGAGCCAGAGTTGCAGCCGAGCTGGGTTCGGATGTCAGATTTGACCCTCCAGCTGTGAGAGGAGGTCCTGCCGTACAGGGAGGCACCAGGGCTCCCTGTCCAGTAACCTGTATAATTTTGGGAACCACACTCTCCCAGGCCATCTGGAGGCTATTAGTAGCACCTCGTGATTCTCATTGAGGACCCTGTCTAGAGTGGGCAGTATTAATGGTAGTGGAGGGAAAGAGCACAATAGCTGATCTGGCCACACATGAGCCAGCACATCTTGGCCCAAGGAGCTTGTTGATTCCCCAGGCAATACCAGAGGGGACAGTGTGTTGCTGCCTGCGAGGCGAAAAGATCCGCCTACGCCTTGCCATATCTATGCCAAATCTCTTATACCACTTCAGGATGCAGCCGCCATTCCCCAGGATGGGGGCATTGCTGGGATAGGAGATCTGCTGCCTTGTTCTGAGTGCCTGGTAAGTGTATTGCCCTCAGAGGTGGACAGTAACAAAGTGCATTTACTTGAGTACTGTACTTAAGTGCACTTTGAGTATCTGTACTTTTACTTGAGTTTTTTTTTTGCAGCTTATGACTTAACTTCACTACATTTGAAAAACATATCATACTTTTTACTCCACTACATTTCTACCAAGGTCCTCCTTACTATGAAGCAGTTTTGAAAGTGGACAGGGTTTTTTTTGTTGTGTGTTTTTGTTTTCTTTTTTTATACAGGTGACACTGAGATAGCCGATCAGTAATCACTAGGGTCAGGTCACATCCATAGACCGTATAAAATCAAGTTCAGTGATTCCTCCGCAGCATTATTAAACACGATCAGTTGATGGCAGAATGGAAGGAGGCGGTACTTCTAGGGTATGCATGCACCCATGGCTTTACCTAGAACCCATGTTTCAGTTTTCTGACAGGAATAAAGAGTTGTTTTATTTTAAAATGTTTGCTTTGCTGGCCTAAAACGAACCACATCACAGCCTACAAAAACTTGCCGTCCAACCTACGGAAGCATATTGAGGTATGTAAACGTTTTGTTCCAAGAGAAAGCTTGCAAAGAAGTTGTCTATGCTTTAGGTCTAGCGATAATGTTGCAAAATAGCTATGCAGTCTGGTTAATCAAATGACTTTCTATGGATTTGCCTGCCAAGTTGCCATCGCCTTGTCCACGGCTAACAATAACACATAGCTAGTTAACTTGGACACTGTTAGTCAGCAAGTAAAAACGGAGTTATGCTAACATTAATAACATATCTGAAGTCCTTTCAGAAATGTGTTTTAGCATAATCTTGCCAAATAAACAAAATGTAGAAATCTTTCTTTTCTCGTAACATTAGCTACCCAATATGATTTTAAGTTTGAAAAGAGTTTGCTAGTATGTCAGGTGGAACTTCACTGACTAGCTAGCTTAACATTAAACCACCATGATTCCAGAGGCAGATTCATATGTGCATGAATACATATGATTACACACACACACACACACACGAGACCTGTGAGATGGACAATATTTTACTAGAACAGCAGCTACAATTTATCAACACCTTAATGATCTTTTGGTCATTGAAAAAGTAGAAAAGACTCTCAATACATAAATTGTGCATGAATAGTTACTCAAATTTCCACTAGAAAAAAAAAGTCGATTCCCGATTACTTAGCGTATCAGATCACATAATACCGTTCCACAAGTATTGATACCTTTGTCCACAGTCATCGACACCCAGATGATTATTTATTTTAAATAAATAAAATCATAACGTGGTATTAACAAGAGTTTTTATTTAAAATGTGTTTTATATAGACATATTTAGTACAAAATATATTTTATATAAATATATGGATGTCAGTGCTTACGTAAATGAGGAAGTAATTCTAAGGTCTGTAAACAAATGAACTGATAATGTTTAACCTGCGTCAAATCTTTTTGTTCCACTTTCTAAGTATTTTTGTAGATCATATTTTGTTAATCATTCGTTGTTTGTATTAATTTCTAGTTTTGTAGTTTACCAATAAATGTCAACAGGGAATTGATATTGTAACCACATGAACATCCAGGTCAAAAGGTTGCAGGTCATTCCTCGATCCGAAATATAAAATGTCTGCTGATATTGTAATATGTGGTAGATATTTACAACAAACTGCAAAAAAAAAGGAATAGAAAAATCTGAATATTTCAAGCATGTCATTTTTCTATGCAAGAAATTTAATTCTGGTCTAATTCTATTTATTGCAATAGGATTCCAAATACTCTATAATCATTCCACTCTGTTATGAATCAGAAAAAATTATATTATAAATCACAGCACTTTTTTTATTTTTTTAAAGCAATTCATCTACTTCAACAATGTTACACAAAGATCGATTTTTGACAGTTGTAAATGTCCCTTAACGCCACAGGGTGTCGATAATGGTGGACACTGGTGAAAGTGATCACTATTATCAAAACATCACTTGACTTCTCAAACGCACATTTGGATACAAAATGGCGACTGTCAAATGAAAGGGTAAGAAACAAAGCAGGTTTCGACAAGGAGATCATGAAATATCGGTGAATTTGATCAGTAAAAACATGCCCATGATCTTCCCACCATGCTTACCTGCGATGATAACGTCCGGGTTTTCATCAAATTGCTGACTGTGCTGAAGAAAATTCCATCTCGGGTAACAAGCTGTGTCATTGGACGACAAAATCAAAGGGCAAGGGGGGTCTTCTGGTTGATTAATTAACCAATAATAACTGTTGTAACTGAAACTCACCTTTTGTAAAATGGTTTTTTATTGGTAAACCTGAAAAGGTGTCGATAATTGTAGCTGCTGCTCTAGTCAGTCACAACAAATTGCTAGAATTTTTTGTTTTGATGTCAGATGATGGTCTTGCATTTTTTTGTCTTGCTTAAAGCAGTGTTGCTGTTGGGCAGTTATTAACTTCGAGGTGTGGACCTGCGTTTTAATCAGGTTGGATTGTTATTTTTATTTTCTGAGCAAGCTGCCTTTATAGCTATTCCACTGTCTTCCTGATTAACATACATACAGTAAACATGTGTGTACACACTGCCAGAGCCGGGTCAGAACACTACCATGCTGCTTTGTGTGGGTGGGGAGGAGTGTTACAATTAAAAAAAAAAAGACAGTGGCTCTTTTTCAGTTCAGTTGTGTTTCATTTTGTAATGTTCTACCAGGCGTTTATTAAACAGGTTCTAGAAGTTAGTCAGTAAATCCAGTCGGTTGTTTCAGAGGCGTTAGGTCTTGTAAGTGTTGTGGCAATAATACAACGATGCATTGACAGAAAATATACTTTTAATACTTAAGTATTTTGAAAAGCAAGTACTTCAGTACTTTAACTTAAGCAAAAATTTGACTGTACAACTTTCACTTGTATCAGAGTAACATTGACCAGTGGGATCTGTACTTTGTCTTAAGTAATGAAGTTGGGTTCTTTGTCCACCTCTGCTCATCAAGATAGATAACATTCAGCAACTTGTAAATTATGAACAGTTTATCATTGGTGATTAGTCAGCTGGATTGAATTGACCTCATATCTCTTGTTGACCCAGGAATATGTCACTTAGCAAAAACAGGCTATGCAAATGGATGAGATTTGACTAGGGTGTGGCATAGTCACCTCTCTGCTCCTGCCAGGACTCGTCCTGTCACAGTGATGGTCTTTCCTTCAAACAGGCCGCCTTGGATAAAGCCCGTAAATGGGAGACGCTGATTGGAAGGAAATTCATTTGAGAGTAAAACGCACAAATTTAATTTCTGTTTCCTGATTTTTTTTTAAGTCCCTGCCAGATGGAAATGTGGAAGCATCTTAAAAGGAAAAGTCAGCGCTTTTGGCAGAAAAGTACCCTAACCCCATCAAAGCCTTTCTAGCCACTTATGGAGATGGTCTTCTAGCCACTTATGGAGATGCAGTAACAAGACAAGACAAAGCCTCGACTAAAACATTTGAAGCAACTGCAAGAGGAGGATCTTTCTGAATGGACAGGAAACATGATAATAGAAGAAATGGGATTTTTTTTGGGGAGGGGTTTCACCTCATAAATGTGAGCAAAAATAAATGTGAACATGGTGGGGTACAAATGTCAAAGTCTTCCATATGAGACACATGAGGTAGGTTAGAAAGAATGACAAAGAACAACAAATGAATCAAGGACGATCACAGAAAGCCAGAAAGTACGGTAATAGTACTGTACGGTAATTCAGCTTCACTTCAAGCAGCTTGAGCAATCGGTTCCTACTGAATTAATTACGCAGCTTTCTTTTTATAAAATTTGCCAACAGGTGCCAGAATCACCTTGTTAACTCGGGTTAAACAGTACACTAGGGTTAGCAATAAAAGCTAAAACATTATCAAAGGTGCTGTGTTTAAGTCTACAGGATAAGACGCAATATAACAGTGAGACAAAACAAACAGTGAGACAAAATACAACGTGAAGTGAACAATCTGCTTACTGCTTCAAATCCAAGGCAAGGCAAGTTTATTTATATAGCACATTTCATACACAGTGGCAGTTCAATGTGCTTTACAGAAGTAAAAGCA
>JANZXT010000006.1:7032968-7044999 GCA_027575915.1 Betancurichthys madagascariensis
TCCGCAGGTGACGTCACGAATCTGGCTCCAGACTCCCTTGGGATTTTTCCAGACGCGTTTTGTTATTTTATTTTTTTTCTGCTGTAGACAGATGGCCTTGTGCAAGATTACCCTTCTGGATGAGTGTGTAAAGGGACATACTTTCATATAAAAAAAAACCCCCGAAATTGGTCCAGAATATGCCCTTTAACGTACAAATGTACAATACAAAATACCTGTTTTTATACAGGTAGCAGTGGGCAGGTGGTAAAATAGTAAAGAGCACACAGCCTTCAACAGGGTTTTCCTCAGTCGTAAGAATCAGATGCACTTGCTGGGGTAGACCAATCCCCTGCTCTTTACAACCAAGGTTTATTCTCTCTGGCTAAACGGTTTCCTGCCTCTCTGCTAAAACTGACACTCACGTGTCTTCTGTCTGTTCTTGTTCTGTTTTTATCTTCTTTGAGAAGATTTCAGTACTTGTTGGAATGGACTGGATTTTGTTATGCTGTCACACTCCACACAGCCACCAGAGGGTGAAAGTGAAATCCTGTTCAACTCCTATTCACGTCTCCTTTACGCCTGACAAACTGCACCTGCTGCCACTTGACACTGCTCATTTAAGGACTCTGATTGTGTGTGTGTGTGTGTGTGTGTGTCCATCCATCTATCTGTCTCACTGTTGAGTTGAAGCGGAGGTGACAGATATTGCAGGTGATGATTTGTTTCTTCTTTAGTGATTGTGCAATGCTGAAAGTGTGGCTGATAACTGCTTTCTGAACAGGATCCGTCTTTATACACACACACACACACACACACACACACACACACACACACACAGAAAGGGAGGAAAAAAAGCTTTATAAGTGTAGTGCCAAAGCTGCATTCAGTGCAACTTCTTCTCTCTGTAAGATACAAGATGTTTTCACACACCATGGTGAAGTTGGAGAAGAGGCTGAGAGGTGACGTGTTGTTTACTTTCAGAGGCAGACAGCGCTTCGGGTCCATCTGCGGCTGAACAGGAAGTGATGTCAGCAAAGCACTGCCCTGGACTGGATTTCCTGTACAGACAGGAAACAGAGTGATTTAGACATGAGAGAAGTTGTTTCTCTTTATCCACATCACTATAGCAGGCAGCAAATTAAGGGAAAAACTTGAAGAGGTGAGTTGGTGATGAACAGTGTGATACAATCAAGCAATTAACATCATATCATGATTTGTGTCTTGTATAAAAAGGTTAGAACAACAACAACAAAAAACTGGTTTGCAGCCAAATACAAAAGCATCATGACCGTGTTAAACTGTATATTATGCCGTATAAATGGGTGGACGGATGGAGTAAAAAAGGGAAAGAAACAGACATGGGTAGATGAATGTATGACTGGATGGATGGTAAGAAAGTAGATAGACGGATGGATGCATAGATGGATGAATGAGTGAATGGAAAGAGTTAGACATATAAATGAATGGATGGAGGACAAGAAAGAGTGATTAATGGATGAATGGAAAGAGATGGATGGACAATGCTGTGGCAGCAGGGGTGTAGTTGAGCGTTGGCTGTGAACAGCAAGGAGGCAGGTTGAACCAGTAGGTAACGTGATGAGGTGCACCTGTGTCTAATTATTGGCTGTCTATTAACCTGTATCTCTGTGTGTCTTTTAGTCAGCCAGGAACGAGAGAGAGCTGTGACACCCCATTGCGCGTGTGTGTAGTGTTGTATATGTCGTTACAAGTCACTGAAAAGTGTGAAAATAAAAAGAACACACCTGTTCTGAAACCTGCTTCCAGTTCCTCTGTTTCCTACAAGTTCAAGAGTTGTTACACTGGTGCCGAAACCTGGGACCGAGGAACGTATGCTGCCATGGACTCCGAACCATTCAGAGAGCACCTCCAAATGCTTGCCAAAGACCTCCAGTGCCAGCAGCATGCCCTCATCGCACTGTCAGTCAATCAGGGGCAGTGCTTCTGGGCTCTGCTCGAAGCCCAGGCAGAAGACCGGCAGGTGATCTGGAGCTGGATCCAGTCAACAGGTGCTTCAGCAGTCGAGCCTGTGGTCAGCGTGCCCATCCAGCTGGTCAAGATGGGGCCACAGGATGACCCTAAAGCCTTCCTCAAGTTGTTTGATCATGTCGCGGAGGTGAGCCCATGGCCAATTTTACAGTGGGTGGCTCGCCTATTAGTGCTCCTGTTGGGGAAAGCCCAGCTTACGGCTTGGCAGCTCCCGGCCACCAGCATGCTAGAGTACCCCAACCTGAAGCGAGCCATTCTATAGCGTGTCAGCTGTGGTCCAGAAAAGCAGCACCAGCACTTCCGCTCACTGACATACAGTGAGGTGGGCTGCCATTTGTGTTCATGCAACAGCTCTGGGACGCCTGCCAACAGTGGCTGCTGACAGGCGAGTGCGATGTCAAGTCCATCATAGAGTGAGTGACACTGCAGCAGTTCTGCCGAGCGAGATGTCCACATGGGTCTGGTGTCACTGAGCAGTGTCACTGGAAGAGGCAGTCCAGCTGGCCAAGGACCACCTGACAGTGTTTCCAGGAGCAGGCGCCCCTGCAGCAGTCAAATCCTCCATCCTAACATGGCGTTCTCCTTCCCATATTTTTTTATTATTAAGGATAGGCTATATCAAGTGACACAGGTCGCTCAAACTAAAGAAAAGATTACACTTGTTGGTCCCGAAGAGCCGTACTTTTATTCCATGTTGCTCATTATAATTCTATGGCAGGGTATTTGGGGCAGGATAAAACACTAAATCGTCTCATGGCCCATTTCTATTGGCCAGGGATTCATACCAATGTCCGCAGGTGGTGTGCAACATGTCACGAATGCCAGTTGGTAAATCCAGTGGTCATGCCAAAAGCGCCATTGCGCCCATTACCATTAATTGAGATCCCCTTCGAAAGAATTGGCATGGATCTCATCAGGCCATTAGATCAATCTGCACACAGGTATCACTTTGTATTAGTCATAATGCAACACAATATCCAGAAGCAGTGCCTCTTTGCAATATTTCAGCATGCAGTATTGCGGAGGCACTCTTCCGTGTTATCTCCCGAGTCGGGATTCTGAAAGAAATCCTGACTAATCAAGGCACTACTTTTATGTCATGCACAATGCGTGAATTATATGAATCACTGGGGATTAAATCGATTCATACAAGTGTTTATCATCTGCAAATGGATGGGCTAGTCAAACGATTTAACCAAACACTTAAAATATGATTAGTAAATTAATTCATGGGGATGCTAAAAACTGGGATAGGTGTCTTGTTTGGGGCTCCAGCAATGTTTCACTATCTCATGGACCGAATTCTCCGTCCCCACACTGCGTATGCAGTGGCCTACTTAGATGATTAATTATATCATTTATAGCAAAGATTGGGAGTGGCATTTACAGCATCTTAGGGCAGTGCTGAGGCCACTGAGCCGTGGTGGGCTCACAGCAAACCCGAAAAAGTGTGCAATTGGATGGGTAGAAGTACAGTATCTGGGCTTCCACTTGGGTCATGGGCAGGTGCGATTGCAGTGACTGCGACTGCAGCAATTGCGGCCTGCCCAAGACCTAAGACCAGAAAGGGGGTGAGGCACTTCCTGGGGCTGGCTGGATCTTATAGGCAGTTCATGCTTAACTTTTCAGATGTCACCAGCCCACTGACTGACCTCACTAAAAAGGGGGCACCAGGTCCAGTCCAGTGGACAGAGCCCTGCAAACAGGCTTTTGCTCAGATAAAGGCAGTTTTGTGTGGGGGCCTGCTGTTGCATTCTCCTGACTTTTTTTCTCTCCCTTTTGTTTTACAGACCGATGTGTCAGAGGGATGGGGGTCATTTTGTCCCAGGTGGTGGTGGGGGAGGAGCATCTGGTGCTGTACATCAGCCACAAGCTCTCCATGCAAGAGTCAAAGTATAGCACGATAGAAAAAGAGTGTCTGGCCATCAAGTGGGTGGTCCTCACTCTCCAGTACTACCTGCTAGGACACCCATTCACCCTCTGTTTTAACCATGCCCCACTCAAGTGGCTCCACCACATGAAATGCCAATGTACCGATCACTCGTTGGTAGCTGGCCCTTCAGCCCTTTAAATTTGAGGTGGTCCACAGGCCAGGGGCACAGATGGTAGTGGCAGATTACCTCTCCTGCTGGAGGTGAGAGTCAGCTGCAGGCTGGACAGCTCCCCAGCCTGAGTCAGGTGATGGGGGTATGTGGCAGCGGGGGTGTGGTCGAGCGTCAGCTGTGAATGGTGAGGAGGCAGGTTGAACCAGTAGGTGATATGTAATGAGGTGCACCTGTGTCTAATTACTGGGTGTCTATTAATTTGTGTCTCTGTGTGTCTTTCAGACAGCCAGGAATGAGAGAGCTGTGACACCTTGCCATAGGTGTGTGTAGTGTATTTATATGTTGTTACAAGTCACTGAAAAGTGTGAAAATAAAAAGAACACGTCTGTTCTGAAGCATGCTTCCAGTTCTTCTGTTTCTCACAAGTTAAAGAGTTGTTACAGATGCAAAGATGCATGGATGGGAAGAAAGAGATGGAATGATGAGTGGATGGAGACAGATGGATGATGGAAAGAAGAAATGTATGAATGTAGAGATGGAATGATAGCTGAAAGGCAATGGAACGATTTTCTTCAGTGGATTATATAATTTTACCATTGCAATGATGGATGGAGGAATGGATGGGTCACCCTATCATTGAGAGATCATGAGCTCAAATCCTGAAGATGACACAGTTATTCTTCGCAAAAGTCTATGGAGCAAAATTGGCTCTCTGGATGGGAGGGACATACACTCTCTCTCTCTCTCTCTCTCTCTCTCCCCCCTGTCAATTACAGCAACATTAACCAATTGTTGGCATTTGTGAGCTCATGTATGTGGAAGAGAGCAGATACCGCTTTCTTCTGGGTGTGTTACACTGTCCTGTGACATCTCTGAGAAACCAGGCGTTAGCCTTGATCCTTCCTGGAGGGTATAATAAGGGACAGGTGGATGGTGGGTGGGAATTGGCAGATGACCATATTAGGGAGAAGAATTGAGAAACACACTGGTGGATTTTTCCTATATTCATTACCTGATTGCACAGAGCAGTATGATTCCTTCTTTAGCTTTAGTACTTGTAA
Organism: Betancurichthys madagascariensis; assembly: GCA_027575915.1. Taxonomy (NCBI): domain Eukaryota; kingdom Metazoa; phylum Chordata; class Actinopteri; order Siluriformes; family Ariidae; genus Betancurichthys; species Betancurichthys madagascariensis. The sequence goes on from JANZXT010000006.1 coordinate 7,038,064, forward strand.
GAATGTGGACAGCTAGCACTACAGGTCAGACAATACATCAAATACATTACTGAGGAAACACAATTACACATGTAAAATAAAAATATACAGCACAACCGGATATACAGTAAATAAGATCAAGCTGCGAGCGTGCCAACTCGTGGATCCGATGATATAGCCGATGCCTGCTTTAGTTTGGATCATTTCTACTAATTAAATGGGATTGATGTGAATGCAAGCCAGAGCAGCTCTGATATGCCATAATGTAGAGTGTGGATAATGTGCAGCGACTAAAGCTTTTAAAGACCCATCAATGTCTATTTTAACACACTGAAGCCATTCAGTGATATGAACCAAAGTGAACGGAACATTTCATTTCCTTGATGGCTTAAAACACCACTGTATTAAATGAATACCATGTTATTATTGCTAAATTCATTTTGTGTGTGTGTGTGTGTGTGTGTGTGTGTGTGTACGCACTAGAGTAATGCAATTTATCTATACTTCTACTTTTGGACATTTTAATAACAGTATAGTCATGTAAGGAAATTAAAGTACAAAAAAAAACATCCACAAGCAACATTTGAAATATTTGCATATTATGGAAATGATGTGCAAATACTCTAATGTACTGTGTGATGCTTCGTGAGGTCACAGTGGGTCAGAGTAAAATGAGCATAATCAGTCAGGCCATTTTGTGGTGTTTACCAGGACATGATTGGTGTTATTTTATTTATTTTTTATGTAATGCACTCATTACAGAGAGATGTTAGGAACTTAAAAAATGGGTTTGCACATGAACAAATTTGATCAGTGTCATGAATAGCACTAGTTCCTGGCAGCCTTCAAACATGGCCACTACAGATGACAATTCCCACGCACCATAGCACCCTACCTCTCCCAAGTTTTGATAACTACCACACCTGCTCCTCATCACACTTGCAGTCACACTATTTAAAGACCACAACCACTAGCCCTCAGTACAAAGTATTGTTCCATGTCTCTGTATGATCAGGTACAGAGGCATGGAACAGCCATTCTGTTTCCCATACTGACTTCCATGACATTGATTCTACTTTTGTTTATACTCGGATTCTGAGTTAGTTATCTGCCTCACCATGGACGCAGCAGAAGAGACAAAGCAAATCGCTCTTTCTGCGCAAGGACAATTGTTAGAACACCACGAATAGATGTTGAGCAATTTGAACATCCGCATCTCTCAGCTCATGGCTACTGTTTCGCAGGCCCTCCTGACACATCCAGCGCCCGCAGAAAACTCCTCCATGATTGTTCCTTGACCGCACAAGTTCTCTGGGGATGAATCTGAGTGTAAGGGTTTCCTTCTGCAATGCTCACTGTATTTTACAGCACAAACGGGGACTTCTGACCAGCAGAAAATAGCCCAGTTTCTAGATCTGCTTACTCGCCAAGCCTTAGGGCCTGGTTCCACAACACCAATAACTATAGCTATACCTATAACTACAACTATGATGATAACTATGCCTGAATTTAGTTCCAGTCTGGAGCAGTCACACCACAATTATAATTCTGATTATAATATTGGTTGGTCCTGCCACTCAGGTAAGTAAATGCATGCAACTTAGGAATAGTCATGGAAGTTTTTTCCAAGTAGTAGCACATTATTCCGGGTCATACTGTACAACTTGGACTTCAAAACAACCCGTGCACATACTCCGGTGGTTGACAAAATACACATTGATCACAGACTACAGAAATATAATAAAAAAGGATACAAAATACAGAGTAGTTATGGATTTTAATACGGATGCATCACCGGATCGGTCACAGACGTTTCAGTATATTACAGATTGGTTACGAATTTCATATGGATGATGCATCACAGATGAAAAATTAAGAAGCCCAAAACAATTAAATGTTTGGACTGCCAAAATTCATAATTAAAATATCCTATCTGCATTTTTATATTTACTTTATTAATTTACTATTGATATTTCATGGAATATCACATACCCATGAATAAAAGATCCGTGCTTTGTATTATATATTTTTTATTTTCCATGTATTTGTATTCTGTGACTTCATGATGCAACAAAGACATACATAGATGCCTGGGAAAAATAGCATATGGTCAGACAATGTCACATGTAGCCAATTATCTGATTGGTCAGATGTTTTATCGGATCGGGTCCAGGCCTGGAAAAATTGCTCCAGAAGCAATCTCACCAATACCGATAAACACAGGCCTGGACTGTAGGTATTGTTATTGGTCTGGTGTGACCACCAACCACATAAACTGCAGGGGATGAATTTATTTATAGTTATCGTTATAGTTGTAGTTATAGTTAAAGTTATCGGTATTGTGGGAACGGGCCTTTACAATGGGCCTGCACAGTAAGGGAGGCCAGAGGTGAACTCACAACATCATATGATCACTTCATTGAACCTTTTAAGAGAGTTTTTGACCATCAGCCTGCAGGGATCAAGGTAGGAGAAAAATTGCTGACTATCCAGCAAGGAGAGCGGAGAGTGACCGAAAACACCCTTGAATTCTGTACGTTGGCTGCTGGTGGTGGATGGAATGACCCAGCACTGAAGGCAGTTTTTCGTTAAGGTCTGGACCCACTCATCCTCACAGAACTGGCATGTCATGATGAACAGCACACCTTAGACTCCCTGATCGACCTGTCTACTAAGTTGGACAATCTCCTACTATACACAATTGGCTCTTGTTCCAGTTCACCTCCCATCTACACAGTCCCCTATGTCTCAGAATCTCCCCATGTTCTTTCTGTACTACTAGACTCTGGGCCAGAGGGTAACTTCATCAACCTCAAGGTCATTCAAAGGTTTGAGATACCCAAAGACAAACTCCAATGACCAGTAAGTTTCAAAGCAATTGACGGCAGACCCATAGGGGAGGGGTTGGTCACCAAGCATACCACACTGCTGCAGATTCAGGTTGGAGCCTTGCACAAAGAACACATTTCTCTGTATGCCACCCACACTTCCAATCAGGCTATTGTTCTGGGGTTCCCCTGGCTCCAACTTCACGACCCTCTCATCTTCTGGCAACAAAGAGAGATTCTGTGATGGTCTGCCTCCTGCCATCAGAACTGCCTGCAATTGCCTCACCTCATCCTGGCTTCTACCACTGTGGAGAGTTCCTCACCCAAAGGCATAGAACATGTTCCGTTCTGCTACCATGAACTCAAGGAGGTATTCAGTAAGTGTAAAGCCAGCAGACTACCTCCTGGGCACTACCCTTCCACACTGTCGCATCTACCCACTTTCTATCACTGAGCAATCTGCCATGGAGGAGTATGTCCAAAAAGCCCTACAGCAAGGTGATATCTATCCTTCCACATCTCCAGACTTCTTTTTCATGGAGAAGAAAGGAAGAGGCCTGAGACCCTGTTTCAACTATCGTGGACTGAACCAGATCACCATAAAGTACCCATATCTGCTACCACTAGTACCTTCCACCTTGGAGCAACTACAATCCACCAGAATGTTCACCAAGTTAGACCTGAGAAGTGCCTACAACCTGGTGTGTGTTCAATAGGGTGACGAGTGGAAGACGGCACTCGGCACCACCTCTGGTCACTTCGAATACCTGGTCATACCATATGGGCTCTCTTGCGTGTCCAGTGTGTTCCAATGCCTGATCAACGACATGCTGGGATGCTATGTCATAGTCTACATCGATGACATTCTGATCTACTCCCCGGACAAAGCTAGCCACCAGGAACACGTCAGGTTGGTACTCACCAGGCTCCTAGAAAATCAGCTAGATGTCAAAGCAGAGAAATGTGAGTTTCATGTCTCACAAATCTCATTCCTGGGATATGTAATCAGTGCCAGAAGAGTTAGTATGGATGTGAACAAGGTTATCACAGTAACCACCTGGCCAATCCCTCCCCACCAAAGAACTCCAACATTTCCTCAGATTTGCAAACTTTTATGGCCAATTCATTAAGGAATTCAGCACAATTGCAGCTCCTCTCACCATGCTACTTAAAAAGGGGCCCAAGCAGCTAAGAGTGGAACCAAGGGGCAGAAAAGGAATTTCTACAGCTTAAGTCTGCCTTCACCACTGCACCAAAACTCAAACACCCAGACCCCACCCAGCCCTTCATGGTAGAAGTAGGTTTGTCAGACTGGAGTCAGGGGTGTCCTATCCCAGTGCTTTGTGGAAAAGCCCAAGCTGCACCCTGTAGCATTTTTCTCTAAGAAAGTCATGCCTGCTGAACAGAACTATGACTTAGAGAATAGGGAACTTCTTGCGATTAAACTGGTCCTGGAAGAGTGGAGGCTTGAGAGTGCCGCATACCTGTTTGTCATATTCACAAGTCATAAGAACCTCAAATACCTCAAGACAGCCAAAAGATTGAAACCTTGTTAGACATGTTTGGCTCTCTTCTTTACAAGGTTTCAGTTTACTATCGCATACCGTCCTGACTCCAGAAATACTAAGGCTGAAGCACTGTCCAGAATTCATGCCTCCACTACATTAGATCAGGAGTTCACACCTATCCTACCACCCAAGTGCTTTGTGAACACTCTCTCCTAGGAGATCGCCAAGGAACCGGTGCAAGTTCAACCTCACAACCCCCCAGAAGCATGTCCACCTGGTCTTACATTTGTCCCACCACAATACCGAGGTCACCTCATCACTTGGGTGCACTTGCCCCCTGCCACTGGACACCCCAATAGTCAACATACATACCAGCTCTTAAGGTCAAAATATTGGTGGGAGAACATGAGGAAATCAACCAGTTCATCTCTTCCTGTTCTATCTGTGCCCAGGCCAAGGTGCCCTGGGTCCCACCAACAGGTAAGCTCATGCCACTACCCACACCTCAGAGACCAGGGTCCCATCTGGCAATTGACTTTATCACTAATTTACCCAAATCACAAGACAACACAGTTATTATGGTGGTCATTGATCATTTTTCCAAGGCTCTGAAGCTCATCCCCTTGCTTGTCCTACCCACAGCTTTCAAAAATGCCAAACTAATCTTTAGCCATGTCTTCAGGTGCTACAGGATCTCCGAAGACATTGTGAGTGATCAGGGACCCCAATTTTTATCCAGATTATGGGCCAAGTTCATGGACAAATTAGGAGTGCCGGTGAGTCTAACCTCTGGGCATCATCCTCAATCCAATGGACAAGCAGAACATGCCAACCAGGAGATTGGGTGCTTCCTGAGAATGTTCTGGATGGAGAACAACAAGGACTGGTCACAGTTTCTCCCACAGGTAGAATATGCGCAGAACTCACTCAAGCATTCAGCCACTCAACTCATCCCTTTTCAATGTATCCTAAGATACCAACCTCCAGTGTTCCTATGGGACAACTCACCCATGCATATCTTGGCCATAGATGCATAGTTTTGGAGAGGCAAACATGTGTGGAAGATCGCTCACCAGCGACTTCAGCAAGTGTCCTGTACATACAAGCTCTATGTCTACAAGCATAGAGAGGAAACTGCAGTATATGCACCTGGAGACAGAGTCTGGGTGTCCACTAAGGCCCTACACGATCCTAACACTTGTAAGAAGCTCAGTACATTGGCCCTTTCAAAGTCTTAAGACAGATCAATGTGGTCTCATACAGACCAGAACTCCCACAACACTGACATCCATCACCCACATTCCATGTGTCATGTTTGAAGACTGCTATTCCTGGACCTCTCGCCATGAACACACCAATCATAATTCAACCGTTACCTCTCAAATTGGAAGGACAGCCGGTGTACCAAGTACACAAAATACCCCATTCCTGTTGCAGACAGGGCAACCTGGAACATCTAGTGGACTGGGAGGGGTATGGCCCAGAGGAGCACAGTTGGGTATCCACCAGGGACATCCTAGATCCACTCCTGACTCAGGAATTCCACGCCCAATATAACAAAAAGCCAGCACCCATAAAGCGCGGTCGCCCCAGAAAGGAGCACATTGGGGTTCTCTCACGAATAGTGCTAGTTTGTGGCAGCCTTCAAACATGGCCGTCATAGACTACAATTCTTAAGCACAGTGCCCTCCCTCTCCCAAGTTTTGATTACTGCCACACCTGTTCCTCATCACACTTCAGCAATCACACTATTTAAGGACCACAACCACTCAACCTCAGTGCAAAGTATCATTCTGTGTCTCTGCACTTGATCATACCAAGTTGTTCTGTTTCCCATACTGACTTCCATGACATTGACCCTGCTTTTATTTATACTTGGACTCTGATTTAGTTGTTTGCCTCTGACATTCTGTTTGCTGACTGACCAACCCTCTGCCTATACCTGACTCTACTTCCTGTTTCACATTTTGGATTTGGCTGCTAGTTTGTGATGCACTCGCTCTCCCCTGCAACTGCATCTGTAAGTGCCTGCACCTGCTGACAGTCAGTGTATGATGGCAAAGGTTTTGTTCATTTAAACATTTAATGATGCTATATAAAGACACTATCCTTTCAATGGAAACAAAATATATATTTTTGACATTTTTGAAGAGACACAAACCAGTCTTGTATATCAACTATAAATTAGTAACCTTTCTCAACTCTCAAGTACAAAGGTTTTTTTCTGTTTTGTTGTTTTATAATTTTTGCTTTACTGTAGGGTTGGGCTGATGGATGATGCCATCGTGCATCACTGATGGCTGACAGTCATCATGATGTTGAGCCCAGCAGATCCTGGTCTGGACATTACACCCCCCTCTTGGCTTTTTACCCATTTTGTTACATTACAATAAATTATTAATTAATTAATTAATTTACTTATTAATCTGAATTTTATGTAATGGATCTGCACAAAATAGTCTAAGTTGGTGAAGTGAAATGAGAAAAAAAAAAAATTTAAATTAAAAAATAAAAAACTGAAAATTGGCGTGTGCATATGTATTTACCCCCTTTGCTATGAAGCCCCTAAAAAGTTCTGGTGCAACCAATTACCTTCAGAAGTCACATAATTAGTGAAATAA
>JANZXT010000006.1:7613362-7625159 GCA_027575915.1 Betancurichthys madagascariensis
TGAATATGTTTCAGTAAACAGGTAAAAAAAACAAAATTTGTGTCAGTGTCCAAATATATATGGACCTAACTGTAGCTCCTAGGATCATTCAAGTACACAAACCCCTCCACCACAATAAGGTGGCAGTTCTTGGAGGGGCCAAAATATTACTGAGTATGATAAAAATAGACTGTATTGTTTGTTGTTTTATTGAGTTTGTATTATGATTTATGTTTTTGGAAGTGAGGAGCGGGAGTGGGGGGTGTCTCGGGGTGCGGGTGTCGGGCACGTGTTCACCGGTGCCACTCTACAAGGGACCCTACACTGTTGGGGGGTGTAGGGGGGCACGTGCTGGGGGCTGGGTGTCTGCATCCTCGGGTCACAATCAGACTTACTTCTTTCTTTTGGTGGTGGTGTTTGTTTTTTATTATTTGAATTGGAGAAAAGGTAATATGGAAAGTGGTAAGAAACCTGTGGTAATGTATATTAGAAATGAACAGATTTATGAATTTTATTGTATTTGATTCAAATATGTGAACTATTGTGTGTTTGGTTGTAGTGTACTGTTTGTTGTATTGTATTGTGTATGTGTATTGTCTGTATGATTTGTTTGTTTGATGTTATGATGCGAGATGATTGGACACCAGGAAGAATAGCTTTGTTTATAACAAGTGCTAATGGTGATTCCGAATAAAAATGAAATGAAATGTCGATACAAATAAAGTGACTTCTCACACTCTCTCTCTCTCTGTGTCTCTCTCACTGTCTCTCTCTTTGTCGCTGTCGGTCTCTTTGTGTGTCTCTCTCATGTCTCTCTTTATAACTCTTGCTTTGTTTCTCTCTTTATGTCTCTCTCTTCGTCTCTCTCTCTCTCTCTCTCTCCTGCTGTCTCTCTCTCATGTGTCTCTCTCTGTCTCTCTTTATAACTCTTGCTTTGTTCCTCTCTTTATGTGTCTGTCTCTCTCTCTCTCTCTCTGTCTCTCTCTCTTATGTTTCTCACTATCTGTCTCTCTCTCTCTCTCTCTGTGTCTTTCTTTGTCTCTTTCTCTTTCTTTGTCTTTGTCTCTCTGTCTGTCCTTTCTCTCTCTCTCTCTCTCTCTCTCTCTCTCTCTCTCTCTCTCTCTGTGCAGGTGCTGTGTATCTGGAAGGTGGATTAGAAGAGGCCAAGCAATTGTTTGGCAGGCTGCTGTTCAACAGTGAGGTGTGTGTGTGTGTGTGTGTGTGTGTGTGTGTGTGTGTGTGTGTGTGTGTTTGTTTGTTTGTTTTCATATCTTCCTTGGGGCAACATCCAGTTCACAATCCTCCTAAATATTCAAGTACACAAGTATGGAGAGAGTAGAGTCTGTCATGAGTCCATGAGTATACAGATGGGCAGATTGTTCTCTCATCTCTGTGTGTGTGTGTGTGTGTGTGTGTGTGTGTGTGTGTGTGTGTGTGTGTGTGTGTGTGTTACAGGACCTGAGGGAAGTGTGGCTCCACTATCCGCCTCATCCATTACAGGTGAGCAATAGTATTTATAAATAAATAAAAATATTAATGGGAAAAGAAAGTACACCCTCTTTCAGTTCTGTGTTTTTATTTATCAGGGCCTAAATAACAGTTTCAGTATGTGATGACAAAAAACACAACAGATATCAATATGTGGTCATTTTTCCCCAAAAAAAAGGAAACCAGCATTCAGAAAACAATAAGTACACACTATAATTCAGTAACTAACACACACACACACACACACATACATACATACATACATATATGCATAACTGCCTTTAGCACCAATAACTTGAAGTAATTGTTTTCAAAAAGATGATCAGTCTCTCACGTCATTTTGAGAAACTTTTAGCCCACTCTTCTGTACAGCTTTGCTTCAGTCCATCAACTTAACGGAGTTTAAAATTGGTATATTTTATTTCCAGGCTAAATGTATTATCCCATTTTTGTAACTGAATCATGGAGTTTAGCAGCAAGGATGAATAAAGCAGTGTTTGTGTTTTGGAAAGAGGAGTGTTTAGTAATCCTCTGATTGAGTGCGGAGTGGAGTTTATTTCACTGCTGAGCTGCTCGTAAAACGGAGTACCAAAGCGACCATAGCAAACGTTCCTCCAGTCATCCTGAATGAGATTATCAGCCGTGAGCTGCCACAAATCAGAAAACTCTTGTCATCACCATTAAAATGATACAACTCGAATGTAAAAATGCTGCTCTGATGTTGTTCAGGCGTTTATGATACTGCGCGAACCGGAATTAGACATATGGTTTAGATATCTTATATGGGGGAATTTGACTATGGGGAATTTGCATTGCTTCGAGTGTGCGGATGTGGGGCATAAGAGACGGGCATGTTCTCATAAATCTCAGGCAGACCAGACCACAGGGACAAGCAGTGTCTCAGCCAGAGAGGAGATAAACACCAATGGGGTCGAGGAAAAACAGCAATCGGTATGAGAAGGTGAAAGTAACAGAAATGTGAAAAGTGTACATAATGAAAATTCAGAAGAAGAGACCGGAGAAATGGGTGAAGAAGCAGTAGAGAGTGGTGAGACTACAGGCCAGACAGAACAGGGAATATACTGTAACTGTGTGTGTGAGCAGGGGTCAAGGCCGGAGCAGTGGAAGCTGAGGTAGAGAATGAGAACTGAGGAGAGCTCTGGAACTAGTTAAGCTCCTGCAGAACTCGAGGGAACTGAGCCCAGTGGAACTATACCAGAATGTGAAAAAGTTGGACATGTTGAAGCCAGAGCAGAGAATTGTGCCTAGCAGAACTGAAGTACAATCTGAGACAACTGGGCCTACTGAACCTACAGCAGAACCCAAAGCAACTGGGACAACTGAACCTTCAGCAGAACCCGAGGCAACTGAACCTACAGCAGAACCCAAAGCAACTGGGACAACTGAACCTACAGCAGAACTCGAGACAACTGAACCTACAACAGAACGTGAGGCAACTGGGACAACTGAACCTACAGCAGAACTCGAGACAACTGAACCTACAACAGAACCCGAAGCAACTGGGACAACTGAACCTACAGCAGAACTCGAGGCAACTGGGACAACTGAACCTACAGCAGAACTCGAGACAGCCAGGCCCCCTGAAACTCCAGCACAACCCAAGACAATGGGGTATATGGTGGGAAGGGTGATGTGGCTCCAGCAGTTCAGGGGTCACGCTTCTCTTCAAAAAGAATAGTTGTCAACATCTTGGCAGTGAAATAGTTTGAGAAAGGAAGAGTGTTAATAGTCCATGCTTTATGGGTCCATGCTAAAGCACAAATGGGACTTTAACGTCTCATCCAGCTGAGATGAGACAGTTGGTCATAAACATTTATACAGACCTTTATAATGCTGAAGACTGTAAAAGTGAAAGTACAACAGAGTTTTTCCAATATCTTTTACAACACAGAGATGAGAACTAGATTCCATTATTACGTTAGATGAACATACAGAAGCAGTGGAACAGCTGTCCATTGGTCACTACCCTGGAATAGATGGATTACCAGCATCTAGACAGTAAACATTTTTTACTCATCAGTCATCTTCGAGCTATCCTGCCCCTTCTCCCAAAGAAGAACGGCCTGGGACTGTTAAAAGACTGGAGACCAGTCATCCTGTAGCATTCTAATTGCAAAATATTATCAAAATATCTGGCTAATAGATTTTGACACTGTTTAGATACAATAATTCACACAGACCCAACGTATTGTGTACCCGATAGAACAATAAAGGACATCCTGTTTTTATTCAGAGACATCGTCAACATAAGCAAAATGAACAAAGATAATTTGGGTATTTTATCAATAGATCAAGAGAAAGCATTTAATAGGGTTCATTTGGCAGTACCTTTTTAAAACCCTAACATTTAGGTGTGGAGAAACATTTCTATCCTGGATCAGACTGCTGTGTTATGAAGCATGTGTAATGGTAAAGGTGACGAGAGGTAGCGGACAGGGTTGTCCTTTATCAGGCCAGCTCTATAGCATCATAATCAAACCTTTGCTTTTGATGTCACAGTTTTAATAACCATACTCAAGAAGAGTCTTAAAGTGCATTTAAAAGGAAGCATCTTCAGCCAGGGTCACCGGGAACAAGTGTGAGTGATATGTAATTGGTCAGTTGCAGTGGTTTGAGATTCCTGAACCTCCAGCAGGATTTTGTTTGTTGGTTGGGGGTTTTTTTGTTTGTTTGTTTTTTTTGTTTTTCAAAAAGTAAGTGCAGGTAGGAACTAAAGTTCTAAGTGGGGAACTGAGGAAACATCGGACCACACGTGTAAAACACTGTTCTAGATGACTACGTCATACCTTTTGGGTCATATTTGAGAAGCTGTACATTCAGTAGTAAATGTTACCTTTTCAGTGGAAACCTATGGAAAAAACAACCACTTGTACCACAACGCTGGTGAATTCTGCGATTTGATTGGTCAGAAGGAGTCTGTTCATTTTCTGCATCGTCACAACTCGGCTATAATTCAAATGTGTTAGTGATCGTTTCTATAGTCACCATATTTATACACAAGGACTTGTGTAGAAGGTCGTTATTTAAGGAAAACGCACTGTCTTTGATGTGGAGAATGTATTTCTGTGCTTATGGAAGGAGTCTCCAGTGTCAGTTCAGAGTTTTCCACCTTGGGAAAGTGTTCAGGACAAACGAATTCCTGGGTTCTCAGTAACATGAAACAAATTGAATTAAATCCTTTTCATTGTGGTAATAATGAATGTACTGTACACAGTAGAGTTTATGCACCAGTTGTATATGACATCAATTTTTGTATCTGCGTCTGTCACAGCAGTGCTCCTCCATACATTTTTGCACAGCATCACCCCAGTTTGCTGTTAAGCTCCTTCATTTTTGCAAGGAAAAAACTCCGTAAACATTTCTCCAAGTTTATAAATGTGACTGTCGAGAGCATCTGCTCCTCCTGAACCCGAAGCTTGTGTCATTAACAAGCAAAATGTCATTAGCTGTAATGATGTGACAGCTGGCATTTGGATCGTCACCGTTAATTAAGGACGCCTCGTCAAGGAGGAAGACGGGGAATTATTTTACGGGCGAAACGAGTACAAAAGGAGTGTGACATCGCCAACCTCGACCCAATTAAAGCAGTGTCTTTGAAGCATTGTTAGCGACACGTGACAGGTGTCTGACATTACGTTCCATATGGACGAGATTCCGAAATTCGCATTTTTGTGCAGGGTTTTTTTGTTTTTGTTTTTTTTGTGATGTGTACTCGACATTTCACAGGCTTTAAAATGCAGTGCAACTTCTTTGTAAAGCATTCATCAGTTATTCAGTGTGTTACACAGCTAAACACGTGATGTGATTTAATGGAGATGGAAACGTGTGCTTCTCTCCATGGGCTCTGTCCCAAACCGCACACTAATCATGATACTACTTACAATATTCACATACAGCTGAAGTAAATAAACAGAAAGGCAGACATCAAACAAGGATGATACATAATCAGAAACGTTACCAGGCACGAGACTGTGGGGAAGAAAAACAGAGCTTGATAAATCATGACAAGACTTTGATAGGAAGAAGAGAAAACAACCGAGCATAAATCACCAATGTAATTAAGCTGAAACATGTAACAGGTGAACACATTAAGATAATCAGTCAGTGTAAGAGCAGGGGCGAAGAAAAACAGCGCAAAAAAAAAAGCACACGGAGAACAAAAAACTAAAGGCGGTTGATATTTGCTGTTCTGGGAATCACACATTATTCTTGGATACTCAAAGAATCCTTGGTTCAGTTAGTTAATCAGTTCAAGCAATAACTTAATCTCCTGAAGTGGATTAATATCGAAAGTTGATTTATGGGAATAAAGTGAAGGTGTGTGTTTCAGGTGCAGGAGCCGGTGACCGACAGACAGCTCATCGAATCGTCTCCCGTCCTACAGAAGCTCACAGACTTCGAGTCAGCCATCGGAGTGTTCTTCACACACGTCCGTCTACTCGCTCGAGCCTTCACACTGCGCACCGTCGGCTTCAACCACCTCACACTGTACGCCTGTAGTGTGTGAAGTATAGAGAGAATAAAACGTCACACTGTCTTGAGTTAACGCTCTCTCTCTCTCTCTCTCTCTCTCTCTCTCTCTCTCTCTCTCAGAGGTCATAATCAGAGGATGGAGTTTTTGGGAGATTCCATCATGCAGCTTGTAGCCACCGAGTATCTATTCATCCATTTCCCTGACCATCATGAAGGTCACCTGACGGTGTGTGTGTGTGTGTACATTGTTGAATGTGGTGAATACTTGTACAGCAGTAATGTTGTGTCTAATGTGAATTATTTTACAAAAAGCAGTCTGAACACACACACTTACTCACTCCACACTGCCTACTACTAAATATTAGATTTGTACAAATGAAAATGTACTTTTGATGAACTGCGACACAATGTTTTCATAACACACACACTCCATCAGAAGCCACTCTAGTTTGCTGTTATGATTTCCCTTATGACTTGATGCAGGCTTTTATGATTATTTATTTATTTATTCTTTTTTCCTCTGACTTTCAGCATCTCTGCTGTCTGAGTCCAGCTAGCACTCAACTGTAATAAATCAATAATATCAATAAACATTTGTTTTTATTTTAGAAATTAAATTTAGTTAAAGGAATTTAATTCTGTTCCCTTACATTATTTATGTTCTGGCTGCTTAATGTTTTGTGTGCTGATTTTGTTTAGACGGTTTGTGTGTCAGTGTAACAAGAAAACCGTCATGTTTTGGATATTTATTGTTTTTGTAGTTTGTGATCAGGGCTGATGGGATTCGACTCCCTAGGGGAAGTCAACAAGGGTGCATTAAAAACAGGAATGAAATGCAGGGCTGGGCGAGCATTAGCTCACTAATGTGTGTGTGTGTGTGTGTGTGTGTGTGTGTGTGTTTGTGTGTGTTTCAGCTTCTGCGCAGCTCGTTGGTGAATAACAGAACGCAGGCGAAGGTGGCAGAGGAATTGGGGATGCAGGAGTATGCAATAACGAACGACAAGACCAAACGACCTGTCGCTCTGCGCACCAAAACACTTGCTGACCTGCTGGAGTGTGAGTGTGTGTGTGTGTGTGTGTGTTTTTGTGTGTTAGTTATCTTAAATTTTCTAAAGGTAAATAAAAAGCTAAGATGATTTAAATGAAAATTAAATTACTGACATGTGTAGATACACACACGCGCACACACATCCCTCATGATAACCATTCAGTCACCTGGGACTACCAGAAAAATCAGTTAGATCCTGTGTGTGTGTGTGGCCTTGAGCGACAGAGCGATGAATGATGACGAAGTCTCTCCTCTCACACATGACCTGAATATTTCTGCAAGTGGAGACATTTCAGAGAAAAAAAATGGAAGAGAAAGAGAGAGAAAAAAAGAGACCGAGGCATATGGACCTGACCGAAGTGACAAATACACTTTATCACTTTCTGTGAAGGGAGGGAGTAAGAAGGTGTGAGAGAGAGAGACAGTGAAAAGAAAGAGAAAGAGGAAAATGGACATAAATGGAGCATAATGAGAGAAAGATTTGGAGAATGAGGCGAAGTGACCGTGATAATTTGCTGGTAATCACCTGCATTAGACTTAAAGTCAAGCCAAACTATAGAGACCTGGTTCAAAAATAAAAGTAACAACAATCAGGCTGAAACGATAAGTAATGAGGCCCAGACCAGGACTGAGTAACCTGACCCGGATGAGGATTGAGTAACCTGGCCCAGACCGGGACTGAATAACCTGACCAGGACTGAGTAGCCCTACCCGGATGAGGACTGAGTAACCTGACCCAGACCAGGACTGAGTAACCCGACCCTGATGACGACTGAGTAACCTGACCCAGACCAGGACTGAGCAACCCGACCCAAATGTGGACTGAGTAACCTGGCCCGGACCAGGACCGGGTAATGATGCCCGGACCAGGACCGGGTAATGATGCCCGGACCAGGATGGAATAATGACACCCAGACCAGAAGTGACTAACCTGGCCCAGACCAGGACTGAGTAACAACACCTGGACCAGGACTGAGTAACCTGACAAGGTCTGAGTAACCCAGCCCAGACCAGGATTGAGTAACGTGACCCTGATGAGGACCAAGTAATCCGGCCCGGACCAGGACTGAGTAACTTGACCCGGACTGAGGAATAATGCCTGGACAAGGGCCGAGTAACCTGGCCCGGACCAGGACCGAGTAACCCGGCACGGCCCAGGACTGAGGAACCTGACCCAGACCAGGACTGAATAATGACATCCGTCTCAGGACTGAGTAACGAGACCCAGACCAGGCCTGAGTAACGATGCTCAGACGAGGACTGAGGAACCTGACCTGGACCACGACTGGGTAACGACGCCCAGCCCAGGACTGAGTAACAAGACCAGGCCAAAGAGTAATGGTTAGAGCTATGAGTAATGAGACCCAGACCTAACTCTAAGTAATGACACACAAACAAATTGGTCAGTAATGAGTCCCAGATCAGATCTCTGAGCAACAATAGTCAGGCCAAAGCTCTAACCAACATGACCCAAACTAAACCCTGAATAATGACACCCCAAAGAAGCTGTCAGTCATGAGTTCCAGTAATGATCCCAAACAACTTGGATGGAGACTGTGTATGATGGACTAAAAATCTTTTTTCTCCCAATTTGGTCATCTGACAGTTTCCACCGACTAGCCATCATATGACCTCCATCATATGACCGCTACAAACCAAGGAGGGTGAAGGCGTCAACACAATCTGATAAAATCACTGTCTGTCCTCTTCCACATACATGAGCTCACAGATGCCCAAGATTGGCTAGTGTCACTGTGATTGACAGAGGAGACGGAATGCCCCTCCCACCCGGAGAGCACAGCCAGTTTTGTTGTCTTGGACTCCTGGCTGTAGATGGTAGTGGCGGTGTGGTTGTCATGATTCAAACTAGCGAAAGTCTGGATACTAAGGCCAGTACTTTTCTGATGCACCACTTGGGAGTTCTCCGAGTAATTCTCCCCAGTCCCAGATTATAAGAGAGATATCCTTAAATAATTTATTAATATTGTATTAACCATCTTTATTTCAGCCAGGATAAAATGGGATAATTATTTAAAATGTCAGTATAATTATGACTTTTTCCTCTTTTTTTGCAGCTTTCATTGCAGCACTTTACATAGACAAAGATCTTGAATATGTTCACACATTCATGAACGTCTGCTTCTTCCCAAGATTAAAGGTATGTTGCAACCTCTCATGAACATCAATTATGTGGGTTGTTATTATTCTACAATGATACATACCTAGCTAAATGTTAGCGCTCTAGCACTACATTAGAGACTCATTTGTCATTATATGTAGCTCGCCATCTGGGTGATGTTTCCGCCACAGGAAGCTAGGAAGTTACTAGTGATGTATTTACTTGCCTATAGTTACAGGAACCTGTTTTAGCTCCTGATCCAGAGTCTGAACATTTCTGCAGACATGGACGAATGAGGGTGGAGTTGGGCCTATAGATTGATGCCGATTGGTTAAACATGAGCTCTGCAGAACGTTTAACAATGCTGAATGTTGCGTAGTGTTACTCACAGTTGAGCTTTTTAGTCACCTTGAGCTGAGGAAATGTCCTTGTACAAGTACCTGCATTTTACAGGTACAACTTGATTAGCATTTTATGTTAATTGCTATACAAGTAATTCTTTATTCGTGTTGTGTTATCATTAGCTTATAGGTTTTTGAATGACGTTTCATCCAAAAGCACGAATATTATGCAAAATAAATTAAAATTCAGCAAAAAAAAATCTAAGACTTCTTTGAGTTTGACTCTTGGCCAAGAATTTGGATTTTCATGTTTCACTAGTCAATATTGTGGATGGAGAAAACCCTTGTGTGATCTAGAGAACAGTTAGAGCAGGTTCCTTTCCTTTTTTTTATTATTATTTTTTTTTAAACCATTTACACACACACACACACACACACACACACACACACACACACACACACACTTTCTTGCTAGTCCATGCTAATTGCTTGTCTGTCGAACATCTCTGGAGAGAGAAGGACGGAAGTTCAGAGTGACATCGCCATGACCCTGATTTCCATTTATGAGAAAATGCGACGGGGAGAAAAATGTGTCCACTTCTCCTTCAGGAAAAAGAAAGACTTTATCCTTTTTTCCCTCCTCCTCTAATGGGGAAAGAGATGGAAAAAAAAGAAGGTCATTGGTGTCCATCCATTGTGAAAACTTGACAACTTCCAGTTGAACAGCGAGAACACACTGGGGGCTGGAAAGAAAGTAGGAATGAAGGACAAAGGGCAGAGCGTGTGAAGGTTGCAACAAGTATTAGGCGCGTATAGGGAGAAGAAAGACAACAGTGAAGTGGGGATGGTGTGACCTACCAAAAGTTATTTCAGTCTCAGCTGAGAAAGATGAATAATAAATACAAATTATGAAAAAAAGAGTGAGCGTTTGAGAACTGAGACCAAAGGGGGTTGTAGCAATGATGGGTTTGGGGAAGTGGAGAGGTTTGAGAAGTGTAGGGGGTGAAGAGATTGTGAGTTTAGGGAGATGCTGTGGTTGAAGTGAAGGCGAGATGGAGGGATTGAAGACATGATTGGGTTGAAGCAAGGGAGAGTTGGAGGAATATGTGATATGGAGGTGTTGAAGTAGGAGGGGCAACTGGGGTAGGAGTGATGAGAGATCAGACAGACAGATGGGGAGATGTTGGGATTGAAGAGGTGGAACTATTGACTAGAGGAAGTATTCAGGGAGATGGCAGGATACATTGGCAGATACAGGAAAATGTTAAGGGAGGTGTCAACCCAGTAAGGCTGGGGGTCTGGGGCCGTCAGAGGCCCCTGGAAGCGCTGCAGTTTTTAAATGCCTGGAGATGCATTTTGAGCTGTCAGAGACATGTTGTAAATAAAATCTCTTAAAGTTACCATGTCAAAAAATATGTTTTAAAAGTAGGAACTTTCAAAACCATTTTATTAGTTACTGAAAACGATCTTGTCAGAGTTGCAGGTATATGCGTAGAACATAATTACAACTGATATATGGTAATATTTATGAAAGTTGTACTGTCATATAATGCACTACCACATGACACACTACAGTGTAGTACACTGACCACAAAACACCTCATATCAATAAATTACTACTATTTTAGCAACTGTAATCTGAGCTCCTGCTCAGGGCATTCGGTGTACACATCAGACAGTGAATATACGCAGGGAAACTGAGGGAATGGACATGACCACTTAAGACAGAGCTTAATACCGAGATAACTATAAATAAAGACTGCAAGAGCTGCATGTCTATAATACAAAGTCAGTAACTGCAGCCTGAGCTCCTGAGTCTAATGGACTGGGATAACGATACAACGATTGTGTGAGTTGCATGTGAACAAGTCCTATAATAAGTCTTAGATCCCAAGAATCGGAGGATTTCAAGCAGATTTTCTTCAGAGCCATTGCAAAAATCAACATCTCTCACAGACCTAACCAGGTGCTGTTGTAAAAATCAAAGTGAGGCTCACCCCAAAAACGGCACGTGTCCCATGTACATACACAAGGTATAGTAAGTACAGGGTTACCCTATTAATGAATATGAGTAGTAGCCAGACAGCCGACGTGTGTGTGTGTGCGCACAGTACGCTTGCTGCAGCATTTGATCATTTTGGCTTGTGAGCATGCGTGTTGTTGATACCATAAACATAAAAGGATGGCACACACCCTTTACCTGTAGTCTACAGTGCAGTCCGGGAATACAGTATGTTATGTCGATGCACAAAGTTCCCGCGCCCTGTTAAAATCCAACAGGACTTGCCCAGCTTGCTTTTCACTGCATTCATGTCACGAGCGAAAAAA
>JANZXT010000006.1:7800532-7811104 GCA_027575915.1 Betancurichthys madagascariensis
GTGGTAAATAAAAGTGTGACTTTTCATGGAAAACACAAAATTGTCTGGGTGACCCCAAACTTTTGAATGGTAGTGTAAATTGTCTGCTTTCTGTCCTGTGATCATCTCTATACTATCGACTGTGGCACTGAAATGATCAAAAGTGGTGGAAATGACGTAAGGGTCCTAGGTCAGCCCCACAGTGTGCATGCCCAGCGTGGCGTTTTCAGTCGTTTTCACGTTTCATCGTGGACGTGAATCTTTTGGGAAACGGACTGTAATACATGTAAAAATGCATATATGAAAGGGACTACACACACATCTGTTCTACACCTAGTCAGGTGAATCAGGAGTGGATTAGCCAATATAGTGATGCTTAGAATGTTCCATCTATCCAGGGACGTTCCATAAGGACGCACCTGACATTTGAGTGATGGATCAAATTTGTGAAATGATTCAGGGCTTGCGATAACACAGCCAGTGTAGTGACGCTGAAGCATGTGTAATGATCTTTAACTTGGGTTAACTTGATGTTGATTTTAGAAAACAATCCCATCAGCTTTATAGCAGTGTATAACCCGGTAAATAAAACGAAAATGAGCTGTAAGGCATGCTTAGTATAAATGTGTTTCCGATAAAGAGCATCTCTGGGAATTGTGTATATTTGTGTGTGCGCAAGTGTTTTTCCTGATTTTTATTTTTTATTTACAGATACACCGGACCTCACGCAGCACTGATGTAGAATAGTTATCTTGCCCCCTACCTCACACACTCAAGAAAGACGACAAATGGACTGATTTCCCTTCATCTCCCTTTATTGCCTGATAGTGACTTTTGAAGACTTTTTCCTGGTTAAAAGTTGAAGTGTGAAGATTTTCTGGTTGTTTTGACTAATGGGACGTGAGGATGTCGGAGGAAGGGGAAGCCCGCTCGGTGAACTCGCAGTTCGCTGTATCTGTTCTCGACCAGCTGAAATTGTTCTACGAGGAAAAGTTGCTAACTGACATCACGCTACTGGTGGAGGACCACGAGTTCCACTGCCACAAAATCATCCTGGCCACATGCAGCTCTTACTTCAGGTAGGATAATAGGGAAGTAAGTGTGTGTGTGTGTGTGTGTGTGTGTGTGTGAGAAAAGCCTGAACACACACCTCAAGCACACAAAGGCTGTTCTGGTTTGGTAAAGGGTACTCCTGAGAAAGGAGCTTCTGAAAGTCTGGAGCGTTACTGATGTTTGCAGCAGGAGAAAGTTTTCAGCCAGGAGGGAGTACTGTGAAATATATTTCTACTTTGTGTTTCAGGGCAATGTTTATGAGTGGACTGAGCGAGAGCAAACAGTCACATGTCCACCTGAGAAACGTGGATCCCATAACGTTGCAGACCATCATCGCATATGCTTACACAGGAAATCTGGAAATTACACACAGTACAGTGGAGTTACTGTATGAAACGGCTTGTTTTCTACAGGTAACACACACACACATGCGCACACACAGGGTGTTACTTACCCAGTGGCTGACTAACCTGGGGTAGGTTTCCCGATAATGTTGCCCTTTAGGGCCAAAGAAAGAGTTGAGACACTCTTCAGCAATGAGCGTTGTCTCTGTACGTGGTTTTCCCGAACTCACTTGTAAGGAGGAGTCTTAATAGCAACATTACGAAGAGCTTATTTGCAGTGTGCGTCCCTGATACAGGCATTAGTACTTGCTAAGTCCAGTCGATGAGGTCATATGGCATTTTGTTTTTGACCAAAAAGCAATGAAATATAAAGTGTTTAAAATATGTTAAAATATTGTATTGTCATTAAGCATTACATATATAATGTGGTAATTAATAATTGAAACGATTTTACTTTTTTTGGGGCAATATTTTATTTATTTTTATTCCAAGCGTTTGTTTTTTTTTAATTAAATGAATAAACGTTCACACGAAAGAATGAGTAAATAATAATTAAAAAACTAAATAATTAAGTAAATGTGTTCCCCCTGCCCACTCATTTCACTGTTACCCAAACGTGCAGTCAGGATTATTTCAACTCTTATCCACAATACCAAGCTGGCAGTGCTCTCCCTTATATGTGCACACTCGGAGAGGGAGAGGTGTTTTGATCTGTGTCTACCTAAGGAGGTTGAATTGACCTCTTTTTAAATATATATTATATACGTGTGTGTGTGTGTGTGAGAGAGAATTCAACCTCCTTAGGTACACACGGGTCAAAACATCTCTCTCGCGCGCATGCGCTCTCTCACACAATGTTACAGGTGCAGAAATGTTTCATTTATGACACTAAAGGAGATAATCACTCACCTAATGGAGTTAAATTTTATTAAAAATGTAGAACAGGATAAAGCGGCTAGAGATAATGAGATGAGATGTAGCGATATCAATGTGACATTACAATATCCATTTGCAATTCCATAACGTATTGAAATGTGTTCATAATATTTTTTTTTTTGTATATTTATTTAATAATTAACTCTATGTGCTTGCAATGTACAAGAAAAATAATTGAACTCCGGGAGCAGTTTCAACACAAGTTTCCCCTGTTGACTGTGAGTCTCCCTCGGAGGCGCGTGCATGTTCTGTGTATTCGGTTGTGAGCGAGTTGCTCTTTGTTTTGAACGAGTGGTCCGGGTCTCTCGTAAATTCACAGCAAACTAAAGGACTACTTTGGCTACGATGTTGTTCAGGAAAACCACATTAGCTTGACGATGGATCTTAGGCGGTAATTAAAGACACTCTTTACCTTAAGAGGCTTTTGGGAAACCCACCCCTGGTTAGTTAGCCCAGTAACTGACCTAGTAGACTGTCTTTGCTACTTAGCAACTGACTCTTGTAGCAGTTTTCCACCAGGACCGTGCCAGTGCAGAGACAGATCTGCCTTGGTGCCTTTTGAGAACTGGGCTGCATTTGGACAGGTTTCAGAACCGAACGTTACGTATCGAACATTGGGATACTGGGGTAACATTTGCAGGGGACAAATCATGACTGAGAGAATGCATCTACTTTGCTTGCTTTTTATAAATTTACTTTTAAAGTTATTACATCTTGCATTTGAAGGTTGTCTGTGTATAGCAATTTCTGATTTCGCTCATCTTATCAAAATGGCAGCATTTTCTTGCGGTAGCCCCTCCCACAGCTACTGACATCAGGGGTTCCACCTTTGAGTCCAGCAATTTTGCGGTTCCGTGCAGGTGCTAGCTTTTTGGTTGAAATGTGTCGAACCAGTTCTAAATTGCGCACTGGCACTTCAGTGGAAAAGGACTATTATTGAAGTAATTCATGGCTGGCTGACTGACTTGGAAGCTGATCTTTTCCTTTTCTGACTTATAAGCAAAACTTGATAAATCCCATTTAATGTATAGAAGTGTGTGTACATGTGTTTTATGTACTAGTCTGCATATGTGCAGTTGATAAATGAGGTCCTTGGTTACTTGCCTAGGGACTGTTTAATTTCTGTCTGTCTGACCTGGTTACCCCTCAGGGACAGTTTGTTCTCGTTACTTTCATAGGGACTGTATGCTCTGGTTACTTGCCTCGGGATTGGCTTGATTACTTGTACAGGGAATATCTATTATGCTTACTTACCTATAGACTGTCTGGTCTGGATACTTACGGTACCCAGGTGGATTGGTTACTTTCTTGGGGACTGATTTTGTTATTTGCCTTGGGAGTGTCTGATTTAGTTCTGTATCTAGGTACTGTCTGACCTGGTTACTTGTTTAGGGACTGTCTGGTCTGGTGAACCGCCTCAGGATTGTTTTGCTCTGATTACTTGCCTGTCTGACTTGATGAATTGTCCAAGGAATGTCTGTTCTGATTATTTACCCAAGGACTGTCTGACTTGGTTACTTCCCTCGTCACTGTCGGTTCTGTTTATTTGCCTAGGGACTACCTGACCTGGTTACTTCCCTCGACACTGTCAGTTCTGTTTATTTGCCTAGGGACTACCTGACTTGGTTACTTCCCTCGACACTGTCGGTTCTGTTTATTTGCCTAGGGACTGTCTGTTCTGTTTATTTGCCTCGGGACTACCTGACCTGGTTACTTTCCTGAGGACTGTTGGTTCTGTTTATTTGCTTAGGGACTACCTGACCTGGTTACTTTCCTGAGGACTGTCGGTTCTGTTTATTTGCCTAGGGACTACCTGACTTGGTTACTTTCCTGAGGACTGTCTGACCTGGTTACTTGTCTCGGAACTACCTGGCCCATCTAATTACTTGGGGACTGCCTATGTTGGTTACCTGTCAAGAGATTGTCTGACTGGGTTACTACCAAGGGACTGCTTAGATATTGTCTGGTCTTTTGTTACGTATCTAGGGACTGTCTTTTGTGCCTTACTTGGTTGCTTGCTTATTGAATTAATAATTATATTGTTTCTTATTCAAGTAATTGTATGTATAAAGTCCATATACATGAATTAAGAATGCTTACTTTGTATCCTGTTTCTTTCTCTAAGGTGGATGGTGTGGTATGTGCTTGCCGGGACTTTCTCCTGCGCTCGCTGTCGGTGGAGAACTGTGTGCGTATACTAAGTTTGGCTGATGCGTTTGGCTGTGCCGAGCTGAAGCGCAGTGCCCAGCGTGTGGTGGAACTGAACTTTCGACACGTGTGTCGAGGTGAGGCCTTCTTGCAGCTCTCTCACACACTGCTGCTGGAACTGCTGGGCAGTGACGCGCTTGACGTCGAGCGCGAAGAGACTGTGCGACAGGCAGCCGCGCTGTGGCTTGAGCACGATGCTGCACACAGAGAGCGTCACCTGTCAGCTGTGCTTAGCCTCGTGCGCGTTGATGCCTTGGCCGAGATCACGCAGCGTGCCTGGTTTCGTGGCTTACCACAGAATCACAAGTCCATTGTCATACAGGGACTGTATAAATCCATGCCCAAGTTCTTTAAGCCACGACTGGGGATGACAAAAGAGGAAATGCTCATTTTTGTGGATACTGATCCAGCAAGCGATTATAATAACCACGACTTGCATCGCCCTCCTAATGAATTTAACAATTTGCATTTGCGCCGCTCACCTAGCAATAACAATGATGATGATTTACCTTTACATCACTTACCTAGCAGTAACGATGATTCACAACGCTCTATTACATGCTATAGCCCCCAAGCTGAAAAAGTCTACAAGCTAACTAGCCCTCCAGATGACCTGCGCAGATTTGGAATCCTTGTCACACCCGATAATGACGTATTTGTTGCTGGAGGTGAACAGCCAATCAAAAATGGCAAATGGAAGGCAGTCCAGAATTTCTATTGGCTGGATGCACAGCAGAATGCATGGGTGGCAAAAGCAGCTATGTTGAGCGCACGCACACGCCCCACGCTCGTCTTCTGCCATGGATTTGTCTATGCCATCGGAGGAGGCGGTTATGATGACATGGGTGGAAGCCATGATGATGATGTCACAATGGAACGTTACGATCGCAGGAGAGATGAATGGAGTGCGATGAGTCCATTGCCAACTCATAGCTCCTTGAGCCAAAACAACATGGCTGCCGTTGCCGTTAACGACCGCGTTTATATCATTATCCACGATGCTATGTTTTGTTACTCACCACGTAATGATGTCTGGACAGAAATAATGGCGCAGAGGAGAAGAAACTGCTTAGGCCCCGCCTCCTATTTTTCAGCCACCGCCACTGCTGCTGTTCTTGGTGACCTCATTTTCTATGTTGGTGGAGGAGGAGACAGTGCTATGGAAATTTATGATACAGTTAGGGATGAATGGCGCACGATCGCTGCAGTGCCTGTTGCTGATGATGATGGTGCGGCTGTATCGGAGATGTGTGTGCGGGCTGTGGTTCTGCTGGATACGTTGTGTGTGTTTGTTCATGAGCGTCATGGAGGCTATGCGCTAATACGTTACGACGCAACACGAGAGCGGTGGCTCCGCCCCCAGCCCATTCCCCACCGTGCCATCGGTCGCCTTGGCAATCGCTTCCGCCTTGCCATTGCCAAATTGTACCCATCCTGCCTCACTGAGTTGCCATGGAAACCACCAGCATGCCCATTCCCTCCTGACGATGAGGAAGAGTTTAGCACTGATGGAGAAACTCTAGAGTTGCCAGATTTATAAAGAATCAACGGCCATTTTAAAATCTGGACAGAAAGACTGCAGTGGCTGCTCTAAATGGTAACCATCTTCAGTTTTAACTTGGACATGTACAGAAACAGTGGCCATTTTGCAACATTCAGATGCTTACGTTTTAGTAAAGGCTTTTTAGAGCCTTTGTATTTGAGGTCACTTCCTGAATGAGGTTAAAACCGTTCATGATGTCCAGAGGAATTAGTGTGCACCTGTCTTGGTGAGCATGTTTGTGGAGAAACACTAACCAGCTGAGAACTGGAGTAGATGGCTGGGGTGTTTTGGCGCATAGTGATCTGCATTTCATTTGAATCTGAGGTGCACTTTTTAACAAGGAACAAGTATTCATGGTGTCCAACTTTTAATCCACCCCATGATGTTTAACTTATTTGTGAGGTGAAGAGAAACGGTAACGGACAACAAGACGGACCGGATGTGTAGCATAAAGCATTTTGTTTAACGGGTTTGCAGAGGCGGGAAATACGGTGAATAAGGTGATTTAAAAAAAAAAAAAATCCAAGGTAGCAAACGGCTAGAGGATTACTGTGCAGTGAACAGTGACCATCTTGAAACCACGATGAAGCAAAAAAGACTGCAAGGTGCTCAAGATGGCCGACATATTTGGCATGTCTCGGGCCTGATGCCTCTTCGAGGGCTATGGTTTTGAGTGTACAGAGAACTAATGACCATTTTGGATTTAAACCATCTGTTAACATTACACAGGCAGAGGAAATGTAAAAATTTCAAGATTGAGAGTTTACTGTGGAACCGGGTGTCCAACATGGCGGCCCATCCCCCCACCTGTGATGTCACCACTGACCATGTGTATCTGATGATGCAGTCGATGGTGTAGAGTCGCTCATCATCGCTCCACAGACTGATTTCTACTGTTCATTCATGCATTAGTACTATTTCTCATTTCTCAATGGTTCTGATGATGATGCACTTGCTTTCAAATCTTCCACGATAGGGCTGCTGTGTGTGTGTGTGTGTGTGTGTGTGTGTAGGGCATTTTTTTTTTTTTTAAATGAGCAGTGTGTGACTGCAGGTTCGGTCATGTAATTTTTTTTTTAAGGTTAACCTGTCCGCTCTGATCCTCACTGCATCTACACCACCCTCACTAAGTGTGTGTGAATGAATCTAATGGACTGAGTAGACTCACATACTTCGTCTCATGGTATCATATTTCCATCACCTGCTCATTGTGCAAATTTATGGGATTGAACAAAACCCCAACTCTGCAACCTTTTTGTCTTACACATCTCTGGGTCAGTAAGGGTGGAGCTTAAGTTTGACCTGAATCAACACTTCAAATTTTCTGACATCATGACTCGCCTTTCTTTTTGTTTCTTTGCCTTGTATTAAATCCATCATTAACTTCTGCAAGAGAATGTTATCAACGTTACATAAACACACGAGTGTTTGAGGTTTCTGTGTTGGGCAGAATATCGAGCTGACAAACTGAAAAGCTAGCATTGATGTCACTTTAATTTAATCCTGCCTCTCTTCACACAGGAAAATCTTGTTACTTGGCTAAATTGGGATTTGCTAAGTGTTGAAGTGTAACTAGAATGACCTGTTACGCTTTGACTTTGCTGAGGGCCGTGTCCCAAACCAGTAGCGCATCACAATAGTGCACACTCTAGATACCACTGAACCTGCTGCCATTCGATTTATCCTCCTCCAAGAGATATTTTACCAGCTTTATTCAGAATCTGAGTTACTATTAATTTGTGAATGATGAAGAAATCCTCTTACTAGCCTATTAAATTGTTTACGCAGCAATTACAAAATAAAACCTGTGGTGGTTCCCCCCCCTTGTGATAAGCAGTTTGTCGCATTGATTTGATTTTAAATCGTCACGTTAATCTTAATGACGCCCATAGTGACGTGGGAAGAGCTTGTTGTTCGGTGTTGGTTGGCTAGCTACTGCTAAGTTGAGCTAACACAAAATTTCCCCAAATAGTGAACGCTCTTTACACACTATGAAGTAAAGCAGGATCAACTTTGGGATACAACCCAAAGTTAAAAATCTTGCCTGCTAGCTCGCTAACTGCAAGAACTAAACAGATTGTCACGGTAACTGAAACCTAATCTTTCTAGCTAGCAGGATGACCCCCATCAGTAATTAAGGAACAGGGAAAGCTTTGTGGTTGTGGTGGCTGGCTAGCTGAAAGCTAGCTTTGAAAAGGTATAGTATGTGCTTATAGTGGTGAATTGTTTTGAGGCACGATTTGGGACGCAACCCATGTCTAAGTTGTTTTTGTTTGCTAAACACTCTTCTCACTAACATGTTTGATGGTGTACTATTTTTGGTTATTTGACACCTGGTTTGGGACCCAGTCTGTGTCCGAGTCGTCAAACACTCTGCTTTCTTCTTTTTGACATTATTTAGTATGAGGGCATGTGGTTTGGGACACAGCCTGGCAAGTTGCATTAGTGTAATTTGACACCGCACTCGAGATGAAGCCTATGAGGTCCTTTTCGGAATATTCTACAATGCAGCAGTTGAAGGAAACACATTTCTGTAAGATAACTGTTACGTGTGTGTGTGTGTGTTCTATATTTTGGGGAGTTTAATGGTTTCGTTGTCAGAGCCTTTGCCACTATAACAGAGGGATTATGGGTAATGGGGGGAGGGGTTAATGTTTAACTGGTTACTGAGTGTGATGTTCTCTCTCTCTCTCTCTCTCTCTCTCTCACTCACACACACACACACACACACACACTCGGCCTGTCCCTCAGCACTGTACTGCACACACCTTTTAATTTATTATTAAACATTTCACAAACACCCCGCCTCTGTCTGTATTCATTGCCATGATACAGCTGGGTGCAAAGGTTTATGCACCCTTTGTTTTCTGAATGCAGTTTATCTATAAAACAGGTTTGTGTAATTATCATTATTATTTTTTTTAAATGATTGCAGACTAAATTTTACAGTAGTTGAAATTCAATATAAAGCCACCTATACACTGTAGGAATCAAGGACCCCCCCAAAAAAAGTGCATCATAAAGGAATTCTTTGGTTGTGAGATGGACAGTCTTTGAACAGAACATGATGAGCATAACATTTTCTTCGGCAGCCAGTTTAGTGCCGTTGCAGAGACATCAGACATTAAAGTGCTGTTTAAAAAATTTTTTTTTTACCAAGTCTCAGATTGAAAACTGTGACAGTACTCACCAGACTCCCAGGACAGATGCAAATACAGTAGTGGCAATGATGAAATATAGATGGAACATGGACTAGAAAAAGTCAGAGAAATTTCCTCATGATCTCTCTTTCATTTTGAAGAGCGTTTGTGAGCCTGTTTTCTGCATGAGCTGATTTCCGGCTCACGCTGATTTAATGTAGTAAGTAGAGTTTAGTCATTTTTTCATCACAGGTCTATCATTAGAGGATCTTCTTTATGTAATCTGATAAGAATACGTTACTATAGAATTTGGCCAAGGGTTTACTGGGACCCCGTACAATGTGACAAGTACCATTTCTTAAAATACAGCTGAAATCCTATACTTTTAAAACTGATTTACATTAGCAGGTCTCAAAAGTTTACACCCCTTCTGACCTGATCTAGTATGCAAATGAGCTTTTAATAAAGTGCAAATCAGTCACCACATGCTTACTGAAAGTCTTATTTAAGGTACGAAATGTTAAGACAAGCTCAAACTCAAGCAATCGAATTTGTGTGAGTGGGAGTCCAGAAAAAAAACCTCTTGTATCCTAAGCTGGAAAACATTGAACTTGATATAAAGATGGAAAAGGAGCTAAAAAGATAGTTTTTAATGAGAAGTGTGAAAAGCAGTTTAAAAATGGAAAAGGGAGACATGACCGGAGTGGTAGAAGTAAGAAATAAACATTGTGTGTTGTAAAATACTGCGTCACTGGCTGGTGTGATGAAGCAGTTACTATGACCACCATAAAGTTGATTATTTTCCAATAACAGCACACCCTGAAGTGTTTTATTCCTCAGACACCAAAGCAATTTGCCAAGAGCTAAAATTAACAAATGTTTATGCATTAATGTCCACTGTCTAATTCATTAATCAGATACACTTTCTAATTATGATTATCAACTCCCCTACATCCTCATGTTGTATAGTACATGTTCAACAAGCAGCAGTGAAGCGATGACCTCCCTGCCATGCTGCCTCCTAACATTGAGAGTCAAACATGCAGCTCACCATTCACACCAATGAACGGCTCAGATTCTGAAAAGAAGTTTTGATTCAGTTACACTTCAAGACCAAAAGCACTGGCTACATCTACAGTGGTGCTTGAAAGTTTGTGAACCCTTTAGAATTTTCTATATTTCTCCATAAATATGACCTAAAACAACATCAGATTTTCACACAAGTCCTAAAAGTAGATAAAGAGAACCCAGTTAAAAAATGAGACAAAAATAGAATACTTATTTACTGAGGGAAATGATCCAATATTACATATCTGTGAGTGGCAAAAGTATGTGAACCTTTGCTTTCAGTATCTGGTGTGACCCCCTT
>JANZXT010000006.1:8279672-8300595 GCA_027575915.1 Betancurichthys madagascariensis
GGTTGACAAGATAGCAATGCTGAAGGTCTTTCAGCTGGTTGCCAGGGCAGTTTATTTGCAGAGAATGCCATGGTTGTGATAAATGCTGTTCATCACCCTTTGGCCCTGAAAATGTCACTGGGTTTGACCTTTGATCCCAGTCCTACCATGCAGCTGTAAAACCTGTAGGGATGGGATTTGGGTTCGGTGATGCCTTCGTAAAGGCCATTTCAATTTGTCACCGTGCGACTGATTCATAACAGTGTTTCTTCCCCAACAACTGGCTGTTTAAAAGACAGCGTGAAACAAAAAACTGAACATTTTTATTCTGCAACATATTTCTCAGTAAAATGGATCATTCAGATGGGCAGGACGTATTCATCAGGATTTGATTGCCATTCCAAAAATGGCCATTTTCCAAACAAATGTGCGCGGTGAGTCAAAGCCATTCCTAATTTGATGTAATTAGTACAAGTGAATCATGATTAAAGTAGCTAGCAAGGTTATAAACAGGACAGTTGTGATGGTCTTTAATGGGTAAATCTGTTTCCTCACCAGGCAAAATTCGGTAGAGAATTCGATCTTAGATTAGTCAGCATGATGCAACAGTGTAAGATATTCAAATTCTTGATGGTATCATAGTGTAGGCTCACAGAAATAAGAAAGCACTTATTGTTTGCTTTTGGCCCCAGATGCCTCATATCTTCACTTCCTGTCGTAACAAAGAGTCATGCAAATGTACTTTGTTTTTGCGCTTGGCTTGGATCCGTGTTTGGCTCTCTTGACTCCATGTTATGGTTTTCGTACTTACAAGGCAAGTTTTTTTTTTAAATTAAAAGTCTGCTGGGTTTACGTTGCTTTGTTTGTTCTGACCCATGACCCATGAGTGCTGCACAGTTTACGTTTCTCACATGAGAGATAACTTTAGCTGGACGAGAAACAGCGGCAGACATCAGGAATGCCATCAACGGATTTTTTTTTCCTCTTTTCCTTTTTTCTTCCTCCCTGCTGACATCTTGAGGCGTTTCACAATAGTTGCAAGTTCCCTCTCGTAAAGAAAAATCTTTATAGCGCACAGAAGTGTGGCCTCTATTGTTGACGGAAGTTTACACAATCCAGCACTGGGAATGGTGTACGTATGGGCGAGAATTCTCCAGTGGCTTGCTGATGCAACTGTGCAGTTTTCTTTCAATTGCAGAAAACTCTGTTTGGGAGGAGGTTACTTGTAGGTTGATGAAGAAATGGGAGTTGCATATTGATTGCCAAAGTTGTTCTTCTCAAGACATCTTAAGCTCGTTTGTGTAATTGGAGAAAGTCTAATAATCCCTAAAATAAGACTTCTGAAATTGCAAAAGGTTGCATTGCGTTGCAACATATTTGCAGCTGTGGCAGCAAGCAGGAGTCCTGAGTCTGCAGCTGTTTGTCGTGTAGTCAGTTTTGAAACTTCAGACCACAGAATTGAGGGCACCATGGCCTCTTGGCGAGTCGTCTTGCAGGTGGAAATGAGACTGCAACTCCTCAACAGCTGCAGTATACGTCACTCCCTGAAGTTATCCTAAACTTCCTGCTCTGTAAACTTGGATCCCGCATTCAGACCCCACTGACCATTCCCTGGGACTCGAAGCCTGAAGCCTAAAGCTTGAAATCTTGAAGTCTGGTGCCTTTCCTTATTATAAAATCTGCTGTCTCCATGTCTGCTCACTGGGTGCTTGAGAATTGTGCCCCGTTTCAGCCTATTTCAAAGAATGGTTTTGAATTGCACAAGGGCTGAAGTGTGGTTTTCTGGCGAATGCACTATTATTCAGAGAGAATAGGGGATTGTTGAAAAGAGACTGTCTGGCCATGAGGGTCTCGTCAGGAGGGAAATTCACATAAAAATATCTTGACATCATTCTCAACTACTTATTTAGCCATTTCTGAACATTTGATCTGGCCAGAGGAACCTGAACTGAGTCAGATTTGAGACTCCTATATTCATTTCACTCCTGAACACATCAAATCATAAAATCTTTAAGAGCCTTTTTTTCCCTCCATGCTCGAGTCTCTGTTTTTCTCACTCCAGATGTGATCTGCTGCAGGACTCCTTGAGGATTCCTTCAATGTCAGCATTGTCAGCTCATCAGAGGTTTCTCGTGCTCACTGCCTGATGCTTAGCCAACATTATGCCGAGGCGTGAACCTCGTCTGTCTGTTTCTCTCTGTCTGTCTGGGCACCAGCACTGTTCTTTCCATCATGGTCAGCATTTCTGTAGTTAAAAAGTGCAGGATAATAACGAACAATGATCAGACATGAACAATTCTTGGCTGATGTTAAAATTCAGGAAAATGAATATATTTGAATATAAGCTGTATTTTTATGATGATTATATTTAATAGTTTACCTTTTTTTAGTACTAAACGAATAAAATATGTATTTGGCTTTGGATAGAAATTTAATTCACAAAGATGATAAAATAAATAATATGTGAATATGGAATTTGCTTCTTTAACCACTATCAATAAAGGGATCAGGTAGTCGCTGAATGTGATGCACGCAAAAATGATGCAAATTGTGCAGAGAATACAATGTAAAATCAAACCTGCAAGTTTAGAGTAAACTTTTTCGTTTGTTTCCATCCCCAAAATTGCAGTTTAAATCCAGTACTATAAACCAATCTTGGAACTGAAATATGATGTTTATAAGCTCAAGTTAGTTAAAAACAGCATGACTACAGGGAATAACGCTTAATCCGGCAACACTGAATGAGTCATTGGTACTATTTGAAGGCGACAGAAATGAGCCGTGTACAACAGCTTAACTAACCACTATTTCTAATTCTCATTACGTCTGAAATGAGTTGTAATGTGTGATAATTTGTTATTCTTCTGACAGAGTAGAAAATGATTTTTTTTCTTCTTGTAAGTTATGTTTTTGCATTGATTTCACTTTTGGTGCATTAACTATGGGCCACCCCCCTTTTTTTTGAGGGGGGGGGAGGGGATAGCATTGTTCAATAGGATATTTATTTCCATCTGATAAAGGTTTGTTAAAAAAATAGGTTCATTATTTTGAGTTAAGCTTTCTCACTGTAAATGGTCAACTGGAAATGATATTGCTTTTAATGTTTAAGTAAAATATATAGAATGCAGACGAGAAGAAAGAGGGTGTGTTAGCAAGGACGATTAATGCTCTGGTATTATCTAGATGCATCGCTGAGCTTTGGAATGTTGTGCTAAGCGATGCTGTTGGACAGGTGGCTGGAAGGGGGTCGTGTTAATTGATTAATGAGAGCAGTGATCTACGACGTCCCCCTCCACCACCTACAGGCAGCTCTTAAAGCAACACTGTCACCCTAAATCATCTCCTACCAGCTCAGGGAAGCAGAGCCTGAACAATTACTGGGATTAGCATAAGAATATGCCCTCACTTGCTTATTGTGAAGTTTGGCTTTTGAGAACTTGGCCTTTGGTTTGGGGCACCCTGAACACCAAATGGCTTATAAATTCCAGTGTTTAATTTATGACCAATAGACACTGGCATGTTTTTTGTGTTGCATGAACCATCTCAGGCCCAGATGATATCTTCTTCAGTGTGCAAAATGAGTGGATGTGCATCCTATCTGAGAAGACATGTCCTCTACACTCGAAAATCCTGCCTCCTGGACCAACTACAAAACCAACTATGTGCTAAAAACCTTTCTCCTCACTTTCTGATGATCAAGTATGATTTATGAGAATCACAGAGACTGAAATTCTGAAGAGAAATAAATCATGAAAACACTGAGGAAGGAGGTCATCCTTACTGTTTGTGTCCATAATGTTTAATTTTTTTTTATTTTAATACTGAGGATACACCCAGTGATAAGAAGTGTTACGGCAGGTCCTAGGTCAGGGTCACTGTTGAACAAACTTGGAAACAGAATGTCCAGCTTCCTAAATGATTTTGTTTGTTTACGGTTTTGAAGTGTGATCTCACTGAATAACTCTGAAACCTGAACTGAATCTGTGGTTCACCACTGAATGGAACAGTGATTTACAGTATCGAGACTCTTTTCCCTTGAGCTTGAGTCAGACAAATACCGTCTCCATGCAGCTGTGATCTGTATTACACTGCTCTTCTCAAGGAATATTAATTGATTCTGCATGCAGCAAGGTTCTGTCTGACCCTGCCTCGACTCTGGAGTTTCAGAGTTTATAGTTTTGTTTCCACAGGGGGTCTCCAAGCTCACGTCCCTAGAACTCCACTCCCATTGTCCTAGACTTGGTTCTCAGCTCCAGACTCAGCGTGACACGGAAGCTTTCCAGAACCCCTGCAAATTCCTCTGAGAAACTGATAGTGGAAGCCAAAACCAACAGGAGGCGACG
Source organism: Betancurichthys madagascariensis (assembly GCA_027575915.1). Lineage (NCBI taxonomy): Eukaryota > Metazoa > Chordata > Actinopteri > Siluriformes > Ariidae > Betancurichthys > Betancurichthys madagascariensis. The sequence continues at coordinate 8,283,995 of JANZXT010000006.1, forward strand.
TTGCTGCTCAGGTGGTGCAGAAATATAGCTTCAGATATATTGGCTTGTGGAGTGGGAGGCGATGTACTGCTGATTCCCGGGTATATGCACATGCACATTTATTTATACTTTCACCTTTTTTGCTGTAGAGCTCAGTGAGACCAGCACAGCAACTCTCATGAATTGTTAAGGTAAATCTGGTCAGAACAATCTCTGCTGTCTTGGTATCCCATTGAGAACTCTGTATGGTTTCTTGGTGTGTGTGTGTCCAGCCAACAGACACTCATGCAGGACATGTCATGCAGAGAACTGTCCAACTTGTCTAATGTGATCAGTTTTTCAGTTACCATTGTTGATCGCTTTGGTCTCCCTGCTCAGTTTGATCTGTTTCACCATGCCTTCCGAATGCCAGATAAATCCAACAAATCACATCGCACATCTCCGCCAAAAGTGCCAAATCTTTTTCCTTAAAAAAAAAAGGTTTGCGCTCAAATCTGTCACGTCATGAGAAATCGCAGGAAAAACTGCCCCGCACCCGGTGCGCAGCATGTGATCTGTTCCGCATCATGATGCTCTTGTCAAGGAATATTAATAGTTCTTGGCCACAGTGAGGTTCCCTCCACCCCTCCCTCAGCTCTGGAGTTTCAGATTTTATGCTTTTGTTTCCACAGGGGCTCTCTGGCTCATGTCCCCACGCCTTAACCCTCATTGTCCTGGTCTTGGTCTTTGGCTCGGGAATCATGACTTGGCAGCTTTTCAGGACTCCCTGCTTGTTCCTCTGGGAACCAGTGGGTGGAGTATGATGTGCAAGTATCTAAGAGCTGGATTAGCATTAGAGTTCTGGTCAGCTGATCTCTCGTAGTCAGTCGCGTCACTTTTAGGTGTATACATAGTCGGCTGTCTTGCGTCTTAAGGCCACATGTGATTCCTTGGCTTGTACGTGCCTCCTTAATTCATCTCCTCCAAGAGTCAGTCCACCACTTGATGTAGTCTTCCTCAGGGTTTTCTTTGCAAAATGCAAAAACCTTGAGTTCATTGGTTCCCACCACAAACATGCAGAAGGGTGTGGTATTCACCTTGCTTTTTGAGGAACCAGAATCAGGTTCCCCTATGAGGCAGTTGTGGTTCTTCTTTAAGGCAAGGCAATATAGTTGAAGAGGGTAATTTTTGAAAACAATACGATATCACAATCGAGCTTCGCTAGTTGCTGACATTCTAATATTCTTACAAAATTTTGGTGTTGGAACTTTTTCTTAAAATATGCATTTATTTATGCAAATAAGGCTTCATATACAAGTAGGGCTTGAATCTAATTTTAAAGTTGCTTTGAAGTTTCAGATAACTTGTGTTGTTCATGAGTGAAGAAACAGTGAAATTTTGAGTTGAGTGAGAAATGTTATAGATGTAATTTATCCAAAAAATATCATCATTTCTATGCGTAGGATCTTGCTTTAAAATAAGACCCCAGCTCTTAGGCTGGCTTTAGGTGAGAGAATGTGTAACGTTGGCTGCTTAAAGCTCCTGTTTCTGCCGCAACGTGTTGAGAGATGTCTTCTACAAAGATAAAGGAAGGGAGCACATGATGGAGAGAGAGAGAGAGAGAGAGAGAGAGGACACCAGTCCTGAGCAGGTACAGTACTGCAAACGGGAAACGAGCTCCTCCACAAGACAGGAAAGTGGGGTCAGGGGTCTCATGGGGGGCCTAGACATGGTGCAAACGATTGTGATGTTGGGAAATGAGGAACCAAGTGACGGGAAAGAGTGGAGTTAGCTTTGGACCGGTCACATTGCACCAAGGTGATAGGTGCTGAATGGTTACGTTCTTATCTTTTGTTAGCATGAAAGCAGGCCTAAAGAGCTCAAAAACACGTGTGCACACAGAATTAAAAAGAAAACAAAGGGATGTTTTGCTGACTGAACTAACTGAAATCGTATGATTAGTTTAAGTTGAAGATCACCAGTACAATGGATCAAAGGTAGCTAGGCAGGTAACTGTAAATGTTTACCTGGAAACAAAGCTAATTTTTAGAAAATCATATTTTTTTTTCAACTTCATCTGGTAAAAATTTGACAATTAAAACGTCAGACTTGATTATGGAAAGTGTTCGGTTTAGGCGCATGGAGAGGGAAGTCGAGCAGCTAACAATGCCTCATAGTATGAAACCACAAGCGTTGGAAAGCAACCTGGTTTCACAAAGGGATATAAAAAATTTAAATTAAACTTTTAATTGGATTTTAGGCAGTACAGACATGATTATACTGTATGTTTGAATACTTTAAAATACAGGCTATAACTTATTCATTGTAGCTACTGTTGCGAATGTGTAAATGCTCACAACTTGAAATATTTTTTTTCCCTTGCCTGTTAATTTTTGGGGGCTTACCCGGGATTGAGGGAATTGCCTCCATAAGGTGTGTTTTCAAGGAAAACTTCTTTAATTTAAATAGGAATTTCTGAAAGTCATTTATCTCATAATAAATTATACATTTCACCTTTTCTTGTCTATTAAAGATTCAGAAGATATTGCCCCGATGTTCAGCATGAACACTGATACATGCTAGCTAATGCTAGCTAATATTCGATTAAAAATTACAACCGCCATTTTTCTCTAGTAAACAATACTATATTTGAGAAGTGAATAACGGCAAAATTTCCCATATTTCTGAATGCTCCCACACGAATGTAATTCCTGTTATTGTGTTTAAAACCACAGGTGAATATGATCTCAATACCGTTTTGGCAACTTTTAAAGAGCAAAAACTCCAATGTATGTTTGACACAGATGGTGATTAGTGAGCTTGTGTTAAGTGGATACTTCAGGATTCTTCGGCGCTCACAGAAGGACGCAGATGGGATCTCGATATGCGGGATATTATGTTTAAGAAAAGCCTGAACTGCCCCATAACTTCAGCTTCTAGCTGCTAATTTAGCTGTGTGTGGCTACAATGCTGGATATATGTGTGTGTATTTTGGGTGGGTGGTGGAGGATTTTTAGCAGTTGGATATAGTGTTGAACTGTGTGTGCGGTGTGTTGCCCTCTGGGAGATCTTTCACACCATGTTTCTGTGGACACACACACACACACACAGAGTACTGTTATGTAGCTCACTTCCTCATCATAGCTTTTTGGCAGAGGCACACAGAACACACACACACACACACTTGGAACGAGGCAAAACCTCATCCCTGTCAGCGATTATTTCCTGTTTTTGTTTTACATCCTTCACTCTGTCCCTCACTCTCTATTTCATTCCCATCCTCTTCTTTTCACCCATCAAGAAATAGATAGTAGCTAACTCCTCAGCTATGTAGCTATTTAGTTATTCAGGCTTGTTGAGTTCTGCATTCTCATTGGTCAGAAGGTGTTGATTTAATTTACTAGAAAAGTAGTGCAGCTGCAAATCGCTGCTTTTCATTAACGCACTCGTTTGGATACGTTTTTGTAACTATCGGGGCGTGAACACGAACGTGTGTAATCGTTGGTTTTGTCCGATAATTGATTGGAGACTCTTTTCATAGAAAAACGGTTTCAGTTCTGTGAGTCAAAAGTAAAGCTGTAACTTTACCGACATCTTCAAGACAGACGAATCAATGCTTTATGGTTTCTTTGTAACATGACAAGCTGCATTCTGGGTTTTTATTTTTTATTTATTTATTTATTTTGTGTGTGTGTTATTGCCTTATTAAAGCTCTCTCTCTCTTTCACAGCCCTGAATGTTGTTTAAAGGAAGCTGTAAGACCATTTTGGCAGCTCTACTGTAATTGTGTGTGTGTGGGGGGGTGTGTTCACTATATTAAGCACACTATTAAGTCGGCATATTAAGTGTGTATCTGTGTTGTATGTAATAGAGCTGTTCAGTTAATGGTGTCCTTAATATAGTGGGTCTATAAAGTGAGTGTGTGTGTAATGTAATACTATAGTATAGTTCTACAGGAAGGGGCTACAGTCTGTTAGTGTGGTGTGGGAGAGAGTGTGTGTGTGTGTGTGTGTGTGTGTGTGTGTGTTGCACTGTACACAGTGGAGTCCTGCTTCATCTTCTGACAGAATCTTGGCAGCATGAACTATAAACACATTTTCTGTGCCGTTCCTGAGCAGCGATGCTCTCCCTCCTACAAAACACACACACACACACACGTCCTGTTCAGCTGGGCTGAGCTGCGCACTATTTTAAAGGAGCGGCTGCCCTTTTCTGTCATTTAATGGAATAAAAAAAATCGCAAAACAATAGACTCAGGGGATCTTTACCTCATTAAAAATGCCAGGGTCTATGAATATGCATGAATATGCTAATTCGGAGTCACTTGCATGTCTTCATGCCATGTGGGAGAATTCGGGAAGACAGGAAAACCTCGTGTTATTGCACCATGACCGTGTTCATGTATTGCAGTTTGATTCAAAATTCTGACTTGTAATTCCCACTTGGAGGTCAGTGTGAATGGTTTTTCCCAGTTGGAACCTGGGAATCAAGTTTTTTCTCATTATGACATGAATATTATTGACCTGATATCACTGACGCTAAGTACCTTGGCTAGGTAGCGGGACGGGGGAAGACGAGGGATTTCAGGATGTGAGCAGCCAAACCTGTCACAATATCCTGTTACCATAGCAACCACCATTTAATATCACTAACATTAGCTAAGTTAGCTAGCTTAGCACACAAATTTTCAGGGATCGTATTGTTGTAATCTCTCTCCCTACTTTCTCTCTCATTCTCTCTCTGGAGCAGAAAAGCCACTCAGCAGTGATTTTGTCCTGCCAGTTCCAGTGTTTTGTGAATTCTCCTTTGATCCCTTTTCTAGTTTAGTTTTCATTTTGGACGGTGATTCGTGGCCCGTCCTGGCGCCCTCGCGCTATTTCATAAGGAGCTGCTAAACACATTCACCGTCTCCACAACACACCGTGCATCGAGCCACACCTAATGACAGGAGGAAAGCTGGAGACTGCAGAAGAAGGAATAAAAAGCTTTTCATTTCGGATGGAGAGTCGCATCAAGCCGAACTGAGAGTCCAGAAGAAATCCGTTTTGTGGAACAATACATTTTATCAGCTTGATGGAAAAAAAATGGCTGCCAAATTCAAATCCCTTGTATCCTCCATGTTATAAATTTTAAGTGCTTCACAGTTAAATGTAACCTTTCTAAACCTATGAGCTTTACGATCTCCATTCTCTACTCTGTGTTGGGCTTTGGTGATGTTGATGCTAGCGCTGCTAATCATACAGCAAATTCAATTTAATCACTGCTAGGTGTAATTTTTAGTATCTTCATTATTGGGTGGATTTTTTTGCTTCAGGTCAAAATGATTTCTACGCCTCTTTGTCTGCTTTTCGTCTTCCTCAGGCGCACTGTTGTCCTGCCATGTTCGACAGATATCATAAAATGTTTAATAGAGGAAATTTCTGAAGAGCCTCGAGCGGCTTGTAAAAAGGCGTGAGAAGGGAGCGTTTAACGAAAGTCGCCGCCTTGGCTGCTGTGCTCACAAACGTCCATTGTGCTGTAAATGTCAAAGCAGGGTCGGGATTACAAAGACCTCTTGGGTATGCTGATCCAGACAAGTGCGTCTCACGTTTTACTTCTAATGGCAGCCATCTTGCCTGTTGGACTGCTGAATATTAGGACTAATGGCGGATTTGACATTACCTTGGACTGGCTAAGAAATATCCAAGCTGAACCAGAGGTCAAAGGGCCACTTACACAGTGCTACTAACACTAGCATTTAACCTGAATGTTAGTGGCAGCCATTTTTATTGGCAGCATTTTTTGTTGTTGTGGAAATGATCTGAGGGGCAGCCGTTTTTCTAGTGGCAACATAGCAGCAATTGTTTTTAATCGGCAGTAATATTTCAGCGCCAGCCTTTTTTTTTTTTTTTGTGGCAGCAAGTTGATTGTTTTTGAGTGGCAGCGTTTCCACCCACCAGTTCGGTCTCCTATAATATATGACAGCAACTGATCTGGGTGTGTGAGGCTATCACATACTTCCATCGTGACACAGTCAGAAAACAGCGCTGTCCTTGGACTTCTGCTCATGGATGGTTGTGGCATCACTGGGATTCAAACTTGCGATCTTTGCATGATAGTGCAGACATTTTTCTGTTGTGGCTTTTTAATCAAAATGTTTTCTAGTGGCAGGAATTCTTAGTGACAGTACTGTTTTAGTGGCAGCTATTTTTTGAGTGGTTGAACTGTTTCTATTCAAGTGGTTGAGTTGTAGTTTTGATGGCAGCAGTTTATTGAGTGGCAGCAGATTTTTTTTTTTCTGCTGTAGAAAGCGAATTAGTGAGTTTTGGTGGTGGCACTTTTTTCAGTGTCAGCAATCTGTATGGCAGTTGTTTTTTTTTGAGTGGCAGCAATTTTTCATTGACGGCTCTTATTTTGGCAGCCAGTTTTTACTGGCAGCTGCTTTCCAATGTTTTATGGACACATACAGCCGCTCTTGCAGCAGGGATAACACTATAAACACTTAATAACGATGCCAGGATATCTCGTTGGGATGAACCTTCTCTGGCTCACCTTCTTTGAAGATGTGAAGATACTTAGGCAATGTTGGGCCATTATCAGAGCCAGTTTTAAAGGCTCTGTCCAACTTGGGTTAATTAACCTTTTTTTCAGTTAATGAGGAAACCACTCAAAAGGAAAGATGGCTCGTTTCCAAGAAGTCGTTTGGTTAAATTAACCAATGTTAAATGGCCAGCAATTACACGTTATCTCTGTAGACCACTGTTAAGCCCACTGGACTCAAAAATGTTGCAGCGAGTTTAGTCCAAAATGACAATAAAATTAAACTGTTTGTCAAATTAATGGCAGCATTTTCATAATCAAGAGAGACTGTGAGAGGCTTATGGTTGAAAGGGGCTTAGCCAGGATTGGGAAGGTTGGGAGCGTTTTTCTGAAAGTAGGGAGTGTAAGTTGGTCGCGACTGGGGGGCTTTTTTGGTGCAGTCTGGTGACTAATGGAGCTGCAATTGAGCCTTAAAAAGAAATGAAAGAAAGCATTAATTTTAAGTGTGAATTATATTTTATTAGGCATCTAACACATATTTTATTTACTAACTTAATAAAACGTTATAACAAAGTTTAAATTTCGTTTCTTATTCATTAACCAGAACTTTACAAGTCACTGTAGTTATCAATAAAACCTTCTACAAATTCCTGCAATAAAAGCAGAAACCTCTTGCACTTAAGACAAAGAAACAAAATACAAATTGCTGCAATCAAGTCCTATTACACAGAACGATATGTATATTTCGTAAATATACATTATGTATATTTACGAAATATACATAATGCAAATGTTACATCACAAAATGTTAGGAATCATTTTGATTCTGTTAAAAAAGTGCAATAAACAGTTAAAAATAAGTGAAATTAAGTTACAAATGAAAGGAAATTTTCCTGTAGTTACTAGTTACTTGAAATGTAAATACTGTAAACATTAGAAAAAATTCAATAATAATGGTAGTTTATGAAAGTACTATTTATTGATGTAAATCTTGGCGAAAGAGAAACTAGTCAAAACCGATAGAGTGAAAGTGATTTATCATGCCGTTACCATGGGAACAGTCTTTTATGAATGTGGAAGTGGGCTCTCAGTGCACCGAGTGCGGTGTGACTGAGGAAGGTGACCAGTTTTATATATTTCATCTAATTTAGGTCATTTAAAAACTATATTATTTAGCAGTGGGCACATAGGAAAGCGTAAGGTATAAAGTTTCTGTCAATATGTTTATCATGCTTGCATGATGATAAACTTGTGAAGATATTTATCTAAATACATGACTTACTCATTCTAAACCTGCTGAGCTTCGCCAGCGAAGCTCTCAAAACTCGTAGTATTTTGCTTCCATTCAAGCCTCGTTTCGAAGTCTGACCAATAAGAACGCTACATTTTTGGTAGTAAATTTTGATTTTCTCGAGTTAACTTCCATATGTGGAAAGCACGCGTGCCGGGCACGCCCCAGGAAACTGCTGACTGTCGACAAAAATGCCCACAGAAATGCACAAAATTACTTTACAAAACAACAAAATTTCACAAAATTTTGGTTAGCACGGGTTAGTATAATATTTATTGGGCGTGTTTGGGGATTTATGGCCGTGTTTTTTGAGAATTGGCCATGGAAAACACAGCTGCATGGCTCGCTAGCTAAACCTATGGTTCATGGACAGACACCCTGATAGTCTCTTGTAGAATTTGCTGGTACAATTCAGAGTTGATAGGCCCATCAATAATGGCAATACTGCTAGACCCAAGACAGCAAAACAGCCTCAAACCAGATACTGCTACCCCCATGCTTCATGGTTAGGATGAGGTTCTTTTGTTGGAATGCGGTGTTTTTGTTTTTGCCAAACATAAAGCTTTTCATTTCAATCAAAGTTCTATTTTGGATTCATTTGTCCACAGGACATACTTCTGGCATATCCATGTGGTCTTGAGCAATATCCAATTGGGCAGCAGTGTTCTTTTTATCCCCCGGTATACAGTGGTGCTTGAAAGTTTGTGAAAGATTTGATTACATTTCAGTACAAGTTTATGCAGAACTACAAAAAATTGTAAAGGGAAAAAAACTTTCTAATGGCACTATACAAGGTCAGAAAGTAGCATATTTAAAAGTACTTTTACTTTTTTAAAGTTGAGTCTGGATAAAGTCTTGAAGCTACGCATTCCAGAGGAGCATGATGGGGTCCATGAGATGCGATGTTACTCCCTTGAAGACCTCAAAGACCTACAAAATAAGCTAATGCTCATGTCTGGCAAAGGAGAGCAAGGCCAGAATGAAGTTGATCAATTTGCAGAGGTTGGTCCCAAATTTCAGAACAGAGTGGCTAACACTGTATATGGCCAGATGTTTGTGGCTCACCTGATCATCACACCTATAGTTCCCTAAACAGTTGCCACAAACTTGGAAGCACACAATTGTCTAGGATATCTTTGAATGCTGTAGCTTTACAATTTCCCTTCACTGGAACTAAGGGGCCCAAACCTATTCTAGCATGATGGCGCCCCTGTGCAATATGTGAGACTCATGAAGACATGGTTTGCTAAGTTTTTGGTGAATAAACTGAATGGCCTGCACAGAGCCCTGACCTCAACCCCACTGAACACCTCTGGGATGAACTGGAATGCTGTGTACCAGGCCTAACTAATGCTCGTGTGGTTTAATGGGCAAACCACAAACATTTTACAAAATTTAGTGGAAAGAAGAGGAGCACTTCCAGAAGAGTGGACATTATTATAACGGCAGTGGGGGACTAAATTTGGAATGGGATGTTCAAAAAATGTGTATGGGTGTGATGGTCAGATGTCCACAAACTTTTGACCATAACATGGGGCTTGTTGTTCTGGTTACATATCATGGCACTATATAATAGGTATATATAACAGTGTCTTTTTGTTTTTACAGGTTTTTGCCAGTGTACAGAGATTAGGTTCTGCATTTATTGATTTATTTGCGGCTGGAAATCCATTGTTCAGACTTTGGGAGGCAATTATCCACTGTAATAGTAAAGAAGCATGCATTGTCATGGACTTTAATTTGCCAAGTATTGCCAGTGTTGTCATGGTGAAGGGTGATGTGGCAGAGCAACTCCTAGAAGTCTGTAAGAAAATGGAGCGTTGCCTCAATTTTTGGAAAGATTTCATGGACAAGCAAAGATCTCAGAATTACTACCTCAACTATTTTACAGCAGAGCAGATAGTCTACCTGTGCAGTCAGTTGAGTCAGAAAAACTTGGCAAATCTGGATGATCAAGCTCTCATGATGCTCTCTTTCATCAAACCAAATTGCACTAGCAACAACTTGAGGAAAAGCTGGCACATTCTTCAGTATGAGATGCTTACAAAGCCTTCCGAGCAAAACGAAGACATTGATTTTCAAACCTTTGTTGATGTTTCAAATCCGGTTGAATACGAGATGGATATCGAAGGTGTGTCTGGTTCTGATTTTGGTCCAGAAAATGATACTAGAAGGTTTGACATGATTTGGAATACGTACATGAGAAACATGAAAAATTTTCTTCCCAACTCCCTTGATATCAGAAGTCTAGGGAGACTTTTGGAAATTTTGTCCGATAGCTCCAGTGAAACTAAGGTGGATACTGACGATCAGGATGAGAGTGCCCATAAAAAGCATCAAAGAAATGTACAAAGAGAGCTACCTAGAGGACTAGTCCTTGGAAAACCAAATCTCATTATCTGCCCTCTCACAGAGATTCTGACGTCTTGCATTTCCATTTACATGAGCAGTGAAGATGAGCCGCTGCCCACATATGATGAAGTGCTCCTCTGTGATTCTTCCACTTCGTATGAGCAAGTAGAGCTGTTCCTTAGGCGCTGTCTCAATGCTGGTTACAAGGGACAGAAGATCTACACCATGCTGTATGTAGATCAGCTAACCTATGAAGTGAGCTACAAAGTGGAGCAATTTTTCCAACGTCACAAAGCTCAGAGCAGAAATGACTACAGGCTGGTGTTGATCTGTAGTACTGATCGAGAACATGCCTACCTTCCCTCTGTCTTCAGTCAGTTTCGGCTGCACATGGTACCCCAAGAACCGCTTAGCAGAATTCAAGAATACCTTGCCAAGCACTACACAGTCCCAAAGGACTATTCCAGTGCTGCTGCCGTTTTTAAAAACAGAAAGTTTGTGGGAGTTGTATCTTCGAGAAGAGCAGGAGTTGGTGGGTATAAAGTCATATTTGTTTAAAAAAAATAAATCCAGTTTTATTGTTAAGTGTAATTACCTAACTTTTGTGTTCCTAGGCAAATCGCTCTATATCCATCGGTTGCATGAAAAGTTGAAGTTGATTACCAAGAAACCTTCACAGCTCAAGTGTATCCGGTTGATAGAGCCAAGAGTGAATGAAAATGCTGTTCTTCAGTCAATGCTTAACAGCCTCAAGAGGGAGCTAACCATCTTTCATTTTGACATTACTTCTTTGGTAATAGTTTTTTTATGTTTGTTTTTTTTTTTTATTTAAAAAAAATATGTTTATTGTGTGGTGTTGACTCTGTGCTACATTACAGGTACAGAAAGGCCTCCATGAATTTCTCTTTCGGTTGCTGGTCCTGGGTTACCTTTTGGATTCAGAAGGAAGAATGTGGAAATGCAGCAATAGGCACCTATACATCATTGAGCTCCTCCAGTCTAGTACAAATGTGCTTAGAAACAGCTCAAGATCTGTAAGGCCATTCAATTAATTTTTTATTTACGGATCACAACACATTCCTACTGTCCCAGTAACAGCAATTATACTGCTTTCCATTTTATGACAGGGTTTAACTGTCCAGTCAGCCTTCCAGGAAGTGTTTCCAACTGTCTACTGCCGAACTCCAAAAGAAGTCCTTGAACTGGAAATGAGGATGTCCGAAGACCCATCTGCAACAGTGGGGGATGACCCCTTAATGGATGATAAAGAATTCAGAAGTGAGGCTTACCAGCGCCCATACCAGTATCTAAAACTATTCCACCATGGAAACAACTTGGATGGATTTATGTACCGAGGAATTGAAGGAACCCATGTAGAATGCCTGCAGTTGCTGTTTCTCTACTGTGGTGTCATGGACCCTTCCTGGGCTGAGTTGAGGAATTTTACATGGTTCTTAAATCTGCAGTTACGAGACTGTGAAACATCTGTATTCTGTGATGCATCCTTTACAGGAGACACTTTGCTGGGATTTAAAAACTTTGTGGTTGATTTCATGATACTCATGGCTAAGGATTTTGCTACACCCTCTCTGAGCATCTCTGATCAGAGCCCAGGGAGGCAACAAATGGACATTTCAGGTGTTAGTGAAGAAGACCTTGCTCCATTCAGGATCAGAAAGAAATGGGAATCAGAACCTCATCCATACATTTTCTTCAATGATGACCATGTGTCCATGACATTCATTGGCTTTCATCTACAGCCGAATGATCAGAATTGGGTAGATGCCATTGATCCATCAACAAAGAGAGTGATCAAAAAGAACATCATGACTAACGATTTGTATGAGGGTCTAAGGCTCCAGAGGGTTCCTTTTAATATTGACTTTGATAATCTCCCAAGAGGAGAGAAAATTGAGCGAATCTGCAATGTTCTGGGAATACAGTGGCCCCTTGACCCAGATGAAACTTATGAGCTGACAACTGACAACATATTGAAGATTCTGGCTATACACATGCGCTTCAGGTGTGGCATTCCAGTCATCATCATGGGTGAGACAGGGTGTGGGAAGACCAGGCTAATTAAATTCCTGTGTGAGCTACGACGGAGTGGAGTTGCTACAGAGAATATGAAACTAGTCAAAGTCCACGGAGGAACAAGCTCAGATATGATTTACAGCAAAGTGAGAGAGGCAGAGTCCATTGCATGCAGCAATAAACAAGATTACGGTTTTGACTCTGTATTGTTCTTTGATGAAGCGAACACCACAGAAGCCATCAGCAGCATTAAAGAAGTACTGTGTGATAAAACAGTAGAGGGTGAACCCATGATGTCAAACACTGGCTTGCAAATTATTGCTGCATGTAACCCATACAGGAAACACACCGATGTAATGATTAAGAGACTGGAGTCAGCTGGTTTGGGATACAGAGTACGAGCTGAAGAAACGGATGAAAAACTTGGATCCATTCCCCTCCGTCAACTTGTGTACAGGGTGCAGGCCTTGCCTCCTAGCATGATTCCCTTAGTCTGGGACTTTGGACAACTTAATGACTGTACTGAGAAAATATACATTCAGCAAATCGTCCAAAGGGTGGTTGAAAACCACTCTTTCCCTGAAGACTACATCAAGATCATTACAGATGTCTTGTCAGCTTCACAGAAGTATATGAGGACAAGAAATGATGAATGCAGTTTTGTAAGTCTGAGGGATGTTGAACGTTGCATGCAAGTTTTTGCATGGTTCTACCAAAATAATGAAATGTTGCTGTCAGAACTTGCCAGGTATGAAAGTAATCAGAGAGCACAAAAAAACGAACACAGTCTAAACGACATTGATGAAAGAGACCCTATTCTGTGGTCCTTAGTGATGGCTATTGGTGTATGTTACCATGCCTGCTTGGAGGACAAAGAGAAGTATAGGAACAAAATCTGCAAATACTTCCCAAGGACATACGGCCCAGTCAAGTTAATGCAAGAAATTTCAGTTATGCAAGATCTTCTTCTTAGTGGAGTTCCACTAGGTGACACTATTGCAAGAAATAATGCTTTAAAGGAAAATGTTTTCATGATGGTGATTTGCATTGAGTTGCGAATTCCTCTCTTCTTGGTTGGGAAGCCTGGAAGCTCCAAATCTCTGTCTAAAACCCTGGTTGCAGATGCTATGCAAGGTCAAGCAGCTCATTCTGACTTGTTTAGGAAACTAAAGCAGATTCATCTGGTGTCATTTCAGTGCAGTCCTCATTCCACACCAGAAGGCATCATCAACACATTCAAGCAGTGTGCCCGTTTCCAGGAGGGCAAGAATCTAAATGAGTATATCTCGGTGGTGGTACTGGATGAAATTGGTCTAGCTGAGGATTCTCCTAAAATGCCTCTCAAAACTCTCCACCCTCTTCTTGAGGAAGGATGTATAGATGATCAGCCCCTGCCCCACAAGAAGGTTGGGTTCATCGGAATATCTAATTGGGCTTTAGACCCAGCAAAGATGAACAGAGGAATATTTGTTTCTCGTGGTGATCCTGATGAGAAAGAGTTGATTGAGAGTGCCAAAGGCATTTGCTCTTCTGATGCAATGATCCTTGAGAAGGTTAGGGATTTCTTTCAGCCTTTTGCTCGTGCTTACCTCAAAATCTGCAAGAAAGAAGGGAAAGGGTTTTTTGGCCTGCGTGACTATTACAGCTTGATTAAGATGATATTTGCTATCGCCAAAGCATCAGATCAAAAACCAACTGCAGAACAGATTGTGGAGGCTGTGTTGAGAAACTTTAGTGGTAAAGACACTGTGAATTCTGTCACTGTGTTCACCAGCAGGCTTGCTTTTAAACCTAACCATGAAAGCATTGATACCGTTGAGCTTGTGAGACAAAATATCGCAGCAGTTGCTCAAGATGAGGAGTGTCGCTACCTGCTCATTCTAACCAAAAATTATGCAGCTCTACAGATTCTTCAGCAAACATTTTTTTCAGAACAGTACCAACCTGAAATCATCTTTGGCTCAAGCTTCCCAAAAGACCAACAGTACACCCAGATTTGCCGAAACATTAACCGTGTCAAGATTTGCATGGAGACGGGTCAAACCATTGTGCTTCTGAATTTGCAAAACCTGTATGAAAGCTTATATGATGCACTCAATCAATACTATGTTTCCCTTGGAGGTCAGAAGTACGTGGATTTGGGACTTGGAACCCACCGCGTCAAGTGTAGAGTACACAAGGACTTCAGGCTCATAGTGATTGAAGAGAAGGAAGTTGTCTACAAACAATTTCCCATTCCTCTGATTAACAGGTTGGAGAAGCACTATCTGGACATTAGCACTGTGCTAAAGAATGAACAAAAGCAGCTTGTAAAAATACTTGAACAATGGGTTGGCCATTTCATTAAATCCAACAGTCAGCAATCACCTGCTTCCCAGGCTGCAAAATACTGCCCAGCTGATATTTTCATTGGCTATCACTCTGATACCTGTGCCTCAGTCATCTTGCAAGTTATAGAGAGACAGAGAGGAGCGATGGAACTTGCTGACCCTCAGAGACAACTGTTGGATGAAGCCAAGCTCATCCTCTTGAACTGTGCCACACCAGATGCAGTGGTTCGCCTAGACAGTTCAACCCTTTCCAGAGTGGAAAGTGAACACCTAGCAAGGGTGTACTTTGAAGACCAGAAGCACAGCTGTATGACTGACTTTGTGCTCTCTCACGTCCTACAGGAAGAGTGGAACCATGCCTCTTTCACTGAGGTAAAGCAATCACTGAATTATTTGTTTGAGTAATTGGTGAATTAAAATATATTTGCAGCAGTTGTGTATGAAAGTGTAACTCTGCCTACCTAGGTAGGCTCTGGTATCCAACAAATCCTCCAATAAATCAGGTCTGCTTGTCTTATCCTTAGGTTCGTACAGGAGGACTGCGGTAGTGAATACTTATTACTGTATTAAGCCGTTCCAACCCACAATAACGCGTACACCAATCAGGTTATAGAAAAAGGGTTCTGTATTATAGAAAATATGATGCAAGTCAATGCATGTCAATTCAGTGTGTATAAAACAAAATAAAAATGAGTGTTGTGTGATGTAAAACTAAACTGAAATCATGCTTATCATCAACTTCGTGTATTATGTACCTTCAATACTATCCTTTAAACAGGTAATGTGTAATATGAAATATTAATGCAGATCATTAAAATTCTCTTGAACCATACAGAACGGGTTCACTATAATATGAAATACCAATGCAGATTATGTAAGTTTGTTCTTAACTATAGACAAGTGCAGCAATAATATGAAATACCAATGCAGATCAAGGAAAGTCTGCACAACTGCACAGAACAGACACAGTAGGCCTGTAATATGAAATATCAATGTAGATCATTAAACCAATAACCCTATGTTGGATCCAACAACCAAAAAGTAAAAAAGAAAAAAATGTGTAAGGCCTTAAAAATTGAGATCTCAAATGGAAAAATGTGTTAAAAGGGTTTAGTTGAAAAAAATGTGTGTACAAAAACAAAAAAAAATAGTTGTGTGTTCTGATTCGACCGTTTTCAGTGTTCCAATCACAGCACTGCCTTGACGGTAAGCAGTCAGTGGTTGGAAGGCGGAGGATAATGTGGCAGCGACGGCAGTGGAATCCACAGCACAGTGATGCGCAGCACTCGAACCGGGTGGGAAAAAAACCAGCCTGCACACACGCGTGCAAAGCGATTAGCAACACTAGATTACAAAACTACACAGTTCATCGGTACTTTCGGCTAAATATCATATTTTCCATGTCATTACTTCCGAACATGAACATACAACAACTGTGTGCACTGAAAAGGCGTTCACACTGAATATTTTTATCGAATAAGTCTGCTAGCTTATCCAGCCAGAAAACCTAGCCATGCGGCTAACATAGCTAACCCAGCATCTCACAGTCAGGCACATTACAGCATAACATGATGCTTTCGACTTCATGTCCAATTATGCACACCAAACAAAACCATATCCTGACTGCTTCATTTTCCATTTCCTCTGCATTCTGAATAAGAGAGTTCCGTGTTCACACAGTACAGCTGATTAGCTTACAGCTCACCAGGATATCTTCAAATCAAAAACAACTCTTCAAAACTATCCACCATGGGGGAATGAATGAAAGAAGTCAGTGTGTGAATGCAATGCAGTAAAAACCAGTGTGTGAGTGTGGTGCAGTGATTTATAAGGGTTACAATTGTATCCATACAGAGACCCACAGAAAATAACACAAGTGATGCTTTCGAAGAATGTTTATCATTTCTTCAAATAGTCACAGTGAATGAAAGTATTATTGGATTGCATCAAATTTGTTTTCCTTCTGTAAGCTCATGTAAAAATACAGAGAACTATCTCATCTCATTATCTCTAGCCGCTTTATCCTGTTCTACAGGGTCATAGGCAAGCTGGAGCCTATCCCAGCTGACTACGGGCGAAAGGCGGGGTACACCCTGGACAAGTCGCCAGGTCATCAC
>JANZXT010000006.1:8556224-8566782 GCA_027575915.1 Betancurichthys madagascariensis
ACATGCAAACTCCGCACAGAAAGGCCCTCGCCAGCCACGGGGCTCGAACCCGGACCTTCTTGCTGTGAGGCGACAGCACTAACCACTACACCACCCAGGTTCATAATCATTATCATACATTTATATTAACGTGCTTGTTTGAATACATTATATGTATAGCAACAGATCATTATACAGCTAATTAGCATTTATGGAAGGAGTCTCCAGCTGTTAGAAGAAGCCTTTATTTGTCACACATATACTCAAGTACAGACTTAAGCACACAGTGAAATTAATCCTCTGCATTTAACCCATCTGAAGCAGTGAACACACAAGTGAACAATAAGCACATACACATACCCAGAGCAGTGGGCAGCTATGCTACAGCACCCGGTGAGCAGTTGTGGGTTAGGTGACTTGCTCAAGGGCACTTCAGCCCAACCTCAGGCCGTGGCTGCCCCATGTTAACCTAACCACATGTCTTTGAACTGTGGGAGGAAACCCACGCAGACATGGGGAGAACATGCAAATTCCACACAGAAAGGCCCCCATCAGCCACTGGGCTCGAACCCAGAACCTTCTTGCTGTAAGGCGACAGTGCTAACCACTATACCACCATGCTGATAGAGCATCCTGTCTTCAAAGACAGGAACGAACTCATTTCTGTAACTGAACACCTACAAGGTGACTGAAAATGTAGTCAGGGTATGTGTTAGTTTGCATTTGTGTGTATAATTGTTTACATGAAATGTGAGGTATCTGTGAATGGATTGGTAGATGATGTGTAAGAAGAGAAAGTGAGAAACGTGCACATTATTTTCCTGCTCTGCTTGGCTACTGTTCGTCTCTTGTCCATGTCCTGTGTGTTAATTAGTGAAGGGGAATGTGCTAATCCACTTCCTCTCACGCCTCTTTATCAGGTTCTTTTTCATACTGGATTATACTCTTTGTGTGTGTGCACGCATACACACAAAGCCCCATAATCTACCTGCAATGTATTAATTAACTGCCTGAATGCATTATGTATGCATGACCAGGTCTACCAAAGTTTTTTAAATAATAAAATAATAAATAAACAAAGCAATAAACATATATTTTTCATCACAAGTTGTACATGTTTTTGGTTATTTTATGCATTCCATTATTAATGTATTTATTCTGCCTGTGCTAAATTATTTTCTTAAATAAATACACACATGAATGTTATGGCAGTATTGGGCTTTCAGTGATTTTCTTTGAACTGTTCTTTTTTGGTTGCAGAATGACTGTAACATACATCTTCAATAAAAAAACAAAAGAATTTGATGTACAAGTTTGAATTTATTTTGGGCTTTCTGAAAACAGACATGGTCAAAATTATACATACAGCCACGTAGTATTTGGTTAAATGTCCCTTAGCAACTTTCACCTTGACCAGATGCTTTTGGTCTCCATCAGCAAGCTTCTGTCAGAATTCTGGTTGGATATTTGTCTACTCTTCTTGGCAGAATTGGTAGAGTTCAATTAAATTTGTGTGTTTCCTGGAACAGACATGACTTTTAAGAACAGTCCACATATTTTCGATAGGGCATCAGGACTTTAGGAAGGCTATTCCAAAAGCTTAATGTTATCCTGCTTTATCCCCCACAACCAGGTTTGATGCATGTTTGGGGTCCTTGTCCTGTTGGAACACCCAGTTGTGTTCCTGATGATTTGAGGCTATGTTGAAGAATTCGGAGGTAGTCCTCCTCCACTTTGTGAAATTCACCAGTTCCACTGGCAGCAAAACAGCTGCAGAGCATTATGCTACCAACACTATGCTTAACAGTTAAGCATAGTGTTGGTAGCATCATGTTAATTGTGTTCTTCTGTACCTCTGGTGATTGTGGCCAAATAACTCAATCTTTTTCTCATCTGACTATAAAACTTTCTTCCAGAAGGCTTTTCCTTCATCCATGTGTTCAGCTAGAAACTTTAGTCAGGCTTGAAGGTGTGGATTTTGTGGCAGAGGCTTCTTTCTTAGATGGCAACCTCTCATTCCATGGTTGTAAAACTCGCTTGATTGTAGACAGTGTTCCAGCAGCTTCCACTCCATGGAAGGCCTGTGCCTTGATGGTTCCTGGGTTGTTCCTGACCATCTGAATCAATTTTCTCTCAGCTGAGGGGGACAGTTTGAGTCTTTTTCCTGCACAGTGGATTGACAAAGTGGTTAGACCTCTCAATAACTGATACATGCATACACTTGTTTGAACTGATGATCCTGGAATCTTCAGTTGTTTAGAAACAGCTCCAAGAGACATTCCTGGTTGTGTAAATCTATGCTCCTCTTTCTCAGATCTGCACTGAGCTCCTTGGACTTTTCTATTGTACTGTGTGTTGGTCAATCCAATGACTGTCAAACAAATCTTTTTTATATTGTGCACAGAGAAGCTACCAGCTGTAGTTCATCATGATCACTAACAGGAAGTTAAGAGGCCTTGGTAAATTAAAATACATTTTGGAACTTTCAGCACCAAGGAGGAAGGGAGCAGGGAGGGAGCTGGATGTTGGATTTTTAAGTGAATCTGCATGAATGTGCAGTAAACAGTTTAAAAAAATATAACATCACATTTTGATATAATCCTTTTTCTGTTTGACTGTTCACATGACTAGCATTTGCCATAATATAACATAATCGGAATAAACATCACTGGAATTCGTGGCAGTGGATTATCATGTAAGGATGATAACAACACCAGAGGGCATACTCCCTCTCCCCTGTCAACCACAGAGACATTAACCAATCCTGGTTGTCTTTGAGCTCGTGTATCTGGAAGGGGGTAGATAGCAGTTTCCGCCAAGTGCGTTACACTACCTTGAAGTTGCAAATGTTGTCAACTTTGGGAGCTGTTTGGAAGCAGAAAGAGTCGACTCGGATATACATTGGAGGTGTCTTAATATATGAAATGATCCTATAGTTGTATAAAGCTTACTACTGACATATACTCATGTCCACTGCTCTGTGAAGAAGATCAGCATGAATCAGTAATCTCTGAAAGCGCAATATTTTATGAAGAACTACACCTGTTTATTTTAGTCTTCCTTTTCATTTCCCCCAATGCCTTTCAAAGCCAAAAGCATCTGTTCTGTCAAAATGAAAAGTGGGCTCTCTGATTTCTGCCTGCATGTGAAATCCAGGGATGCACCAGACAGCAGCAATCAGAAACAACACTGGAGAGGAAGTGAGTGAGAGGGAGATGAGTGGATTGTGTAATTAAATCCAATTATGTAGCAGCTGTGAGCTTCAACACAGCGCACTCATGACTTATCCTCCAAATTTCTCTGCCATTCACACTCTCGCCGTGAGGGATGGACACACTCTACAGGAAGGAAGATGAGCATCAAGGTTCTCTCCACTGCTGCTTTCAGTGTTTCAGTTGAGTGGGTTTCAAAAATAACACAGGTGTGCAAGCGAGTCTCAGTAAACAAGACTGAAAACAGACACTCTGGAAAGGAGTTCAGTTTAGCTACAGATGAGAAATGAGAGCACAATCATGGAGAAGTCTTTTTCTTAATACGCCTGATTTAGTTAATATTAATTAACATTCATTTTAATGAGCTGAGGGACACTGGTGTAAATTCTGAACTGTTACTAAGAGAAATATTAACCGTGTTTCATAAACTTCTTCAATTCTGCTTGAATTGAAGAAAAATCCTATGAAATGTTTTCTTTTTTAAATCTCTGTGTTAGACAGGAAAGATAAAGTGTTTGGTGTGTAATGAGTCTCATTTTCCATTGAAAAACTTCTGGGTTTTTTTTTTTTTGCCGTTGTGTATTGATTATTCTCTGATTTCTTCTCTGTTCTCCTCTTCAGTGATGCACAGTGTCCTGGACACACTGAGCGATAGCACAGGCTCCACCACAGCCAATGATCTGGACCTCATCTTCCTGAAGGGCATCATGGAGAGTCCTGTGGTGAGCGTGGCAACACACACTCCTACTGGTTTAGACCACTCCTCAATCATTAGTTTCTAGGGTAAAATATCAAACCTCAACGTTATATTAGGCCTCTGGGTGGGTGTGGTTGAATATTCTAATGAGCACACTTAATTGACAGTTCTCTGTCCAAGGAAAGAACAGGACAAAACAGAAAACAATGAATTAAATGAAATGATTAAAAGTGCATTAAAGCAAAAGAACAACAACCCCCCCAAGAACCAGGACTTATACGTAACATGCTACCGCTTCAGACGGTATTTAATTATGTTTTTAAAAATTTTTTGGGTGTTCATCACTTTGCAAACCCACAAAAAGACTGGCCAGCCTCTTTAAAAATGGACCAATCAGATATCACTTTGTTAGAGAATGTGACACAGTTCCTGTTTGTTTATATGGAATTGTTCACAATTACAAAAGTACTTCTTTGCTGAATTGTAAATAGAAAGTAAATATGAATGCTTGTTGGTCCAACTTTAAGTATGTTTGCTCTCACTTAGCATCTCTGAATGAATCTTACATGTACCTTACCCAAAATTAGCCCCGCCCACTTATTCCATAGCAATCCTCAGAATAAAGCAGTTACTGAAAGTGAGTGAGTGAGATTGTGTTGTCAAGACCAGTATTTACACATTTATGTTCCCAGAGACTTTAGGATAGACTCCTAAATTGTACGTTAAGAGAAACTTTAAAATAGACTCATATGGTGAATCATAATTATGCAAAGTGATTTATAGATTAAAAAAAACACAGTTGCACAGAGTGATCTGATTGCCGACTGCAGCCACTCAATCATTGAGGAATATTTCAGGTGTTTATTACTATTTATTGCACAAAACACTATGATGGAATGTATTTTGACCTGTTCCTTCTATTATCTCATCATTATACCTCTAAATATGTATGGAGATTTGATTATTTCTAAAGGGCATTGATGAGACCACCAACATCAGAACATTTTTATTTCGCTTGTTAAATGATATGCAAGTCTCTATTGCTCTGCCCTGCTAGTCACTGGATGAGAATACTATTGAGAAGCTTTGTCTCAACTGAAAGAGAGAAAGATTGAAACATGAATGTGTGGCATGCAAAGAGAGCCCAAGTTTGAGATGAGAATATCTCCCAGTGGGACTTCCTGCAAATGCAGTGGTGAATCCAGATGAGTGAATGAGTTTTAATTAGATCTAGCTTTTAATGAGCATGATGCTGCAGCATCCACTGTCTCTTTCTCAAATCTTCCTCTTCCAATATCCTGTGTCTTGGATGTTGTTTTCCTTCTGTTGCTGCCCTCACTTCTACTGATTTATTGAATGAAATGCTTAGCTTGACCTCCTTTATGATAAACAATGCATTGTGTCCTTTTTGAATCATTTGAAAAGACACAAAGTATCAGAGAAAAAAAGGTATACTTACAAAACACAAAACCCTTTTCATGACAGTTCCTTTCATCATAATCACACTCACAAGGGACACTCACATGGCTGTAAAGAAAAGCGAGACTAGATAAAAGAGAAGCAGGAGGCAGAGTCCCTCTTTAGACGCTACAAGACCTCAGGAGAGTTTTCTGAAAAGCCCTTTTGACAGGTTTAATGATAGCATTGTGTTTGTTTTTAAAATAGAGGTCACAAATTATGTTGTAAATGTAAGGGATAAAACACTTCCTATCACTAGTCCTAAACTTTGCATTGAACTTTGCATTGAACTCTCATTCCTAGCCTTTACCTTCAATTGTATCCTTTACCTCGAGTCCTAGCCTTCACATTCAACCATAGCATTTAGTAGTTAAAGCCAGGACTGGAAGTAAAGGATTATGTTGAAGGTTAGTTTAAGATTGGAGGTGAAGAATGGAGTTGAAGGTAAGATATTGGGTTACAGGATGGGTTACATCCAGGCCTAGCCTTTACATTCAACCCCATCCCTTACACCCAGTCCTAGCCTTTATCTTAACCTATGTCCTTTAAGACCCAGTGCTAACCTTTACCTTCAACCCCATCCTTTACCACCAGGCCTAGTCTTTACCTTCAACCAACCCTATCTCCCCACCCCAGTCCTAATGTTTACCTTCAGTTCCCTCCATTACCCCTAGTCCTAGCCTTTACCTTCAACCCCTGAATCCCCCCCCCCCCACACACACACACACATTCTTACCCCAGTCCTAACCTTTTCCATTCAACCTCATTCTTTACCCTCAGGTCAAACCTTTACCTTTAATTCCATCCTTTATCCCTCAGTCCTAACCATTACCTTCAACATTTACCATCAGCTCCATCCTTTACCATCAGCCTTATCCATTTACCTTCATGCCCATTCTTTTCCCCCCAGACTTAGCCTTTACAGTCAAGTCTGCCATGTAATGCCAGTCCGAGCCTTTACATTCAACACCATCACTTGCCACCAGACCAAGCCTATACATTCATCCCTGCTGTTTACCTCCAACTTTACCTTGACATTCAACTTTATCCCAGCCCTAATCTTTACCTTCAACCCCATCCTTTACCACCAGGCCTAGCCTTTCCCTTCAAGCTCCCATTCTTTACCCCAAGTCCTAACCTTTACCTTCATCTCCTTCCTTTCATCCAGTCCTAGCCTTTATTTTCAACTACATCCTTTACCGCCAGGCCTAAACTTTACCTTCAATTTCATCCTTTACCACCAAGTCCTAGCCTTTCCTTTCTACCTTTATTTTGAGCCTCATCCTTTACCTCCAGACCTAGCCTTTACATTCAGCCCTATGGTTTAACCTCAGTGTTCACTACAATAAAAAAGCACAAAACAACTGGTTTTTAAAAGTGGACTAGGAGGACATCACTTTGTTATAGCATGTGACATGTTCCTATTTGATGGAAACTACCTTATTTTATGTCCAGGATTATTTACATTTTCACAATAAAAAGCCTTTTTTTTTTCTGAATTGTAAGTTCATTTGGAAAAAAAGTATCTAAAAATTAATAAATGTAATTGTGTGTCGGTGCAGCTTTTAAGCAAGTTCTTGCTTTTTGGGTTGTAAGAGTGAATCTTACATAATATTTACCAAAGATTAGTTCCACCCATGTACATTGAAAAGAAAGTCACCAGTTGTTCGGATTTTCTAGATTGTTCTCTTCACACCAAAATTAGTCTGATTTTATTTTTTATAGATTATAGATTTAAATTTATGTTTAGCCCTGAATGAGAAGGCGATGTAAAACAGGTTAATGATTACAGGCAGGATGGATCGGAGGCAGGCTTTGATTGCTTTCATGCCCATTTTGTCATACCCTGGTGCTTTGTTAGTTGGCATGTTCATGATAGTATCCCTGACTAGCTCTTGAGAAACCTCAGCAAATACAAAGTTCTTATCACTTTCTCTGATGACCATTATTGGGGGGTTTTGATTGGCGATAGATGGAAGGTTATCTCGCGCCAGGTGCTGTGCTTTTATGGTGGCATTTTCACCAACAGATATGAAAAACTGATTGAATTCATTAGTGACCCCAGTACGGTCTCATGAATACGGCAGTGCAGAACGTCCACAGGATTCAGGCAGTAACAAACTGTCTTCCAAATGAAGGTCTTGTTGTCTTTGTTCTCATTGATTTCATTCCTGATCAGCAGCATTTCCGATAGTCTGATCTCTGACTTGACCTTTCGGTGCAGTACCCTGTAAGATTCCTAGTCGCGAGGATTGCAGGTCTGATGTACTATTTTATGGATGTCATCACGGTGCTGCATCAATTCTCTAATCTCTGGGGTGACAACTTTAGACTTTTTATGTTTAGCCCTGAATGTTCTTAAAGGTGCATGCTTATCATTATAACACGAGACTCTGTCATCAATCAACACGAGACTCTGTCATCAAAAAAGTAACAGGGGGATTTTGAAATATCCTCACAGAATTCATCAGCATGGAAGTTGTTGTAGCTATGAGCCGCGATCGTAACAGGCTTGGCCTTGGAAAGCTTCAAGTTCAGTGTACAAGGAAATGATCACTGATTGTAATTCCCAGCACATCATTACATTTTACAAGGTTTGCATTCGATATAAGTATGACATCAATTAATGTTGCAGATTTCTTGGTTATCCTTGTGGGAGAGGATATCAGCGGAGTTAGATTCAGCATTGAGATCACATCCCTCAGCACGTGACTCAGTAGATTTGGCGAGAAGATTGCAGTTTAAATCGCTGGCTACTAAAATATCCTTACCCAGCATAATAGCATGAGTGTAAGTGTAAGTCAGCTCATCCTTGAGACAAGAAACAGAGATATCTGGTGGTCTGTACACTACACATATCACAAGCAACTTTAGCTTCTTGTGCTGCAACTTCAACCAGAGTTGCTGAAAACCAGACTCGGAGGTTTTTGTGATGTCTCAAGGTGTCTGCACCTTTAAGGAATTTTGAATATAGGCGCATACTCTGCCCCCAGTCTTTGCGTGTCTGTCGAGTCTCACAAATTGATAACCTTCAGTATTATATTCCTTATTTTCCACTGATGTATCAAACCATGTTTCAGAGACAGTAAATATATTGATGTCACTCCTAGAGACAAGGTCATTTACTTGGTGAAATTTTACCCATTCCTTGAGCGAGCGTACATTGAGGTGAGATACCTTGATGCAGTGCGACTGGCCGCAACTGACTGACTCAATTTGACGGTGAGTGTTTATGTAAATGAGGTTGCTGTAAAATGTTGGCTTTGTCTTGACCTTTGGGCGTCTTCTTCTGTAAGAGAAATCAATTACTGGAATCGCTCTAGGAGTCAAGTTCAAGTCAGAATCCTCAATAATAGGCCCTGGATTGAGACTGACATCACCAGCAAGCGGAACTAGACTTGTAGCAATCAAACCAATCTTCATAACAATCAGACCAGCTTTCACTTTTAATAATGGCAGCCAGTTAATATGACACACAATCTTCTAGCATGACTCAAATTACCGCCTTGAACCACTTGAGCATCCAACCAGAGTGCTAAAAATACAGTGCCATTGTTTATAGGGCTCTTATGTTTATCACCAGCAGCAGATAGGCTAGTCAGCAGGGCGACACGGTGGTGTAGTGGTTAGCACTTTTGCCTCATAGCAAGAAGGTTCTGGGTTTGAGCTCCGTGGCGAATGGGGGGCCTTTCTGTGTGGAGTTTACATATTCTCCCTGTGTCTTCCTGGGTTTCCTCTGGGTGCTCCAGTTTCCCCCACAGTTCAAAGACATGCAGTTAGGTTAACATGGAGTGGCTTTGGGCCCTTAAGCAAGGCACCTAACCCCCAACTGCTCTCTGGGTGCTGTAGCACAGCTGCCCACTGCTACAGCACCCAGAGAGCAGTTGGTGTGGGTGTGTGTGTGTGTGTGTGCTCATTGCTCACTTTTGTGTGTTCAATGTGTCAGATGGGTTAAAGGAATCCTCCAGCAGATTTACTCTAGTTTGTTAAGTAAAAGTATTCATAGATTTCAACAGCCAAATATTCATTTTCGGAGACCAAATAGTGTTCTAGAAAAATAAATTTTTTATTAAAATACCAGATGGGCCTCCCGCGGAAGTGACGTATGCGATGATGTGGTGTGGTGGAAGCTTGGAGCAACTTGGCTGTTTATATCCTCTGCTTACATCGTGGTTTTGCTATTAGAGTTCGAACAAATCATCTAATGACACGCTTTCATCTCCCAACAAAGAACACTGGATAAACTTGTCTTCGAAGACAACTGTCTCTGTCTGGATTTAAACACTGACTGGTTCATCTGTTTGCACAGCAATATCCCTCTTTCTGGTCAATTCACGTTCCTAGCACATAAATGAAACTGAAACTACCATGAAATAAAACTTCGCAAATTTCAAAGGAGTGAGTTTCATGCAAAATGTTCTGAGTAATTCTCTTATCTGGAGTATAGTCGACTGTACCTGAAGCTCAATCGAATGCTTCGTCTCTTGATCCGTCAGTGATTATTCTTTAATGTCGGTGTTTTCTTTGTTGCCTATATTTTCTTCCAGTATATG
Source organism: Betancurichthys madagascariensis (assembly GCA_027575915.1). NCBI lineage: Eukaryota > Metazoa > Chordata > Actinopteri > Siluriformes > Ariidae > Betancurichthys > Betancurichthys madagascariensis. The sequence continues at coordinate 8,566,124 of JANZXT010000006.1, forward strand.
CTGAAGAGCCTACAACGCATCGGAATGCTGATTACAATTCACCAGGTAAGACACCAATAATATACCACAAAGAATCATGGTAGAACAAAGTTGAAACTAACCTCCCGGTGTTGTTGTCTATGTTGCCGCTCAACACTGCATCAGCAGACTTTTGGAGCTGAACTATGGACAAATATTGTTAGCACGACATAGTCTTTTTATCTTTCTTTTTATTCTGGAAGCCCCCATTAATCTTGCTTTTATTTCTGTCAATTCATCGAAACAGGATGATTAAAAATGTTTGGAGCATAAGTAGGGCACTGCAGGCAGATTGTTTTGAGGTCTTCCAATGGCATGAATCCATTTCTTGTGAACAGTCGGACGATTCTGGCCAGGTAAACGGTGAAAAGATATCTTCTCATCCTTCTTTTTAGCATCATTTTGGCATTTATATGCTGCACAATGAGGTATACTTATTTAAAAACATAAATTCAGTAAAAATACTTGTAAAACTAGCAAAACCACGATGTAAGCAGAGGATATAAACAGCCTAGTTGCTCCAAGCTTCCACTATACCATGTCATCACATGCATCACTTCCGCAGGAGGCCCATCTGGTATTTTAATAAAAATTAATTTTTCTAGAACACTATTTGGTCTCTGAAAATGAATGTTTGACTG
>JANZXT010000006.1:9305250-9315820 GCA_027575915.1 Betancurichthys madagascariensis
CAGAATTAAAAGATGAACGTTTTGGAATTGGTTTGAAGTAAATATGATGAATATGAAGGAAGATATCGTGAAGAAAACTATTTTGACCTTTTTGGTGACCTTGACCAGATGACCCTCAAAATGTTGGTTCTATTTGAGACCAATGCCCATCTATCCTGAAAGTTTCATGAAGATTGGTTTAGCCATTTTCTCCTAATGTTGTTGCTAACAAAAAAACAAAACAAAGAAACACTGAAAACAATACCTCGCCCCCTGGTGGACTCCGTCCCAGGCGAGGTAATACACCTGTTTGCCTGTAGAATGTTCAAAACAGGTGTGGGTTGTGGTGGGTGTTTTTTTGTTTTGTTTTTAAAGTAGCATTCTACAACTTTCCCAGTCTTTTGTTACCCCTGCCCCACCTTTTTTGGAATGTGTTGCAGGCATCAAATTCAGAATGTGTACATTTACAAAAACATTCAGTTTGGACGTTGAATACAAAGGCATTTAGTTGAATATAGGTTTGCAAAAAGGATTTGCAAATCATTGAATTCTGTTTTATTTACGTTTTTGGAATTGTGATTTGTATGAATGTAGTTAGCAACAGCAGTGAATGCTTCATCTCAAGTTCCCTCTAACTTTGTATGTATACGCTTATAAAAAAAGTGTCAAAGCATATGAGCAGTCATAGCAATGAACTGTAATTATTTAATGGCATGTTATAATATATGTGATGCTGCTGTTTCTGTAGATGCTCCTGGGCTGCTGCAATTTGAGGTCTGTCCACTGACTGACTCGAGCTTCAGTGTGTCATTCCAGCATCCTGTCAATGAGTCTCTCGTTTGTGGTGAGGATTCATTTTAATCCAATTTTAGATTTTAATGTCAGAGTGACCAAGTACCTTCAACTATTTTGTCTGCCTTTCTCTCTCCTGGTCTGTCTCTCTGTCCCTGTCTGTCTCTCAGTTGTAATGGAGGTAATTGATTCACGGCAGGTCGCATGTAAGCTCTATAAGGGTTTGTCTGATGCTTTGATCTGCACAGATGAATTCATTACCAAGGTAGTTCAACGGTAAGTGCAGTCGTGTGCTCGTGGTACATTTTAACTTGCCTTAGACCACTGAGTGATAACTTCTAAGCAAATAAATTACTAACAGGTATGTGTATGGGCCTGATGTATTTGTAACATGATCTGCTGGTCATCAGAGAGAAATTAAATAGCTGTAAATAAATCAATTTCAAACATTTTATGTTTTCATAACTTCTACTTCCTCAGATGCATGTCCATCCCGGTGACTATGCGAGCTATCCGTCGCAAGGCAGAGACAATTCAAGCAGACACCCCAGCTTTATCCCTAATAGCTGAAACTGTGGAGATAATGGTGAAAAAGAACCTTCCACCCACAGGTAGCCCTGGTTACATGGGGATGGGCACAGGACCTGATGGGAGCAGCACTGTGGGCCTACCTGGTGTAGGGGGTGCTACAACACCTACAGGTGGCAGTAGTGCTGGGAGTTTGGGTGCAAGTGGGCCATTCCAAGGCCCAATTGGTGCCATTTTCAATATGAGCCACCAGGGAAGTTCAGTTGTAGACACTATGGGGCAGCTAGGAAGTCAGCCGCAGCAGCTCCCACCACAACACAACCATGGTTCAGATGATTTTAGCAAGGTGACTCAGAACCCAATACTCACAAGTCTTCTCAAGATAACAGGAAGTGTAGGGTCTAGTCCCACTCCTCAGGGCTCTGCAAGCTCACAGCCACACCAGACACCGCCACTGACCACCTCACCTGCTAGCAATACCAAAAACCATCCCATGCTCATGAACTTGTTGAAGGACAACCCCTCACAGGACTTTGCTGCCCTTTATGGTAGCAGCCCTCTGGAGAGACAGAACTCTTCTGGTTCTCCTCGCACAGATAGTCAAGGTCAACCATGTCCTGGAGGAGGCACCAAAGGCAAGAAGAAGAGACCAAGGAGCACCGATAAGAGTGTGATGGGAACAGGGGGAGGGATGGGAATGAAACAGCAATCCCAACAACAGCAATTGGGAAGCCTAAGCCAGCAGCACCATCTCACACATCCCCCCACTGAAGATGATTTCCACCGTGAGCTCTTTTCCATGGATGTTGATGCCTCTCAGAATCCCATTTTTGATGTCAATCTTCCAGGTGATGGGTTGGACACTCCTCACAGTATCACCCCAGCCCCAAGCCAATGTGGGACCCCACCATCAGGTCCGGGAATGTCATACCATCCACAGTCACATGGTCCATCTCAGACACAAGCTCAGTCACAGCTGCCAGGATCTATACCTCGCATGGTGCGCCTCTCTAGCTCCGAAAGTATTGGTCCTGACATTAATGATATTCTGTCTGATATTCCTGATCCAGCCACCAAAGGGAGTAGTGGCAGTCATGGGCAGCATCACATGGGTGGGGAAGAAGGAGGTTCCTTAGACACTCCGCTAAGGGATTCCTCTAGCTCAGGGCAGGGTAGTGCAGTATTTGAGGCTGACCTGTTTAATGCCAACAGCAATGAAAACACTTACACTGATCCAGCAGATCTAATTGCAGAAGCCACTACTGCAGCTACGCCAAATAGTGATGACTCCTCAAGTAATTTCTTTCCAGATACAGACTTCAACCCTGAGTTGCTGCCAGGTCAGGGAACCTTCTCACATACGAGTTACTTTGATGACAGTTCACCCAGTCCAGAACCAGATCTTGACCTTGTGAAAAGCTTCAGTGGGGGAAGTCAGCAGAATACACCCTCAGGCACCCCTCAGAATCCAACTTCTCATGGCCGTAGCACACCTGATGCCTCTCTAAAGGACCCTTTTGATGTTAGCATGGTTTTTAGTGGAAATAGTGGAGGAGGAAAACCTTTGCTAGGTCCAGGGCCAGATTTGGGGGATTCACATTCTCATGGAGGTGGTGGCCAAAGTCCACTCACGATTGGTATGCCAGGACTTAGCAGTGACTTTAAAAGTAATGAAGTAAAGCTCAAACAGCCGCAGATGAGGCCAAAGGAGGATAATGGGGGCGGTAACTCTGGGATGGTGATGGGAGGAACAGGCTCTTCTGAAGGAAAGCAGATGAAACGTAGTCGCACACCTTCTAGTGAGGGAAAATCAAAAGAAAAGCCACTCAAACGTAAAAAGCTTGACCCAGAAGGTAAGTCTCCCTCACACAGTTCTGGGGGTCGACCCTATACCCCTCCAAGTGGGAGTGTCAGTTCTGGAAGTTCAATGAGTGGAGGTGGATCCAAATCCCCAGGCAGCTCAGGTCGTTCTCAGACCCCACCAGGGGGTGCGACCCCACCTATACCTAAAATTACAATACAAATCCCAAAAACCTTAACTGGGGGAAAAACATCATCTCATGGAGGTTATACATCAAGCAGTTCTGCAGCTGGAAGTACTGGTGGTACCAGTGGCACAAGCAGCAGCAAAAGCCACCATTCCCACTCCTCTTCATCTTCAGGAAAAATAAAGACCAGCAAGATGGAAGGCTCCATGGGACAAGGTAACAGTTCTAAACCACCAAGTTCAGGAGGAAGTGGTAGTGGTGTGCCTCCTCAGTCCAAAAGCTCTTCCCTCGGGATGGGTTCAGGCAAACCAGGCTCTTCTCCGATCACCAAGCATGGTATGTCAGGTTCAGGTAGCAGTGGCAGCAGTAGTGCAGTTAGTGGGAATAAAATGAGGCCCCAAGGAGGCAAGCCCCCTGGATCACTGATAAACCCTAGCATTAAGCCTAACATCTCTCCTTCACACTCTCGGTCTGGGAATTCTGACAAACTTTCCTCCCCAATGAAACTTCAGCAAGGACAGGTTCCAGGAACACCACCATCCTCAAAAGCTAAGTCACCAATTGGTTCTGGAAGTGGGAGTTCAGGGGGGTCAAAGTCCTCTTCTGGTGGTGGGATGAGTTCCCAGAAACAGTTAGGAAGTGGCTCTTCCTCTGGTTCTTCCACCTCATCTGCTAGCTCCTCCTCTTCATCAGGCTCTATGACCTTTTCTTCTGGTGGTCAGTCACAATATGGGGGAAGTGGGGGTGGGGGAGGCGGAGGATGTGGTGGAGGCAGTGGAGGGAACAACCCTAATGCCAAAGGAAAGTCTCCTAGCCGAAACAAAAAACCTTCCCTCACAGCAGTCATAGACAAGCTGAAGAGTGTGGGTAGTGGGGGCATTGGTGGGGAGGAATGTGAAGGAGGTGGTGGTCCTGGCAGCAGTACAGGGAGTGGAGGTGGGGGGGTACCTCCAAATGTTGGTCCTCCAAAGCGAGACAAGGTTGAAAAAGAAGGGAAATCCAAGGGATCTCTTTCAACAGGAAACTCGGGCGATAAAAAAATGATGGACCCAAAAGGTAGTGGAGTGAGTAGCACTGGTGTGGCTAAGATTATCATAAGCAAACCCGATGGAGGTTCTCCAAGCATTAAGTCCAAAGTAACTCTCCAGAAGCCTGGTGATGGATCAGCAGAAGGTTCCATGCGCCCCCAGCATTCAGGCTTGAAAGCATCGCCTCTTTTCAGTGGCTCAACTCCAAAGCATGACCGCAGTTCTCCAAGCCATGGTCGTTCACCTGGATACACACCACTGTTCCCAGACAGTGAGAGTGAGTCTGGCAGCAGTTCAGTGGCAGAGAAATCCCATCAGAACAGCCCCAGCTCTGACGATGATCAGAGTATGAGGCCGCTACAACCACCACAGGACTACATGTCCGTCAGCTTGGGAGAGAAGCACAAGAAGCACAAAAAAGAAAAAAAAAAGCAGAAAGAAAGAGAACGGGAGAGGGAGCGCGACAGAGACCGAGATCGAGAGAAGGAGAAGAAGAAATCAACAATGTCCTGTGGTCCCTCTTCACACCCAATGAAGGCAGATAGCTGGTCCAGGTCTCCTCTGTCCTCCTCAGAACCCTCTATATCTTTGCTCAGCTCTGAGCGTGCCTCTCGACCAAGTCCTGTGTACATGCACACTGAAGATGACGACCTGATGGACTCTGCTCTAACTGGCTCTAACTTGGAACCATTCAAATAGAGATTATACCATGGGTATGTTTACCTTTTTTTGTATTTTAGTACCTCTATGAAACTTGTTGAATATTATGCTCATTCTTTTTAACCTGGAAGATTTTTAATAATCAGATGGAGATTGAGTCCACCCTTTTTAGAATAATATGATGACATGCCTGCATGGTTTGTACTTCACATATCTGTCAGGGTTTATGGGATGCAAAAATAATCCTCATACTGGTGATGAAAACACACTGAAGTTCAACATGATAAACCTGTCTAAAAGTATCTAAATTAATTTTAATGGCTTGTTTGCATTTTGATCATATTTATCGTCAGAATGAAAAAATGTGCTGTATTTGTAAAAGGTGACAATGTTTTTTAAAAAAAGTCTCTCTTGAAGTGCTTGTTTAGTTGAAGCCATGTGTTTTTAGAAGCGCTATTTTCTTGAAACATTTTAATGTTCTTTATTTGCTTTGTCATTTGCTTTTACGCTTTGTAGAGGAATGTAACCAAGCAGATTAGCATTTCCTCCTTCGCATGTAAATATTATTTGTCTAAGGTCATTATACATGATTGAAATAAACTTTACTGGTGAATTAAACTATTTTAAGTATGAAAAGTGTGGCATTTTGGAAGTGTTTGAAAGCTCCACCAACAGGGGTCACTATGAAGTTAGTTATATTTGTATAGTTTGTATAAAGTATTTGAGTGCCTTAAAAATAATGGCTAGTGAATGAATCTTCTGAAAGCAAATGTCCTCAGCCTATATAATCTCTTGATAAATTCAGATTTTATTCTGTTTATGTATACAATACTTGCTTGTTATAGTCTGTTGGAGGAAGACACTTGTATTTCATAGTGCAGATTTATTTTTATTAAGACTCTACTAAGAATTCAGTAGTTATTCAAAGCTTTTTCATGGAGTATCTTTATATCATTGCCGCCATTTCAGAAAGAACTATTTCAGGTCTTATTGTAATATACCTTTTGTGTTTTTATATTGGCACCCCACAGCTACCCATATGTATAATTAATAAAAGAATTTTACATACACAGTATGTTATGAGTATTTTATTAGCCACATGCACTACTGTGTCAAATGGTTGCCTGAAGATGGTAAGTTCTTTAACACTGTACTTAAGATAATATGCGCACGCTGCTGCTCTGAGGTTTTTTGTTTGTATGTTTTTTTTTCCCTGGCGCTGCCTTCATTCTCACTTTCCTTTCAGAAATCAGTTACATCACTAAATGAAGATTTATTATCATAAAATGTTTTATACTTATTGGCTGAAAGCAGCAGGGATGAAAGCATGTAAAGTACAGAGAAATGTACTAACTCATGGCTGTATTAGGATACAAGTGTGCAGTGAGGATTCAGTACTGAAATTGCACTCTTCTGTGTTCAGACACAAGTACAGGCTTAAGTTGTGAGCATGATATTAAAAAAACAAGTTCAAGATAATAGGATGTGCTGGATCAAATGCTTGTTTTTTTAACTTCCTGAATAATAAGGATGGAAGCCATTTTGTTGATCCAAATTTGCAGAGAGCAATGTCATCATGAGAATTACGACTGTTCATTTCATGCAGCAAGAGATTTGCAATATCCTATCAATTTCCCTATTAGATGCATTCCAAAGCTTGCCATCTTCTCATTCATATATCATAGTGTTTTTATTTTAAAATTTCCTCTTGCTTTAGATCAAATTACATTTAACGTAACAGTAAAGAAAAAAAAATCTGATCACCTTGGATACAAGACTGACTGACATACAGGTCATTTTAATCAGCTGAATGGTGAGCATAGAAAATCAACTTTGAATATGAGGAACTTTCCCCACAAACAGTGAACTTTTTTTCAACTCAAGCCATCATCTCTGACAGATCAAGAAAATATTATTTTTACTTCACCTCCTAATTCCTAGCAGTACTGTGACAGCTGGACATCAAAACTGACTGACCATTATGTGCCCAATATAATTAAACTCAATAAACATAACATTTTTCTAAATCAGAATTCACATTAGCATTGAAAATCTTTTGCATGTGACATTGACATAGATGTAGCATGCAATGTGTTTTAAATAAATACACCCTGAGGAACTGAGAACTTTTTATTTTAATAAATAAATACTATAATGATCCTGTCAGCATTTAAAATGGAGAAAATTATCAGAAAGAAATCTGACTTGTATTTTCAGGTTTTCCCCTAAATCAGTACAGGAACAACATGGTCATCAAAATGAAGACAGAGATCAAGCCTTGTGATGATAGTTTAATTTGGTGCAATTATGAGCCAAACAAATTAAAGTTTGGTCAAATGAAACTGGTGTATGCCTGAATATTTTTTTAATCTGATTAATCTATTGGTTTTATTATTAATGGATTTTTAGTCTTCATGTAAATATAGCTAGTGATGTCAATTCAAATCCCACATCTAACTTCCAATATCTAACTTGGATTGATAGAAAGACCCTTAAAATAGTGACAGGAATTCAGTCAAGGGGAAAGTTCACATAGCTGAGGGAGAAATAAACAGAACCAGAACTCCATCCATTATCCACCAGTAAATCTGGGTCATGGGGGCACCAAAGCAGAGATGCCCAGACTTCCTTCTCCACAGCCACCTCCTCCAGCTCTTCTGAGGGATAATGAGGCGTTCCCAAGTCAGCTGAGAGATATTGTTTCTCCAAGGTGCCATGACTTTGGACAATATAAACAGTTTTGAAATGATGGTCTCGGGCTACGATTGCTGTGATAACTTTTAGGACTGCATTTTTGCACTCAAGTCTGCATCAATGAACAGATAACTTCAACAAACTAGACTTCGTGTCAAAACTATAATATATTTCCGGATCTAACTCCAGGGTGGGGTATCTTGATTCCTGATTTTTCTTTTCAAAGGAATCCTTGGAATTGCATTCAGCCTGGCCCCTCACATAAGACTAACTTGTCTTGGGAGACCCTACCAGGGGCAAAATGTCCCTGGCAACATAGGATCACTTGGACACTCAAACCCTTCCACTGTGATAAGGTAGTGATTCATAAGGGGACCGGAACACAATAAAAGACTAATTATATTATTATATAATTGAAATAAAACATATGTAGTGTATTTTATGCTATGATACAATTGGAATAGCTAATCATCCTTCCTTGCAGCTGAATTACGAAGGACACAGCTCAACATAGCCCTGTCAAAGGCATGCAAAGGCGCCGCTGCTATACTACTTATGTCTGACCATGAAATATAAGTGAAGTATAATTAGTCTTTTGCCAGAGAACATGTAAACCCCATACAGAAAGGCCCCAGTCTGCCGTGAGGTGTAAACCCCATACAGAAAGGCCCCAGTCTGCCGTGAGGTGTAAACCTAGAACCTTCTTGCTGTGAGGCAACAGTGCTAACCATTGCACCTCGATTTTAAATCAAATTTCAACTTTTCATCTGTATTAGCCTGATGGCTGTGGGTGTCATACAGCATAGCCTACTGGATGGGATTTTGTTTTAATCCCTCTCTCTCACACACTTGAGGGAGTTGATCAGCTTAGCAAGAGCAGCAGTATTGCAGATCACCTGATCTCCACTTTTCTGTCAAATTTGCATAAATCTTTCATTCTCTCTCTCTCTCTCTCTCTGCTTCTAATCCATTTTCACTACGATTTTCTTTTCTCTTTATCTCACTAGCCAGGTTTCCATTGCAGTGTTGAGCATTTTTTTTTTAATTTGATAGAACAGTTATGAAAGATCTGTGTTTCCATTGAGTGAAGTCATGTGATTAAAGCTGGGTTAGTGTGTTCCTGCTGAGATTTGCCTGGACTGTGCAGTAGTGTACTAAAGTGCATCGGCCTTCCTGATCGCTGAGAGGATGTGAACGAGGCTGTGCTAAAACAGTAATGATCGCTTTAATGCTATGCTGGATTAACTCTGACCTTTCCCTCCAAACTGCACTCAATACATCAATCACGGCCCTGTGTGAGAGCCCAGTCTGATTCCTAATGATATGCATGTGCTGATTAGTGTGACCTGTATCCAAATCCTAAATTAATCAGATGGCATATGAACAAACAGGCAATTCATCACAAAGAGCAAAAGTGCCGGACAGTTCAAAGGCTCCTCTCAGCCCCCGACCCAAATCAGTGTCAGAAGTTTACATTTTATATTAATGTTGTAGTATTACAGCTTGATTAATTTGCTTTGTGTTAATTAATTCATTTATTTTCATTAGCTTAATGGAAGAGGGGTATTTATGATACAGTATTTTGTAACCCCAGATTAAGTGCATTACACGTTTTCCACACTTCATTGCTCACAGGTTGTGGGTTGTGGAAACACTCCACAATTCCCAAAGGTTGCAACAAATTATGGCTACTGGTTGCTCATTTAAATGTTCCTGCATGTCCTCTGCTTACAGATCCCTAGATTCCTTGCGCCACCTTATACATCTGGTACCTGAAATCTGTGTTCCCTCTTTGTAATTTTGTAAACGTGTGAACTCCATGTTCCTAAGGCCACATTTTCTTGGGAACAATATCTCCCAAGCTCGATATTCCTAGATCCCTATTTCCCAACTCACAAATTATTGAAATATCTATACATGCTTCCTCTGAGACACGTAAATCCAGCCAGCCACATCATTTCAAAATGCTGCTTCGCAGGGCAGCCACTCACTCGCACTCAGAGGAAAGTGCTATCTGCCCTCTTCTGCATACATTTAACAGTTATTCCATGAAATCGAGTCATACATGAGCCGATCGCCGACGAGGCGTGTAGCAGTGAGTTGGCTATAAGCCATGTATGTACAAGAAGATTGAGTGAAATAACAGTTTTATTATATCCACATTCACTGGATTTTGAGAAACGGAGCATTTTTATTTCTATTTTTTGCAAATTCGATAAATAAAAACTTTATACAAAATGTCAGACAAAATCAGTTACACTTACAATGTAAACAAATCAGTGAAATGACATTAGCAATTTGTGAAAAATGCTATAATAATTCTTGGGGGAAAAAATACGTTCTTACCATCAAATACTTTTATTCCATATTTTGTTGCCTTTTTTGTATTTTGGGGGGTTTTGTTTTCAAGTAGAGTTTTTATTTTGTCCTCGGTTCAGCAACACGCTCCGCTATTTCCGCTACCCTAGCAGTAAAGTAGCCAATCAGAGCGTGCAGTTGCTCATCTCCAGTGAATGTGGATCGAATAATAATTAATAGACACGTATGACTGGCTAAAGTCACTGTAACTAACAAGTAAAGCGAGTATGCCTCTCCTACCAAGACAGCACTGCCAATGTTTCTCCCTTAGCTCTTGGCTTCAGATGTCTCTTGTGGTATCATCTCCAGATGATAAGGCAAATGCCATCCCGAGTTTCTTTCATTGAGAGAAAATACGGCCGTGGAATATAGAGATCTGTAAACAAAGAGCTGTGATATACGTATATGCATAGACATATAAACATAGACGCCGCATTGAGCTGGTGGCCCCGTTGCTGGGATACGTCAAAGTGTCCGCCATATTTGATGTGGCAAATCTTCCCCGTAAACCAATGCAAGTAAATGGACTGAACTTCATAAAGC
>JANZXT010000006.1:10211511-10225137 GCA_027575915.1 Betancurichthys madagascariensis
GTAGACAGCAGTGTTGCGGTAGTTCCAATCTGTAAGAAACCTAATTGATCTGGTGAAGGACTTTAAAGGGATTGATGTACCTGGTACTGAGCTTCCTGCAATTGCTGGGATCACATAGGTCTTTGGTGGACACCCAGACTCTGTCCCCTGGTACATACACGGGTGTCTCTCCTCTGTGCTTGTCCATGTACAGCTTATATCTACGGGCTACTTGTTCAAGTCACTGGTGAACGCTCTTCCATACCTGTTCACGTCTCTTGAACCAGACGTCAACTGCAAGAATGTGCATGGGTGAGTTATCCCATGGGAACAATGGGGGTTGGTATCCCAGGATGCATTGAAAAGGTGTGAGTTGCGTGGCTGAGTGTTTGAGTAAGTTCTGTGCATACTCTGCCCATGGAAGAAACTGGGACCAGTCCTTGGTGTTCTCTAACCCTCAGGAAGCACTCACTCAATCTCCTGGTTGTCACATTCTACTTGTCCATTAGACTGTGTATGGTGCCCAGAAGTCAGACTTACAGCAGGCAGAGCTTGGGGCACCTTGGCTTGTGCACAGGCAAAACAGGAAGACATGAACTGGTTGATGTTGGATCTCATGTTTTCCCACCAATACTTCATCCTGCTAAGTTGATAAGTGCATTCACTATTGGGGTGTCCCATGGCAGGAGACGACTGTGCTCACATGATCAGGCGACCTATGTATTGTGGTGCGATGAATGTGAGACCCGGAGTACAGGTTTTGGGCAGGTTGTGTGGTTGGTTCTGGGCTAGTTCCTTGTCAGTGTCCCAGGAGAGAGCGTTCACAAAGTACTTGGGTGGCAGGATGAGTACAGACTCCGGGTTGATTGATGAGGAGCCATGAATTTGGGACAGAGCATCAGCTTTAGTATTCCGGAAACCAGGATGGTATACAACGGTAAATTGGAATCTGGTTAAAAAAAAAAAAGTGCTCAACGTGCCTGTCATGAGTTCAGATGCTTAGCTGATTTGAGATATTCAAGGTTCTTGTGGTCAGTGAAGATGACAAATGGATGTGCAGCCCCCTCAAGCCAATGTCTCCATTATTACAAGTCCAATTTAATATTCAACAGTTCTCTGTTCTCTCTCATATTTCTGTTCTGTTGATGCAAGTTTCTTCAAGGAGAATGCCACTGGGTGCAACTTTGGTTTCTCCCCAAAGCGTTGGGACAGGACTCCTCTGACTCCAGTTTTGAAAGCATCTACTTCAATGGTAAAAGGCTTCCTGGGGTCTGGGTGTTTCAGGATTGGTGCAGTGATGAAGGCTGACTTGAGATGAGCAAAAGCTTCCTCTGCCCCTTGGCTCCATTGTTGGTGTTTAGGGCTCTTTTTTAAGCAGTGCGGTGAGTGGGGCAGCAGTGGTACTGAATCCCTCGTTGAATTGTAAGTAGAAGTTGGCAAACCCTAGGAAACATTGGAGTTCCTTGACAGATATGGGTGTGAGCCAGGAGGTGATGGCAGAGACCTGACTTGAGTCCATACTAAAACCCTTCATCACTAATTACGTACCCCAGGAATGAGATTTTGGAGACATGGAACTCACATTTTTTCAGCTTTTATGTACAATTGTTTTTTAAGAGTCTCATAAGTACTGACTTGACACGTTCATGGTGAGTGGTTTCGTCCAGGGAGTAAATCAGAAATGTCATCTATATAGGCGATAACATTGCATCCCAGCATGTCCCTGAGCACATCATTGATCAGGCACTGGAACACACTGGGCACGCAAGATAGTCCATATGGCATGACCAGATATTCAAAGTGGTCAGAACTATTACTAAGTGCTGTCTTCTGCTTGTCCCCTTCCTGAATACACATCAGGTTGTATGGGCTCCTGAGGTCAAGTTTAGGGAAGACACAGGCAGATCATAACTGTTCCAAAATGGAGGATAAAATGAGTATGGGTATTTTACAGTTCTCTGGTTCAATCCTCTATAATCAATGCTAGGCTGGAGGCCTACTCCCTTCTTCTCCACAAAGAAGAAACCTGCAGATGCTGGAGAAGTGGATGGGCAGATGTAACTCTGTTGTAATGCTTCTTGTACGTAGTCCTCCATTGCAGATTGCTCTGTAATCAAGAGTGGGTAGATACGGCATCATGGAAGAGTAGTGCCCAGAGGGAGGTCAATTGAACCATCATATGGTCTGTGAGGGGGTAGCCCACTGGCCTTTCCTTTATTGAAAAATTCAGTGAGTTCATGGTAACTTGCTGGGACCTGTTCAATGCCCCCAAGAGAGGGATCCTTCACAGATATGGAAGCCAGAGTGAGTTGGGGCAGTTGCAGGCAGTTCTGGTGACAGGATGGGGGCCATTTTAGAATCTACCTATGTTGCCAGAAAATGAGGGGATCATGAAGCTGTAACAATGGGAATCCTAGAATGATTGCATGATTGAAAGTTCGAGTGACATATAATGAAATATGTTCCTTGTGTAGAGCCGCAACCTGAATCTCAAGTGATCTAGTGCGTCTGGTGACCAATCCCTCTCTAATGAGTCTGCCATTTATAGCTCAGAGACTTACTGGGTCACTGGAGTTCTTCTGTTGGCAGCCCGAGCCTTTGAACAACCTCGAGATCAGTGAAGTTACCCTCTGCCCTGGAGTCTAGTAGAGCAGAAAGAACATGGGAGGTCTCTGATATGGATGGCAAGACATTTTGCTTAAGGAATGGGTAAGTAGGGGAAGGTTTGTAACTCATCGGGGCATTGAAGTGGCCTTCCAGCCCAAGGTGGTTGCACTTCCTGGTGGTCACTGGCCAGATGGGACACTGGACCAGCAGGTGACTGGGTACACCACAGTCCTTCCTGGCATTGTCTTTCTCTTTCAGAGCAAGGTGTGCAGGTGTTGGTGCTCTCTATGAGTGTGGGAGACACTGATGGGGCAGGAACATAGACTTGCTGCAAGGAGGGATGGTTACAGAGGAGATGGTCCAGTTTAATTGCCAGATCAATAAAAGAGTCCAAGGTGTGCTGCTCATCTCGGCATGCCAGTTCAGTGAGGATATTAGAGTCTAGACCCTGACGAAAAACGACCTTCAAGGCCAGGTCATTCCATACACTACCTGCTGCCAGCATGCAGAATTCTAGGGTATACTCAGACACACTTCTTTCTCCTTGCCGCAGTGTAAGCAGCTTCTCGCCAACCTCGACTTCCTCTGGCTGGTGGTCAAATACTCTTCTGAAGAGCTTAATGAACCAAATTGTAGGATGTTGTGGGATTGCCTCTGCAATTCCATATGGCAGTGGCTCATTTCAAGGCACAGACAGTGAGCAGGTTCACAAACTGGGTGATTTTCTGCTGTTCAGAGGTCTCCGTTAGTATCATGAAATACAATGAACATTGAAGAAGGAAACCCATGCATTCAGAAACATCCCTGGAGAACTCCCCTGGTCAAGGAATGATGGTAGAGGGGTTCCTGGCTGGCTCTGGACACATCAGGAGGGCTTGCGAAACAGCAATGGCAAGCTGAGATAGGTGATGTCAACATCGCTCATCTGCTGATGTTATCCCAACAGGCATCTTTGAGCCAAAAGATGGTCTGCTTCACCTCTTCTGCTGCGTCCATGGTGGCAAACTATCCTGTCAGTGTGTGTAGGCACTTACGAACATAATTGCAGGGGAGAGCAGGTGCGTTGCTAATTGGTAACCAAATCCAAGATGTAAGGCGAGAATCAGAGTCAGGTTCAGGCCAAGGGTCGGTCAATGTGCAAGAGCATTAGAGGTAAACAACAGTCTCAGAGTCTGATAATAAACATGGAACACTTCCCTGATTCCCGTCAATGCTGGAACATAGGCAGGCGGGATCAAGTTCAGTCTCCATTTTATTTTCACACAACCAGTTTACACAAAACGTACTTTTCAGCAGTTTTCCATGGATGTGCGGTGTGCCGCTACATGGGCGTGACATCAATCGGGGGGGGGACAAAAAAACCCTCTGCTGCTCTCCCCTTTTATTTCTTTTTTACTGCACACAAACACACAGACAGCACATTAATTTAACACAGGTGCTTCTACTTTGCCACTCACCTTCCCCCTCCATTCACCAACCGCCACTTGACCATGCCCCCACTGCCACATACCCCCATCACCCAACTCAGGCTGGGGAGCCGTCCAGCCTGCAACTGACTCACCCCCCCTGCTGGGAAAGGTAGTCCGCCACCACCATCTGTGCCCCCGGCCTGTGGACCACCTTGAACTTAAATGGCTGCAGGGCCAGATACCAATGGGTGATCCGGATGTTGGCATCCTTCATGCGGTGAAGCCACTGGAGCGGGGCGTAATCAGAGCAGAGGGTGAAAGGTCATCCCAGCAGGTTGTAATGGAGGGTGAGGACCACCCACTTGATGGCCAAGCCCTCCTTCTTGATGGTGCTGTACTTTCCCTCCTGCATGGAGAGCTTGTGGCTGATGTACAGCACTGGGTGCTCCTCCCCCTCCACCGTCTGGGACAAAATGGCCCCTAGCCCTCTGTCTGATGTGCCAATCCGCAACACAAAAGGGAGAGAGAAGTCAGGGGAGTACAAAAATGGCCCCCTACACCTTTTAACTGGTTAAAGGCCTGTTGGCATTGCTCCATCCACTGGACTGGATCTGGTGCTCCCTTTTTTAGTGAGGACAGTCAGTGGGCTGGTGACCTCTGAAAAATTAGGTACAAACCGCCTATAATAGCTAGCCAGCCCCAGGAACTGCCTCACCCCCTTTTTGGTCTTAGGTCTTGGGCAGGCCGCAATCGCTGCAGTCTTATCAATTTGTGGATGCAACTGCCCATGACCCAAGTGGAAGCCCAGATACCGTACTTCCACCCACCCAATTGCACACTTCTTCGGGTTTGCTGTGAGCCCAACGCACCTCAGCACCCTCAGTGTGCCACTCCCAATCATTACTATAAATGATTATATCCTCCAAGTAAGCAGCTACGTATGCAGTGTGGGGATGGAGAATTTGGTCCATGAGATGCTGAAATGTCACAAGGGCCTCAAACAACCCAAAAGGAAGGGTGATAAATTGGTGTAAACTGAACAGAGTGGAAAAGACCGTTTTTTTCTCAGGATAATGGAGTCAGTCAAGGGAATCTGCCAATATCCCATTGTTAAATCCAGTATTGAGTAAAATCGAGCCGTGCCTAACCGATTGAGCAGTTAATCAATGCGGGGCATCGAATATGCGTCAAATTTAGACACCACATTGACTTTTCTATAGTCCACACAGAACTGGACCAACCCGTCGGTCTTGGGAACCAAGACCACCAGGCTGCTCCAGTTGCTGTGCGACTCCTCAATTACTCCATCTTAAGCATAGCCTGAAGTTCATCCTGAACCACATTTTTCTTGTGTTCGGGGAGCCGATACAGGTGGCTGCGCACCATCACCCCTGGGGGAGTCTCAATATGATGTTCTATGAGGTTCATGCCATCAGGGAGGGGTGAGAACACACCTGAGAATTCCTCCTGGAACCTAATTACCTGTGCTCTCTGGGATGATGAGTGGTGGTCTCCACAGGGGACCGGAGTGAATTGGGCCACAATTTTTGGACTTGCCTCTGGTCCCAGCTCTGTCCTCTCCTGAACTACCATTGCCAGAGCCACAGGAACTTCCTTTCTCCACAGTTTCAGGAGATTAAGGTGGTAAAATTTGACATATGTCACCCCTATCTGGCCATTTGACCTCACAGTCAACCTCCCTGATTCGCTGTGTGACCTCAAAAGGGCCCTTGCCACTTGATGAGCAATTTTGACCTTGAGGTGGGCAGTAAAATGAGGACTTTGTCTCCTGGTGCAAATTCCTGGTGCAAATTCCCTTAGCTGTGTCCCTCTGTTGTACAGATGAGCTTGACATTCTTGGGCCTGTAGCAAATTCTTCTGGGTTATGTGACTCAGTGCATGGAGTTTTTCAATCAGGTCAAGAACATACTGAATTTCATTTTTACTTTGAGAAGGCCCCTCCTCCCAATTTTCTTTAATGATGTCTAAGACACCACGGGGCTTGCGCCCATACAACAATTAAAATGGGGAAAACCCGGTGGAGGCTTGTGGGACCTTGCGCACTGCAAACAGAGGATCGAGCCACCTGTCCCAATTTTTAGCATCCCCATGAACGAACTTACGAATCAAGTTCTTAAGTGTTTGGTTAAATCATTTGACCAGCCTGTCCATTTGTGGATGATAAACACTAGTACAAATCGATTTAACCCCCAATAATGCGTATAATTCATGCAGTGTGCGTGACATACACGGAGTGCCTTGATAAGTCAGGATTTCTTTCGGAATCCTGACTTGGGAGATAATGCGGAAGAGTGCCTCCACAACACTACGTGCTGAGATGTTGCAGAGAGGCACTCTTTCCGGGTATCATGTTGCATAATCCACAATGACTAATACAAAGCGATACCCGTGTGCAGATTGATCTAATGGCCCAATAAGATCAATGCCAATTCTTTCGAAGGGGATCTCGATTAGTGGCAATGGGTGCAATGGCGCTTTTGGTGTGGCTGCTGGATTTACCAGCTGGCATTTGCAAGAAGCCGCACAGCACTGCCCCAACCTCCATCGCCTGGCTTGGAAGTGCCCCCACTCCCTGCAGTGCCAGCACACTAGCCCAGGCCTCACCTCTGCATTGCTGGGGCATGGAGCATGCACCTGCAGGGAAGACACAGAAATACATGGGGAAGAGGTAGAAGGGGAACCATGCGCTCAGGGAGCTGGCTGTGGGGGAATTGGCCCCCTCTTCCATGGTGTGGGGAGGGGATGGGAGGAACAAGAGGAAGGGGGGGACAGAATGAGAGAAAGAGAGAGAGAGAGAGAGAGAAAGAGAAGCTGGATGTCCGTCTGCCGCTGGAGGATCATCTGGCAAATGGCCCCGCCAACTCAATGGCCCATCCAGCAACGCAGGGCGGTGGCACTGGACACATTCCACTGTCCCTCTTGGCAGCCGAGCGACGAATTGCTCCAGCACCACTGCGTCAATGATTTCCTCGATGTTGCAGTTCTCTGCTCTCAGCCACCGCCAGCAGGTGTTCCACAGCTGGTGGCCATAGATGAAGGGTCGACCGACCACCTACAGCTTCAGCACTGCCAATGTTGCTCCAGGGAGCAGCCGACTTGCTGGAGGATCGCCTGCTTCAAGCTGGCGTACACCAGCCGGTTCTCCGCAGACAGTTGCTGATCGGCAAGTTGTGCTTCGCTTGCTGCTCACCTGGCCACCCCCACACCTCCGAGGACCACTTAAACAGGTCCAGAAACGCCTCCGGATCGTCGTGCGGCCCCATCTTGGTGAGGGTGACGTGGGAATTCTGTGGGCTCCCACAGAATTCTGGTGCATCTGCGTGGTTGCAGGAGCACCTAGCGGTCGTCCTGTTGGGCCCACAGCAGAGCCTCAAAGAGCCAGTTCTCATGGCAACCAGTGCCTGGTGCTGGTTCTGCTGGGCAGCGGCGAGGGCATGGATCAGCTCACTAAATGGGGAGGACTCCATGGCAATGGCTCTTTTCCAGCATCCCAGGTTTCGGCACAAGTGCAACACGTCCCTGATTACCGTGAATGCTGAAACACAGGCAGGCGGAATCAAGTTCAGTCTCAGTTTTATTTTCACACAACCAGTTTACACAAACACGCTTTTCAGCAGTTTTCTGTGGATGTGCCACTGCATGGGTGTGACATCAATCAGGGGTGAGAAAAACCCACTCTGCTGCTCTCCCCTTTTATCTCCTTTTTACTGCACACAAACACACACAGACAGCACATTAATTTAACACAGGTACTTCCACTTTGCCACTCACCTTCCCCATCTTCTCCCTCCATTCACAAACCGGCACTTAACCATGCCCCCACTGCCACATACCCCCACCGCCTGGCTCAGGCCGGGGAGCTGTCCGGCCTGCAGCTGACTCCCCCCCTGCCAGGAGAGGTAGTCCGCCACCACCATCTGTGCCCCCAGCCTGTGGGCCACCTTGAACTTAAATGACTGTAGGGCCAGATACCAATGGGTGATCCGTGCATTGGCATCCTTTATGCAGTGAAGCCACTGGACCAGGGCATGATCCGAGCAGAGGGTGAAAGGGCATCCCTCAGGTAGTAATGGAGGGTGAGGACTACCCACTTGATGGCCAAGCACTCCTCAATTGTGCTGTACTTCCCCTCCCGTATGGAGAGCTTGCGGCTGATGTACAGCACTGGGCGCTCCTCCCCCTCCACCACCTGGGACAAAATGTCCCCCAGCCCTCTGTCTGATGTATCATTCTGCAACACAAAAGGGAGAGAGAAGTCAGGGGAGTACAAAAGTGGCCCCCACACAGTACAGCTTTTACCTGGGTAAAGGCCTGTTGGCATTGCTCCATCCACAGGACCTGATATGGCACTCCCTTTTTAGTGAGGTCAGTCAGCAGGCTGGTGACCTCCAAAAAATTAGGTACAAACTGCCTATAATAGCCAGCCAGGAACTGCCTCACCCCCTTTTTGGTCTTAGGTCTTGGGCAGGTCACAACCACTGCATTCTTATCAATTTGGGGATGCACCTGCCCATGGCCCAAGTGGAAGCATAGATACCATACTTCCACCTGTCCACTTCTTTGGGTTTGCTGTGAGCCCACTGTGCCTCAGTGACCTCAGAACTGTCCTCAGGTGTTGTAGGTGCCACTCCCAATCATTACTATAAATGATTATATCATCTAAGTAGGTGGCTGCATATGTATTGTGGGGACGGAGAATTCAGTCCATGAGACACTGAAACATCCCAGGGGGCCCAAACAACCCGAAAGGAAGGGTGACAAATTGGTGCAAACTGAACAGAGTGGAAAAGGCCGTTTTTTCCTGGGATAATGGAGTCAGGGGAATCTGCCAATATCCCTTTGTTAAATCCAGTGTCAAGTAAAAGCTAGCTGCATCTAACCGATTGAGCAGTTCATCAATGCGGGGCATTGGATATATGTCAAATTTAAACACCGCGTTGACTTTTCTATAGTCCACACAGAACTGGACCGACCCGTCAGTCTTGGGAACCAAGACCGCCGGGCTGCTCCAGTTGCTGTGCAACTCCTCAATTACGCCCATCTTAAGCATAGCCTGAAGTTCATCCCAAACCACATTTTTCTTGTGTTTGGGGAGCCAATATGGGTGGCTGCGCACCACCACTCCTGGGGGAATCTCAGTGTGGTATTCTATGAGGTTAGTGCGACCAGGGAGGTTGAGAACACATCGGAGAATTCTTCCTGCAACCTAATTACCTGTTCTCTCTGGGGTGGTGAAAGACCATTATATCACTGGGGCGGTGATTATATGACGTATGTAAGTGATCTCTTTACCTTCACAGGGGAATAAAGGTGGTGTGTCTGTGCAGTTCTCCTTCCTAAATTGCCACCTAACAGCATACATGAACTATATGCTATGCAGTATGCGCATGAGTTTGAATACATCCTCAGCTCACAGGATTTTGACTGGGTATTCTAACAATACACGTGTTTGACCACAAGTCTCATCATTCACACACAAATATACATATTCAACCACATTCTTATACAGTATCATGCAAATGCACTACAGCACAGCCACAAGCACAGTTTTTATACTGACCTATGTACATATATTTGACATATGGAGAATCCTCAAGTATAGATGTGAAAGAAAAAGAAAAATCTATATTATAATTAATATTTAAAATAGCCTTAACTCAATCAGGATTTCAAAATCATTAACTCCTATTGTCAAATTTATCAGCACAGCAAAGTCACATTTTTCTGTTTAAAAAAGTTTCTCAATGAATGAGTCCTTTAAAAACTGATTCAAAGCAGAGTTATGGATGAGTGTCCAATTTGAGAGAATGACATGATACCTGTAAAGTTTAAGAAGCAGAGCTTGAGTTCAGTTGTGCTAATGGAAACTAACATGTTTTATGGATGTTCAACATCCTAAAATGTGATTCTGAAAATTAGTATGACATTCTTTAATAAATAAAAATTATGGTTGTGAAATTACTGTGGTATAGGAATAGAATTAAATACTTAGGGAAGCAGTTATTTAGAAAATAATCAACTATTATTCCGTAATGGACACACAACACATTTCCACTGTTGATTATTTTCCTATAACTGCAAGTCCTGGTTTAAACAACTTGTACAAAGATTATTGTTAATGGTTTAGAAATGCAGCATGTATAATATTACTTCAACATGTATAATATTCATTCACATTTGCTCATACTTGTGGCACTTATATATACTGTGTACATATGTGTGTGTGCAGGGTGGTCTTCTGTTTTGGTGATCTCAAATTCCACATTGCAGATTATGGCCTGCACTTCCTGTGTGCTTCCATCAACAGTGGTTACTTCAACCTGCTGTGGGATAAAGAACAAGTCACACATCCACACACTAGACATTGTAAATGTCTTGTGGGTGATGTGATGCATAAATAATGTTTGCACTATCTACATATCATGTCTGTGGATGCTCCCGTGTGTGTCTTAGCTGAGAATGATGAAAAAGAAGCCACTATTGCAGGAGTTTGAAGAAGGACCTCTAGAGTTCAAACCAACATAAATTTAGCCGCTTCACTGAGGCCAGTGACATGAGGTAAAACCCTTCATTGCTCAGTAAATACACATCACACCTCCCATCAGAGAGAGCTTTTGTGACTTCTCTGAGTCAATAAATGCTCTTTCATTTCTCTAACAGCCTGGAGAAGACATGGTTTGGTTTTATGTAAGATGCCACTTTTCCAACCTAAATTCCTCATTCATCTTAGTAAAGAACACAACACTTCCATAACCCTCATTTCCCCACCTCATTTACACACAGTTCCAACAAACTCACTCTAGATATCTGTATCATGACTGTTGCCTCTACAGGATGACCTCTAACAGAAACTGCAGTTTATTTTTACATTGTATAATATTGCAATGCAGTAAGAGGATTACTGAAGTAGGATTAGGGATGCTATAGTATGTGCTTTCTATGTTAGGACCTATAAAGTGTGTTAGTTCCACTGTAGTAGGTATTATGCTGAAAGCCCAGAATGGCTCTGTGGGGTCAGTAACATGTTCATGTGTCTGTGGTATGTGTGTGTGTGTTTTTTTTGTTAATTAATTAATTCATTTTTTTTTTAATGATTGCAATATTTAACTAGCTCAATGATTATCTAGAAATTCCATGAGTATCACTGCATTTCACTGCAACAGCATTTTTAGGGAACAGTTTGCATAGCCATGATAAAGCCTATCATGTTCAGGAGACAATATAAGACATGCTCAATATTGAGCAACTTCAATCAGTCACACACAGAGGAGGCAGGCATGGTTGCAAATGCAGTTCAAATGTGGTTCAGGTAGTACTACAAAACTCAAGACAGACAGATCCAAAATGGCAATCAAAAGGCAAAATCCAGAGACAGGTAAGGTCAGGTGATCTGCAAACACTGATAAACGTTATTCAAAATCTAGAACTAGAACACGGCAAGAGGGTTAAAACCAGGATAGCATAATCTATACAAAGGTAGCCTGGAGCGAGTGAGGGTTTGTGATGGGTTCTGGGAAATGAGGTTGTTGGCCATGCTTGTAGGCTGTGCGTTCTTCGGGAATGGAGTCCGTGGCAGACTCCAGTGAGAATGCGACTGTCACAACTGTCCAATTTCGTAACAAAACAGTTTAACAGCATGCAGTTTTATATAAACAGATGATGTTTTTTTTAGTATGCATGAGTAGATGCCACAAAATAATTAACAAACCTTATACAACAGAACTTGAATTTGATTGGTCAGAAGATGTTGAATAATCTTATATATTCTGTAACATCAACTCTAACAGTAGTCATCGTCATCTTCTCCCTTGTCCAGCACTGCTGCCAGGTTGGGGTCCATGTGGGCCCTATTGAGCCGCATGCCAAATTAATTGGAGCATAGTTTTAGACCGGATGCCCTTCCTGCTGCAACCCTCCCATTTCTGGGCTTGGGAAACAACCATTCACACACACACCTATGGGCAATTCAGAGTAGCCCATTAGCCTAACTGTATGTCTTTGGAGGGTGGGGGAAACTGGAGCCCCTGGAGAAAACCTATGCAGACACAGGGAGAACATGCAAACTCTACACAGAAAGGCCCCCGTTGGCCACTGGGCTCGAACCCAGAATCTTCTTGCTGTGAGGTGATAGTGCTAACCACTACACCACTGTGACACCCCCAACTCTGACAGTAGTATTGGCTATAATTTAAATAACACATTTGTTTATCAGGCCTGCTGGGTAGAGAAGCAGCTTTGGGAGCAAAAAGTTGCCGGTTTGATTCCCTGGACCAGCAGGAATGGCTGAAGTGACCTTGGTACCTAACTCCAACTGCGCCCCAGGCTGCTCTGTGTATGTTGTATGTTGCTCTGGATAAGAGTGTCTGCTAAATGCCATTAATGTAATATTAACATGCTCATTCTAATATGTTATTTCTGGCAAAAGTCCCTCCTGTGCCAGGACCTGGTCTTCCCGTCCTAGTATGAACAAAACTCTTAAGATGCATTGGGTGGCACCTATCTCCATTTCTATAGCCCTCTGCCTCTCACCTATTAAATAACTAGGGTTACTATCATTTCTATAGTAACGGCTAATTTTCAGGGTCTTGTAAGGCACATGCTCCATATAATCTGAAGCTCATAATAAACAGATTAAAAAAAAAAAAAACTTTTTATGGAACAAAGCAAAATGCATGGAGTTGACTTGGTGAAGCTTTTTGTTAGATGTTTATTTAACATTCATGGAAAGATTCTCAAGTGTCTGAGATTTGTAATGGGCAGTAGGTTTTCTTCTATGAGACAGTCTTCAAGGCAAAGCACTTTTTGTTTTTCTGTCACATGATGAAGAAAAAGAGGTTGGTGAGGGAATGACGACACATTACATGTGACTAGGAATGGTTAAAGATGTATGACATGGCATTCCTTAATTCCTGAAGTCACATAAGAGAAATAAAACACTATAGACAGAGCTGTTTTCAATAAGATAATGCATCATATCACCCTGCCGTTGATTATTTTCCTGTAATGGCATGCTCAGTTATGTTTTATTCCTTACTTACACAGTGCACTTTAAGTTTGTCTTTATAGTTGAATGAAATCACTTTTGTCTGTAGTTTGTAATCTGGGAATTAGAGACTGGGCCACTGCTGCTGTGCCCTGTGATAAGTTGGACAGTTAAAATATAAATGCGGCACTCATGATTTAATTGACTAGCGAAATATAAAAGATTTATACCTAATATTCTGCAATAAGGTTCCTGCAGCTCTGCTCAACAATATCAGTGCTTATCATGTTGGTAACACTTTATTAGAAGGGTCGCCTACCTGCCTTCATAATTAATTTAAAAGGATTGCATAAATATTTCAGAAAGCAATACTGGAGGATTTATGTAAGGCTCATGTCAAAACCTAAAGGTTTTTATGAAGCATATTGCTTTGACTTTATATGACGAGAAAAGGAAAGTCCCTCAGTTACATTGAGTTGACTGAGACTGTGTGTGTAATTGTGGCAGCGGGGGCATGGTCAAGCGTCGGTCTGTGAATGGAGGGCGGAGACAGGGAAGGTAAGTGGCGGAATCACTGCACCTGACGGGAATTAACCTGTGTTTGTGTGTCTTCCCCAGTGAGATCGG
>JANZXT010000006.1:11003674-11019813 GCA_027575915.1 Betancurichthys madagascariensis
AGACAAAGAGCGAAAACTTGGAAGAAATAGCAAAGGGTCAGAAATACGAGAGGCAGTCAGAAAAGATACAAGGCTTGGTATGAACTTGGGATGATACTTCACAATGGTGTGTCTGTTTGGGAAGCTTAAATAGATGGACAGGTGATTAAGGAAATGAGAGACAGCTGAGATTCAGTAGGCTGGAGACAGAGGGCGCTGTGTGCCTTGGGAAATGTAGTTCAGGGTATCCATGTTTGTAGTTTTCTCAGCGGGTTTACTGACAGAACACACACACACACACACACCGAGGAGCTACCTCCGGGAGCTACATTCTTTCTTGGATGACCCCTACCTCTGGGTGCTGGTTTGTTGGGATATTGGGCATGGAATTCCTGTTTTAGAAGAGGGTCTAGAATGTCCTTAGCCCTGACCCAACTTTGTTCCTCAGGTCCATATCCTTCCCAGTCTACCAGGTACTCAATTTGGCCTCCTCTTTGTTGTTGAGGATCTTGTTAACCTGGTAGACGGGTTCTCCCTCTAGATTGAGTGTAGTGTGTTCCTGGACTGGTGTGTTGCTGGCAAAGGGCCCCGGGATAGCAGATTTTAGCTGTGATACATGGAAGATGGGAGATACTCGGCTGTGAGGGGGAAGTTCAAGGTGGTATGATACATCATTAATGTGGTGTACAACTTTAAATGGCCCAATGTAGCATGGCTGGAGTTTTCTACAGGTGTTGGGTTCTCTCAGGTTCTTAGTGGCCACCCATACTCTGTCACCCGGGGAGAAAATTGGAGTCTCACCTCTATGCTTGTCCGCATATTCCTTGTACTTGGCACACACTGATTCAAGATGCTGATGGACCTCCTCCCAGATGGTTTGACTGCATGTGAACCAGTCATTGATGGCTTGTACTTGGCAGGGTGTGTCATCCCAGGGGAACAAGGGTGGTTGGTAGCCAAGTATGCACTGGAATGGTGTAAACTAGGTAGCTGAGTGTTTGAGTCAGTTCTGTGCATCCTTGGCCCAAGGAAGGAAGTGTGCCCAGTCCCCCTGGTTGTGCATGCAGTAGATCCTCAGGAAACAACCGATCTCCTGATTTGCTCTTTCTGCTTGCCCATTAGACTGGGGGTGATAGCTTGATGTGAGACTCACAGATACTCCCAACCTTTCCATGAAGCTTGTCCAAAAGTGTGAAATGAACTGGGAGCCCTGGTCACTGACTATGTCTTTGGGGATGCCATAGTACCTGAAGATTTATTGAAACAACAGTTCTGTGGTTTGAGAAGCTGTGAAGATAAGTTTAAGTGCCTTAGAAAATCGGTTGATTGTCACCATTATGGTGGTGTTACCTTGAGAGGGAGGTAGATCCATGATAAAGTCAATAGCTAAGTGTCACCAAGGTCTTTGAGGAATCGGGAGGTGGCATAACTTGCCAGTGGAGGGGTTCTTGGAACTTTTGCTTGGGCAAATTCAGAACATGAAGAGATGAACTGGTTTATTTCCGTGAGCATGTTCTCCCACCAATACTTGTTTCTTAACATTTGGTACGTGCGTTGACTGCTCGGATGTCCTGTGGCAGGAGATGCATGTGTCCAGGTGATGAGTCTGCTGCGAAGATGCTTGGATATGTAGAGAAGACCAGGTGGGAGATTAATGGGATGGGTTTTAGGCTGTGACTTCCTTATTTCTTTGTCCAGTTCCCAGGTGATGGATTGTACAAAGCATTGTGGTGGATGGATAGGATGAGAAGCTGAGTCTTGGTGTGATGGACCAAAAGCCCTGGATAAAGCATCTGCTTTGGTATTCTTGGAATCTGGATGGAATGAAATGGTGAAATTGAATTGGGTAAAGAATAATGCCCACCTGGCCTTATGTGAATTTAACCTTTTGGCTTTCCTGAGATATTTTAGGTTCTTGTGCTCTGTGAGAATTATGAAGGGGTGAGTAGCTCCCTCTAGCCAATGCCGCCACTCCTTGAGGGCTAGTTTAATGGTGAGCAGTTCTCTGTTTCCCACATCATAATTCCTCTCTGCTGAAGATAACTTCTTCAAAAAGAAAGCTACTGGGTGTAGCTTCTGTTTCTCCCCAAAGCATTGGGAAAGTATGGCCCCTACTCCAGTGTCTGATGCATCCACTTCTATGATGAATGGCTTAGTAGGGTCAGGATGCTGGAGTATGGGAGCCGAAGTGAAGGTAAGCTTGAGCTTGCTGAAGGCTTCGTCTGCCACTGAGTTCCAATGTAGGCGCTTGGGACCCTTCTTCAGTAATGCTGTCAAGGGGGCTGCCAGAGAGCTGAAACCTTGAATGAACCAGCGGTAGAAGTTTGCAAAGCCCAAGAACCATTGAAGGTCCATAATGGATTTTGGGGTTGGCCAGGACGTGATTGCCGATACTTTAGACGAGTCCATGCTTACTCCTTCTGCACTGATGATATAGCTGAGGAAAGAGATTTTGCTTTGATGAAACTCATACTTTTCAGCTTTTATGTAGAGATTGTTTTCCAGTAGACACTTGATAATTGCTCTGACATGTTCCTGGTGACTTTGGATATCGGATGAGTATATCAGGATATCATCAATGCAAGTAATGGCATATTTGCCCAGCATGTCCCGTAGCACGTCATTGATCAGGCACTGGAACATGCTGGGAGCTGAAGAAAGGCCATAAGACATTACCTGGTACTTGAAGTGTCCCACAATAGTGCTGAAGGCTGTCTTCCACTCATCGCCTTTCCTAATCCTGATCAGATTATATGCACTGCATAGGTCCATCTTAGAAAATATCCTTGTGGATCTTAGTTGCTCCAGAGCCGCTGGGACCAGGGGAAGTGGATAAGGGTATTTTACCATGACCTGGTTTAAACCTTTGTAATCGATGCAAGGCCTTAGTCCACCTCCTTGTTTCTCCACAAAAAAAGAAACCAGCCAATGCAGGAGACTTGGAAGGGCAGATATATCCCTGTTTGAGGGCCTCCTGAATATACTCCTCCATGGCAACATGTTCCTTCTGGGATAGATGATAAATATGACCGCATGGTGGTGACATACCTGGTAGTATGTCAATCGCGCAGTCATATGGCCGGTGTGGAGGTAGCCCACAGGCCTTCCCCTTACTGAAAACTTCCAATAGACCCCGATAACACTCAGGAACTTTGTCCATGGAGTCTGGTTGAGGACTTTCTACTGAGGTGGACGATACTTTGACTTGAAGACAAGAAAGACAGCTCTGGAAGCATGTGGGTGACCACTGAAGAATTTCCTTATTTTGCCAAGAGATCAAAGGGTCATGCAGCTGTAGTCAGGGATATCCAGAACAATGTCATGGTCAACGGTAGTGGTCATGTACAGAGAAATAAACTCTTTGTGTAATGCTCCCACTTGAATCTGGACTGAATGGATGAGTGTGGTCATGAGTCCATCGGCTATGGGTCCTCCATCAATGGCCCTAATGCTGAGTGCACTGTGCAGAGTAGACAGGTAGACAGGTTGAGCTTCTGTACGATGGTGCTGCTAATAAAGTTCCCCTCTGCCCCTGAGTCAATAAAAGCAGAAAGAACATAGGTGGAGGACACTACCTTTAGTAATCCTGGAATCTTAAAGGATTTAAAGTTAAATTCTCTCACTGGTAATGTAGATTTCACTGGTGTCTCTGCTGGATATTCATGGACTGGATGGACTGGACAGTGTTGGATGTTATGCTCGGCACTCCCGCAGTAAAAGCATAAGCCCTCCTTACATCGTCTCACATGCTCAGCACGGGTTAGCCTAGTGCGTGACACCTCCATGGCTGAGCTGTCCTCAGAAGGCTGCACAGACCTGGTGCTTTCGTGGAGGGAGGGTCGGCATTTTAGCAGTTGGTCGAGACGGATAACCAGGTCAATGAGGGAGTCCAGGGTGAGGTTCTCATCTCTGCAGGCCAGTTCACTGATGATCTCAGGGCGCAGACCTTGGCGAAAAACTGCGTTCAGGGCTGGGTTGTTCCATCCACTGGCAGCCACTACCATCCTGAAGTCCAGGGCATATTCAGCAACACTTCGAGAGCCTTGAGAGCTGGTGAGTAGACTCTCACCAACCTCAGCCCCTTCTGGTTCATTGTCAAAAACTATTTTGAATAGGGAGAGGAAATGCTCATAGGAAGTAGTAGGCTCAACACTCTTGTTCCAAATAGCAGTTGCCCAGCGGAGCACTTTGCCAGTGAGAAAGGATAGAAATTTAGTGATTTTATGCTGATCAGATAAGTCTGGCATGGTGGCGAAATACATACAACAATGAAGTAGAAAACCTTTACATGTGATGGCATCTCCAGCGAACTTCTTCGGAGTGGGTAGTTGCAGCACTGGGCTAGGAGGAGACTCGGGGCATGCCAGGAGGGCCTGCGACATCACAGTTGCAAGCTGTGTCATCCTAGTGTTGAGATCAGCAAGCATCTGTTGATGTTCTCCCAGCAAATGCCCTTCTATGCATTCAAAGCAGTCTGTTTTGTATCCTTCACTACATCCTTGTTGGTGAAGTATCCTGTTAGAATGCAGGCACTTACAGATGTATGCATGGAGGACAGCAGAGTGCAAACTGTCAACAAAGCCTAGACAAGAGACTGGAATCAGAGTCAGTAAACTAGCGAGGGTCGGGGGATCGGCAAACAACTTAGAGAAGGAAAGACAAAGAGTGAAAACTTGGAAGAAATAGCAAAGGGTCAGAAATACAAGAGGCAGTCAGAAAAGACACAAGGCTTGGTATGAACTGAGCTAGCAGGACAATACTTCGCAATGGTGTGTCTGTTTAGGGAGCTTAAATAGAGGGACAGGTGATTAAGGAAATGAGAGACAGCTGAGATTCAGTAGGCCAGAGACAGACGGCGCTGTGTGCCTTGGGAACTGTAGTTCAGGGTATCCATGTTTGTAGTTTTCTCAGTGGGTTTACTGACACAGACTCAATCCGTGTCCTCGCTGCATTCATAGACTCAGGGGCTGAAGGAGATTTCATCAGCAGCTTGATTGTCCAGAAATTCAACCTGTCCACCAACAAACTCCAAAGACCTCTCAAGTTGAAGGCCATTGATGGGGGTCCTATAAGTGATAGACTGGTCTCTACTGGCACTTCTCCATTTGAAATTCAGGTGGGAGCTATTCATTCTGAGTGCATCTCTCTGTTTGTCACCCAAACTACTCATCACAATCTCATTCTGGGATACTCATGGCTTCAACTTCATGACTCTCTAATCTCCTGGCAACAAAAGGACATTCTGCAGTGGTCTCCAGCCTGTTTTTAAAACTGTCTGCAACTTTCTCAGCTAGTGATTTCATCCACCTCTGTAAAGAGCCATCAGCCTGACTCTCTTGACAATGTTCCTCCCTGTTACCTCGACCTCAAGGAAGTGTTCAGTAAAGGTAAAGCATGTGGGTTGCCTCCACACTGTCCCTATGACTGTACTATAGACCTCCTCCCAGGCACTACTCCTCCTTGTAACCATATTTACCCTCTGTCCCTCACCAAGCAGGTCACTATGGAAGAGTATGTGCAGGAAGCTTTGAAACAAGGGTACATCAGACCATCTACTTCACCAGCTTCTGTGGGTGTCTTCTCTGTGGAAAAGAAAGGAGGGGGTCTCTGGCCATGTATTGATTATCAGGGCCTGAACCAGATCACAGTTAAATACCCTTATCTGCTCCCACTGGTGCCTTCAGCCCTGGAAC
This sequence comes from Betancurichthys madagascariensis, assembly GCA_027575915.1. NCBI lineage: Eukaryota > Metazoa > Chordata > Actinopteri > Siluriformes > Ariidae > Betancurichthys > Betancurichthys madagascariensis. The sequence goes on from JANZXT010000006.1 coordinate 11,009,347, forward strand.
AGCTACATTCAGCTAAAATCTTCTCAAAACTAGACCTCTGTAGTGCTTATAACCTGGTTCGGATTTGAGAAGGTGATGAGTGGAAGACAGCATTCAGCACCACCGCTGGCCACTTTGAATATTTGGTCATGCCTTATGGCCTTTCTTGCGTGCCAAGAGTCTTCCAGTGCCCAATCAATGACATGCTAAGGGACATGCTAGGAGATTCACGATTGCCTACATAGATGACATTTTGATCTACTCCCCAGATGAGGACATTCACCATGAGCACGTCAGATCAGTACTCTCCCACTTGCTTCAGAATCACCTACATGTCAAACAGAGATGTGTGATTTCCATGTCAATCAGATCTCATTCCTAGGATATATCACCAGCTCTGAGTGGATGAGCATGGACCAGGCCAAGGTTTTGACAGTCATGTCATGGCCCACTCCCACATCAGTAAAGGGGTTGTAGCACTTCCTGGGGTTTGCAAACGTCTACTTCTACTTCTTCTTCATCCAGGGTTTCAGCACTATTGCTGCCCCTCTTACTTCCCTTCTGAAAAATGGACCACGTTGCCTCCATTGGAACCCTGCAGCCAAAGAGGCATTTAACCAGCTCAAAACAGCATTCATGACAGCTCCCACTCTACAGCATCCTGATCCTACCAAGCCCTTCATTGTGGAGGTAAATTTATCCACAACTGGAGTAGGAGGGATTCTCTCCCAGTAGTTTGGGGGAAAATCCAAGCTTCACCCCATCACTTTCTTTTCAAAGAAGCTCATGCCCACTGAGAGGAACTACAACACTGGCAACCGAGAACTCTTGGCAATCAAACTGGCCTTAGAGGAATGGAGGCACTGGCTGGAGGGTGCAGCACACTCATTCATTATTCTGACTGACCATAAGAATTGGGAATACTTAAAGGCAGCAAAACATCTGAACCCCCAGCAAACCAGATGGGCCCTCTTCTTCACCCACTTCCAGTTCATGATATCGCCCCAGCTCCAGAAACACCAAAGCTGATGCCCTCTCCCGAGTCCATAATTCATCACTCCACACCTCTGAACCTACTTCCATCTTACCACCCAAATGTTTCATGCAAGCCATTACATAGGACATCAACAAGGAATTCAGACAGTCACAGCCCACTGATCCTCCTGAGAGCTGTCCTCCCAGGCTTCTGCATGTTCCACCTAAGTTCAGAGGTAAATTCATCACCTGGGCTCATCGTTCTCCAGCCACTGGGCATCCTAATAGCCACTGCATATATCAGCTCGTAAGAAACAAGTACTGGTGGGAAAATATGATCTCTGACATCAACCATTTTGTCTCCTCATGTTCTGCCTGCGCCCAAGCCAAAGTACCCTGCGCTCCACCTGCCAGAAAACTATGCCCTCTCTCAGTACCCCAGAGACCCTGGTCACATATTGCCATTGACTTTCTCACAGACCTACCACAATCTCAGGGCAACACAATCATTCTGGTAATCATCGACAGACTCATCCTGCTACCTGAACTATCCACAGCTTTCAAGACTGCCAAACTGCTATTCAACCGCATCTTCCATTAGTTTGGCATCCCCAAAGACATAGTAAGGTCCCCAATTCATCTCCAAACTATGGTCCAGATTCATGGACAGACTTGGATTGTCCGTAAGCCTTACTTCAGGATATCACCCCAATCCAACAGCCAGGAAGAATGCGCAAATCAAGAAGTGGGGTGTTTTCTTCATATCTTTTGCATGAACAACCAAGGGGACTTGGCATGATTTCTTCCATGGGCCGAGTATGCACAGAACTCACTTAAACACTCTGCTACTCAATTGACCCCATTCCAATGCATACTTGGCTATCAGCCTCCTCTCTTCCCATGGGATGATACACCCACTCAGGTACTGGCAGTGGATTCATGGTTTCAGAGAAGCCAGAAGGTATGGGAAGAGGTCCATCAAAGATTGGAGCAAGTAAATCCACACAGACAAGGGGAGAACATGCAAACTCCACACAGAAAGGCCCTCGCCGGCCTTGAACCTGGAACCTTCTTGCTGTGAGGTGACCGTGCTAACCACTACACCACCGTGCCACCATAACCCTGAGTATGCTCCAGGATATCAAGTGTGGGTCTCCACAAGGAACTTAAGAGAGCCCAATGCCTGTAAGAAGCTGCAAGCCCAATACATCAGCCCATACAAGGTACTGCACAGAATCAATGAGGTATCATACAGACTGGAACTTCCACCTCACAGTAAAATGGCTCCCACATTCCACATCTCCTGCCTAAAGCCTGCTAGCCAAGGTCCCCTAGCCACTGATACATCCACCCAAGAGCACCCCTCCCCAGACATTGAGGGCAAATCCATCTATCAGGTTAACAAGATCCTCAATTCCCACCACAGACAAGTTCAGCTTGAATACTTGGTCAACTGGGAGGGTTATGGCACAGAGGAATGCAGTTAGGTGAGCTCCAAAGACATCTTGGACCTCCTCCTTACATAAGAATTCCACAGCCAGCATCCAGACAAGCCTGCATCAAGAAAGTGAGGTCAAACTAGAAAAGTAGTTCCTCCCAGAGGGAGCTCTTGGGTGAGGGTTCTGTCAGTAACAACACAGAAGGCCTAAGTTTGGAGCAGCCTCCAAACATGGTCACTCTGGGCTACACTTCCCAAGAGTCACAGCGCCCCCCTATCACCAGAATTCTAATTACACTGACTGTCACCAATTTAACCATAATTACCCAGCCCATATATACTCTGCTCTCACAAGCAGTCAGTGTGACATATTGTTTTGTGTCCTGTATGTGATTTTACCAAGCCATTTTGACTGCTGCCTGACTTCCCATGTAGACCACTGTTTATGTTTAGTTTCAAGTTCGTCTTATCGTCCTTCCTACATTATCCTGTTTGCTGGCTGACTGACCTCTGCCCATCCCTGACTGCAATTCCTGTTTCTTGGTTTGGCTCAGTTTGCAGTTTGCAATGCACCCACTCTCCCCTGCAATTGCATCCATAAGTGCCTGCACCCTGACAGCATGGAATAAACCCTGACTGAGTGATTGATGTGGAATAAACCATGACAGAGTGATTAATGTGGAATAAACCCTGACAGAGTGATTAATGTGGAATAAACCCTGACAGAGTGATTGATGTGGAATAAACCACGACAGAGTGATTGATGTGGAATAAACCATGACAGAGTGATTAGTGTGGAATAACCCCTGACAGGGTGATTAGTGTGAAATAAACCCTGACAGAGTGATTGATGTGGAATAAACCATGACAGAGCGATTGATGTGGAATAAAGCCTGACAGAATGATTACTGTGGAATAAACCCTGACAGAGTGATTACTGTGGAACTGTCAGTAGAGGCACTGAAGTCAACAGCGCACATCGAACTACAAACATGGCCACTCAGAACTACAACAGCCAGGATTCTCAGCGCCCCGTCACCAGAATATTGAACTCAGCTGTTTCTCATTACCACAATGCTACTTAAGCTCCTCTCTGACATCACTTTAGTGTGAAGTATCATTCTGAGTTTATAGTTCATACTCAGCCTTATTTTTCCTGCCTGGCGTACTTTTATTGGCTCTCGCTATCCTCGTTTCGTCTACGCTTCCTCTTTTGTCTATGTCACCCTGTCTGCCAATCGACCGACCCTCACCTTCTGACTATGATTTCTGCTTCGCGATTTGGCTTTGTCCTGTTTGCTCACCGCTTCTTTCTACAATTACACCAGTAAGTGCCTGCATCCTGACAGCTTCCACCATGTGTATGCTGGCTATTTTCTAGTTATTTTAATTTAATTTTTATTCATTTTATTCTTTGACAGGAATTCCATTAAAAAACCTGAGTTCATATACTACACCTAGGCATGTTTTGAAGATGTTTCATAGGTAGAGATGATCAATATATAAGGTGACAATCAGATTTCACGTTTTCTTATCATTGTCTGGTCATATCAGTACATCATAAACATGTGTGCAAGTAAATACATTTAAAAGGAGCATTTCAAATACCTCTATAAAAAATTCATGCTGCCTGCATGTCTTCGTCAGCGTAATAGTTATCTTGTTAAATAGAACATGGTTTTTCTCTGAAAAGTAGGCCCGGTAGCTTTGACGTTTGGCATCAAGTTTTAATGTATAGTTTATATTTGCAGTAAAGTCTAAACAAACAGAAATCACAACAACATTAAGGTTTATGAACTCAAAGATTTCTTATTTTGTAACCAATAGGTTATGCATTTAAAATTGTAGCTAGATTTAGGTACTTTTCTTGTCAGTATTTGTTTCTTTCATAGTGAAACACAATGTTAGTGTGTTTTTCAAAGGACTCCTGCAGTCATTGTCTCTGGTGGGGATTTTGGATGGGCTGTAAGTTACTTCCTTCCACAAGCGCACAATGGGTCTAGATCTAAACATTATGCAAAACACAACACACAATGTAAATGTAATTATCAACAGCATTTTCACACTTTGTGGTGTTACAACCTGGAATTGAAATGGATTTCACTGTATGTCATGAATCTACACAAAACTGTTCAGAAACTTAACACTAGGCAGAGGTTCACTTTTTGAAAAGACAATGATCCTAATGATATTGTCATAGCTACAGGGAAATGGTTCCAAAGTGAGAAATGGAATGAGTTAGAATTGCTATTAAAATTACTGTTCACAAACCCCTCCATCCAATCAGAGCTTGAGCAATTTTGCCACATCAATCCAGCTGATGCAGTTCCAAGAATATTTGCATCTGTATTTGCAGTTAACGGTGGTACCAAGTATTGACACACAGAGGTGAATACTTAAGCAATTCTTTTTAAATTACCCAATAAAATGTCACCTGAAATATTAGGCAACTTGTGTGAATCAAATGTTAAAATTCCCAGGTAAGTCCATGTCAATTCCCAGTTTTACCATGACAAAATGTGGAAAAGTTCATGAGGGTAGAATTTCAGTTTGCAGACTGTTCTAAACCAAGCAGTGACAGTGAAAGATGCTGGACCTGATACCTTCAACACAAGAGTAACACACACTACCATGTCAGATCTGAAATGCCAAACCTTAAAAGTAAGACTGCTCCTTTGGAACCGACAGCAAGATCGAGCAGCTTGTCTCCACTATGATCCAGAGCGGCTTGACTTAGAGACAAACCAAAAAATTGCAGCCCAGTGCGCACAGATGAGCCTATAATTCTCTGTTTAAAAAAAAAAAAAAGTAACAGAGAAGTTGATTGTGAGAGATCTTGAAAATAATGAATTTCTAGTAAATCTACAGCTTTACCTTTTAACCTAATTTGTGTTTGTATGAATGCTGGTATACTTCACATTATCTGCTAAATACAGGTCATTATAACTGAAGAGAAAATGGCTGCAATAGATGAAATATTTTGGAGGAAAAACAGCCCCAAAACATCACACAACTTTCACCATGATTTATAGTTGGGATAGGATTCTTTTCATTATAGCCATCCTTCATTTTACACCAAACCCTAGTGTGAATTGCCAAAACCTCAATTTTTGTTTTGTTACATCAGACCATAGAACACCGTTCCAGTCAATGTTGTAGCAGTGTTTCGCAAACTCCAGGTGCTTACATTTGTGGTTAACTGACAGAAAATACTCTTTTTTTTTTTTTTTTTTTTCCTCTCTCTGGCATACCTTCCAAATCTGTTGGTATGGAGGTGGTATCTGATGGTGGTTTTGGAGACTTGGAAACTTTTTTTTTTTTCTTGTAATTCACCAACAGTGATCTTAGGGGATTTTCTTTTGCCTATCTTACCTTACTACTTCTTTCGGCTGCTCCTGTTAGGGGTTGCCACAGCAGATCTGTTCCGCATATTTGATTTGACATAAGTGCCCCCCCCCCGAAGTTCAATGTCATGCAGATGACTTTGAAGGGGAGAGTTGTCCCCTTGGGATCAGAACTAAGTATGGACTGGCTTGTGCAACTTCAGTGGCTGGGTATTTTACCTAATCTGCATGACTTTGAACTGTGGGGGAAGCCAGAGCACCTGGAGGAAACCCACACTGACATGGGGAGAGCATGCAAAGTCCACACAGGGGCCCCTGTCGGCAAGGAGGTTTGAACCTGGAAACTTCTTGCGGTGAGGGGACAGTGCTAACCACTGCTGCTCCATCCACCTTGCTGTATGTGGGGGCAAAATAAATTTGGGTCCTCTTCTAGGCAAGTTTGTAATAGTTCCAGTTACATTAGTACCTGTTACATCAGTAACCGTTAAATCAGTTCTAGTTGGTGTCCACTTTTTAATTATTTCCCTAATAATAGAAATGGATATTTTCAGGCAAGTAGCTATTTTTGATTCCTTAACTTATGAAGGCCAAAAAAAAATTCCTTCCTCATTTGGTTGTGTTCTTTTATCTTTCCCATATTGATGGATGACTAAGGGAATTTGGCCTCTGTCACTTCATATTTGTACCCCAGTTAATCAGGAAGTCATGGATTACAGCTTAAAAGTTCCTACACACTCCGATCAACTCAAATGTACAACTTGAATGGAAAACATGCTTCAGTTACATTGTGTTCACTATAATTTCCAGGGGTGCCAATAATAGTAGCGCATGTTTTTGTTAAATAATTTCTTGATGAGGGATTTGTTTTTCTCTGAAATTTTTCAATTAAAGGCTGGATTTTTCTCATTTTTTCAGTGTGATATGAAGCTACTTCATCAAAAGGTAGGGTTTTTTTCTAACCCTTTTTAGTAATCTTTACAACGGGTGCTAATATTCATGGAGGGCACTGTAAATATAGCTTAAAAAGGTTGGCATAAAATAATTCAAGTGAACTGCACACAATCCTGACCTCAATCCCAGTGAACAACTTTGGGATGAATTGGAACACCAACTTTGCATCAGGCCTTCTTGCCATGGTGCGAAATCTAGTGGAAAGCCTTCACAGAAGGGTGGATGTTATAGCAGCAAAGGGGAGCCAACTCAATCTTATTGTCGATGGTTTTGGAATGGGATGTTCAAAAATTGACCATATAATGTAAGAAAAATGCAAGAGTTTTCCTATGCAACGCTTTCCATCTACCCACCCCAAGAACACTAAGATAAAGCTGGTGATATTGTAGCTCACCAAAATGCAATTCCCCTTGTCATGCACACCTTAGTCCTTTAGACTGAAAGCATATCCTTTCTGATCACAAAATCACTACACAACCTGATTGGCTTGGCTCAAAAACTTGGCTCAAAAATCAGAACCCATTCATCTCTTGGAGAGAATGTGAGGCTCATTGTTTGCTTAAATTGATTCTTGTCTCTCCCCTGTGACACTACACAGATCAAATTCCAAAATAAAAACCAACATCCAAATACCTGCTTCCTACCTTGATCTAGTGCAGGTGTTTAGTAAAGCTAAGGTTTCAGAACTCCCCTAGCACCATCCATGGGACTGCACAACAGACCTCCTTAATGGCATCCTAACCAAGGAAGCCTTGAGATATAGCTATCCTTCAAACTCACCAATGGTCATTGAGTTCTTTGCTGGTATCTGCTTCCTCTCTTCCCATCAATGCTTCAACAGGTGAAGGGACCCAAAATCTTCACAAAACTAGATTTGTGCAGTACAAGTGTTATCCACAGTTGATAAAGTTATGACTGGATTACAGGGTTAATAACCCCACCCAAGTACGATGACGATTTAGTAATCTTTTAAGAGTCATATGATCTGACAAACATGTGTTTCCAGCCTTCTTAAAGTCTTCCAAGTGTCATTGTCCAGGTATGTCTCAGTCTCTTTCTTGTAATTTCCATAGCTGCTCATTGGGTCCTAATCTGCACCTGTAGCCTTTGGGCCATGACAGAATATTTCCACCTTACAATGGATCCCGTAGACTATAACTCCTTCAGAGCATTTTGGCTAAACAGGGCTTGATACTCGGGGCTCATCAGCAATAGCTGGTAGCAGTCTACCAGAGCAGCATATTCTCCATTACTGACTCCTTATAAAGAGTCTCTTCCCAGATGGAGTCTTCAGTCTTCGATTGCTGCCCAACCAGTGCTGGCACCTATCAGCCAACCAGCAGCTCCTGCATTATTAGGGCTCCCTGCTGTTTGAGTTTTAAGGAGTTTACAGAGGAACTGCATGAGGTTTTTGATCATTTTCTCAAGTGCAGTGAAGCAGCTAGAGAGCTAATGGGGCCGAAGCAAGGAATGCAGTCAGTTCATGATTATGCCATTGAATAACAGATTCTCAGGGCAGTAGACTGGAATGTGAGTGCCTTATGCTATGCCTTCATTCATGGGCTAAATCATGTTAACTTGGATGATTTTATGACCTTTTTGAGAGCTTGAATGGCCTGATGGACACTTGCTTACAGCTGTGAAATCAGAGAAGAAACCATTGGTTCAAACCCAGGACCATCACTCCTCTGTCGGAAGGTGCCACCTCCAATGGTTTGGTGCCCATGCAATTAAGCAAGACCCAGGTAACTCAGAAGGAAGCAAGGTGCCATCGTGAGACTAATTCTTGCTTTTAATCTGGACATTTCATCTCCTGCTGTCTGGTAAAAGGGTTTGCCCACTGTCCACCAGTAGATGCAGGGATATGGGTGGGCATCTCTGCATGCTCTTTTCCTAGCCAAAAGGTCAGCATTGCCTGTCAATATAATTTTTCAGAATAAGATTCAACCTGGCCACTATGAATATTTAGTTCTTCCGTTTGGCCTTACTAATGCCCCCTCCATCTTCCAAGCTCTGATTAATGATGTCCTGTGAGATTTCATTAACCGGTTTGCCTTTGTATATCTTCATGATATCCTCATCTTTTCTTCCATGCTTGAGATTCATCGATTCCATGCCAGACAAATCCTGCAACAGCTCATGAAGAATAAACTTTTTGCCAAGGTGGAGAAGTGAGAGTTTTACAAGCATACAGTTTCTTTTCTGGCCTTTGATATCCCCAGGGGTGGTACAAATTGACCAAGCTGATGTTTTCCAAGAACCCCTTCTCTTGGACTAACCATGCTGAGGGTGCCTTTACTTCACTGAAGAGCAAGTTCACCACAGTGCCCATTCTCAACCCTGACCCAGCGGTTCAGTTTGTCCTTGAAATGGATGCCTCTGACCATTTGAGGGCCATCCTGTCTCAGAGATCCTGTCTCACCATCCCTGGTCCTACGTTGTGGATTTCAATACCAGTCTCCCCAGCTCCAAGGGTAACACCTGCATCCTATCACTGATTGTTTCTCCAAAGCAGCTCACTTTGTCCCCCTCCCTAATCTGGCTTCAGCTAAGGAAACAGTGCAACTGTTAATCAACCATGTGTTCAAGGTTCATGGTTTGCCTGCAGACATTGTATCTGATGAAGGCCCTCAGTTCTCAACTCACTTCTTGAAGGAGTTCTGTCAACTTATTGGGGCCATACCCAGCCTTTCTTCTGGTTACCACTCACAGACTAATGGTCAGATGGAATGTATGAATCAAATTAAGTTGCCCTATGGTGTTTGACATCTGGTGAAATTTCCTACTGCAGCCAGGCTTTCCCTTGGATTGAATATGCCCATAACAGCCTTCCCTCATGATCCACTGGGCTGACCCCTTTCCAGTGTTGCCTTGGCTACCATCCACTGCTTTTTCTTGAGCAGTAAGAGGAGACTGTGTCTCTTCCATCAGCCTAAGCTTTATCAAATGCTGTTGCAGGGTGTGGGTGTGTGCCAGACATCACCACCTGCTATGACCTCCAGTCATTCATGCAAGAGGAAGGCAGACCAACACTGTAAGCCAGCCCCTGTTTACTGTCCTGGAGGTCATGTTATCCATGGCCTATCTCCACCTTAAAGTCTCTTCCTGTAAGCTGGCCCCAAGGTTTGTTGGTCCCTTTCCTATTCCTAAAGTCATTAACTCCACAACTGTCAGATTGTTACCCAAGTCCATGCATCATGTCCACCCCTCCTTTCATGTCACTCAACTGAAAACCCTGGTCTCCAGTCCCTCCCCCACTTCCAAGACCCCTCCTCTAGGATTATTGATGGGGGTGATGCCTATATGGTCAAGAAGCTACAAAAGGTCCATCAACAAGGTTGGGGGTTTATAGTATTTAGTCAACTGGAAGGGTTACAACCCAGAGGAGAGGTGGGTGTTGGGTGCCAGCGCACTTCATTCTTGACCATTCATCAGGGAGTTCCACTGTAAGAATCCAAAGATCTACCTGGGACATCCAGAAAACTGTTGTCATGCAGCTTGGAACTTCCAAGTCCTGACCCATGCTTTTGTGTTCCACTCCATGGTTCCCTGTTCTCCCAGTGCTGTGCTAATATACCAACTATGCATTTTGCATTAGTTAGTTGATATAAACATGGCATGGAGAATGTCACAACACAGAAATATACTTGCTGTCTAGTCTAGTTCACATTTGTTTTTCTCTGCTGCTCTTCTCTGGTTTTTGACTGTTTTACATTTTTGGATTGAGTTTTGCCTGCCATTTTCAGAGTTTTTTTTTTTTTTTTAAGGCTTTGAGATCGG
>JANZXT010000006.1:11252672-11262726 GCA_027575915.1 Betancurichthys madagascariensis
TGTGGAGCTTTTCACACAGGTCGAGAAAGTATTGAATTTCATTCTTACTAGTTGAAGGTACCTCCTCCCAATTTTCCCGCAGCATGTCTAAAATGCAGCACCGCTTTGGCCCATATAATAATTAAAATGGTGAAAACCCTGTGCAGGCTTGCATGACCTCTCATACTGCGAATAACAGGGGTTCAAGCCATTTATCCCAATTACGTGCATCTTCACTTACAAATTTCTGAATAAAATTTTTCAGTGTCTGATTAAAGTGCTCTACTAAACCATCTGTTTGTGGGTAATAGACACTGGTGTGGATAGTTTTAATCCCCAACAACTCATACAGTTCAAGCAGTGTGTGTGACATAAAGGTAGTGCCTTGGTCTGTCAGGATTTCTTTCAGAATCCCAACCCGGGAGATAACACAGAAGAGTGCTTCTGCAATACTGCAGGCGGAGATATTACAGAGAGGCACCGCTTCTGGATATCGCATTGCATAGTCCACCAGAACTAAAATAAAGTGATATCCTCGTGCTGACCAATCTAATGGCCCAACGAGATCCATACCAATTCTCTTGAAGGAGGTGTTGATTAGGGGGAGCGGACGCAAAGGCACTTTTGGAGTGGCCGTGGGATTTACTAATTGGCATTTATGGTATGCCGCACACCACTGATGAATGTCCCCGCGAATCCCTGGCCAGTAGAACTAGCCATTATTCGAACTAGTGTTTTATCCTGCCCTAAGTGTCCAGCCATGGGATTAAAGTGAACTGCATGGAACACGAGTTCCCTATGGCTCTTAGGGATTAACAATTGTGTTAACTGTTTACCAGTTTGAGTGTCCTGCGTCACTTGATACAACCTATCCTTAATAATAGTGAAGTATGGGAAGGCGGGTGCCGCATTTTTTTAATTTCCCTGAGGGAACCCTCTCAAAGGGATCAATAAAGTTCTATCTATTCTAATCTAATCTAATTTGGTTGGAGAGTTTGACCACCGATTACTCTCACTTGGTCAAATGCATGATGCAGAGTCTTGTCTTATGACTGCTCTAATGGGAAATTCTTGAGGGAATCCCTGAGAGAGAGAGGATGGGCGAGCTACTCCTCACTCCTTGCATCACCCTGACGTGGTGCTGATGTAGATGGCTCTGTGACAGCTTCCCCAGTCAGTGCCACACTGGGATCTCCCCGTGATGCATTATTGCAGGACCCACCCCCTACTATATGCTCCATTAATCCCCTGAACCCTGGTCAATCAGTCCCCAAAATCAGTGGGTGGGTAAGACACGGATTAACCGCTGCTTTTAAACTACGTTTTTGTCCCCAAAATAGAATGTGGATGGACACTCATGGATAATTAGTGGTGATAATTAGTGTCCCCACAGACACGGAAGGGGAAGACAAGAGGATACTGGCTGGGGGGAGGAGCTGACCCCCATCTCTGTGGTGGGGGAACAGGACAGGGATGAGAAAAAAACTGTGCACACACAACCTTCACTTGTGCTCTCCCCAATGCCTTACCTTGCATCAAGCTTTGGTGGACTGAGGTCTGATTACAACTGGAATCCACCAACGTGTGATGCATATCCACTTGGACACTCACCGGTATACGATATGCTCTGGCCTGATCGGGGGCAGTCTCTGGCGCATCTGAGATCTGGACCATGGCTCCCAACTCCATCGCAGAGCACTGACTCTGGAGATGTCCCAGCTCCCTGCAGCGCCAGCATACTAGCCCAGACTTCACCTCTGCACCTGTGTTATGGGCATCACTCACCTGGGGGGGGGGAAAAACACAGACACGGAAGAGGAAGATGGGAGGACACCGCAGGTGCAGCAGGCAGGCTGGGGGGGAGCCGATCTCTGTGGTGGGGGAACGGGGTGGGGACAAGAAGAGGAGGGGGGAAGGAGAATGAGAGAGAAAAAGAGAAGAGGCAACACTTCCGCCTGCCACTGTAACCACCGCTAGATGGTCCTCCACCAACTTGATGGCTTGATCCAGCAATGCCGGGCAATGACACTGGACCCACTCCACCATTCCTTCTGGAAGACATGTGATGAACTGCTCCAGTGTCACCAGATCAATGATCCCCTCGGCGTCGCGGTCGTCCGCCCTCAGCCACTACTGGCAGGCATCCTGGAGCTGTTGGCCAAATGCAAACAGCTGGCTGACCTCCTCCAATGTCAGTGTCCAGAAGCGTTGATGATGTTGTTCCAGGGAGCTGCTGACATGCTGCAGGATGGCTTGCTTCAGGTTCACATGTATGAGCTGGCTGTCGGCAGGGAGCTGCTGTGTGGCAAGCTGCACCTCGCCAGTCAGTAATGGAAGTAGGTGCATCGCGTGCTGCTCGACCAGCCACCCCCACGCTTTGGCCGCTTGCTCAAAGAGAGCAATGAAGGCTTCCGGATCATCATGCGGCCCCATCTTCATGAGGGTCACATGGGGAGGGTCTGCTGTGGTGGCAGTCAAGGACCCCGCCAACGCAAGCAGGTGCCGGAACGCCTGGCGATCTTCCTGCTGGGCCAGCATCAAGGCTTCAAAGCATTGCTCCTGCTCCTTTTGGAGGGCGATCAGCACTTGATGCTGGTTTTGTTGGGTGGTGGCAAGGGCATGGATGAGGTCCTTGAATGGGGAGGACTCCATGGGTGGTTCCCTTCAGTATCCCGGCTTTTGGCACCACTGTAATAAGCCCTGATGTGGGTGGAGTACTGAAGTATGGCAGGTGTGAGATGATGTTCACACACACTTTATTTTCAAGATTATCACTTTTCAGCTTCATTCATTCACTTGCTTGCTCACTCACTCACTATCCAGACACACAAGCACATGCATTTGTTCTGGTCGGGAGAGCTCCCTTCTCTTCGCTCTCTCCCTCCTTTTCTACCCTCCGCCATCACTGCAAAAACACACACACACACACACACACACACACACACACACAAAACATTAATTGACAACAGGTGCATTGACTTTGCCACTCACCTTCCCTGACCCCGCCCTCCATTCGCTAATCAACGCTTGGCCACGCCCCAGCTGCCACAACAAACAATAAGTAATCAAGTCCACAGTCAAGTTAACAATATGTGTTAACGCCATAAAACAAACGCTTGACGAGCCTTGCTTAGGTGTCAATCACTAACAATTATTGTGAACGGTGATCAAAGGATCGATAAAAGGACAAAATGACTGTTGATATCACTAAACTTAACACCTAGTTAAAGCACACCAGCAGCATTTTTATGTCCCCTGCCCAGCTCCTCAGCATGACATAAAATGACATCTGCGATTTGTAACACATGAATGAACTGGATGGTAAAGATTTAGAAAACATACTGTAGCCAGTCAGTGGGTGGACACTGACAATGATACACTGGTATCTTTCCATAACAGATGAAGAAATAATCGCCTACGTTTGTGATCCTTTAACTCACTCAATGAACTGCGATAGTGACTCCGAAGGAGAAATTTGTGATAAGAAGAATGTGCCTAAAATTTTGCATATAACATGAGTGTTTGGTGTGACAAGTTGATTCAGGGTGATCCAGTTCAGTATTATGAACTTTTCAGTATAACAAACTATTTGGACGTTCCCCAAGGAGTTTGTTAAAGCAGGGTTGCAGTGTAAAAAAAAAGTGAAAAGTGAAAAGAAAGAAATTTGCATTTAAAAATTGGATTGTGACTGCAGCACGAATGTGGCAGACAAAATTACAAGCTGAATTTGATCAGACTGGAAACTTGGCTATCTCAGAGCTTGATCAATGTGAAATCAGTTAGCTTGCAAGATTTTAGAAATTTTGAGCCAGGTCGATTGTTTCTTACCCAATATGATGTCTGCAGGAACTTAGTCTTGGTAAGACTAAAAAGTAAATAAAAACATTTTACACTTTTTATTTGTTGAAATATATTTATGGTTCTTTAAAATTAAAATGTCAAAATATGTTATAGTTGGAAGAACCTTTGAGTGGAAGAAAAAATGTTGATCAAAACCTGTTTTTTCTTGGGCTGTTTTTGACATCTGATGGGTTTTCCCATGTCATAAGCAAATATATTTAATTTTCAGTGTTTTTTTTAATAAATATATGCCATACTGATTATAGCAACTTAAAGTAACAAAATAAAGTCACTAAAAGACACTGTGTGACAGGCATATGAAAATGTTGTACTAAATTCCAACATAATAAAAGCACAAGCAAGAAATACACAAGAAATAAATACATGTGCCAAGCAATTTCCAGTATGCACTATACACAGTTATGCAAGGTTATGAGATCAACAAAAAGTATGTGGCCCCTATTCATGCCCTCTCCATGTTGCCATGCAAGTGACTATATTCCCTTTTAGCTTCAATCAACCGTAAGCATGTGACCAGACCATCTTACACTAAACACAAAATACATGGCTCTAACACTGACTTTGTTGTTTGCTGATTTTTCACTGTTGTGTCTGTACAGGGTTACCTCACAGGCACTGTAGGAAGATATCTCAGACCAGAGGTCACAAACAAAGAGGCCCAAACTGTGCAACACATCGTACCAGTCAGTAAGGATTATAAGGAGTTAAACATCAAGGAAGAAGAAAAAACTGAAACAAAACCAAGTGAGAGAAAGACAAGAGAAGATCTGCATTCCAGGATTAGAGTGCGCACCGCTGCTGTTCAGTGGGAAAAGGGGAACATTGCTCATGATCATCATGAAGTAAAAGACAAGAGCAAACACACTTGTGCTAGCTCAGAGGGCATAGACAAGAAATCGCAGACAAAGAATGATGATGAAGAAACGTTGAATAATAAAAGTGAGTCAAGAAGAATTCATGGTACCCAATTTACTGAACAAGAAGATTCACCTGCTTATGTTGATACAGATGTAAAGAACCAAGAAAGAACATTTTCTGGAAGTGAGGAAGCTGATCTAAATGCTGAGAGGAGTGAAACCAATCAGGAAAAGACAAAGCAACCATTAGAGGAAGAAGAAGAGAATATCATGGGGAGACAGTTTGATGAAACTGAAGAAGAACCAATTAAATGTGAGTTTATTGACCAGGGTTTATTAATAAAGGAAGATTATCTAAATGTTGAGAGGAGGGCAAACAGCCAGGAGGAGAGAAGGAAATCCAAAGAGGAAGAGGAAGGTGTTGAAATTATGAAAAGAGAGAATGATGAACCTGAAGAAGAGCCATTTAAAAATGACTCTATTGACCAAGGTTTACTGACAAAGAAATTTGATCTAAATGTTGAGAGGAGTGAAAACATCCAGGAACAGAGAAGAAAACAGGAAGAGGAAGGTGTTGATGAAATTATGAGGAGTGAGAATGATGAAACTGGAGAAGAACTGACTAAAATCAAGTTTACTGAGCAAGGCTTAGTGACCAGGGAAGCTGATTTAAATGTTGAGAGGAATGAAAATGATCAGGAGCAGGTAAGGAAATCTGAAGAGGAACAGGAAGGTGTTGATGAAGTTGTGAGGAGAAAGGATGATGAAACTAATGAAGAACTAATTAAAAGTGAGTTAATTGAAGAAGGCTTACTGGCCAAGGAAGCTGGTCTAAATGTTGAGAGGAGGGCAAACACCCAGGAAGAGAGAAGGAAACCTGATGAAGAAGAAGAAGAGGAAAGTGTCAACGAAATCTCAAGAAAAGAGTATGATGAAATTGAAGAATCAACTAAAAGTGAGTTTATTGAAGAAGGCTTACTGGCCAAGGAAGTTGATCTAAATGTTGAGATGGATGAAGACAGTCAGGAACTGAGAAGGGAATCCAAAGAGGAAGAGGAAGGTGTTGATGACATTAGGAGAAGAGAGAATGATGAAAGTGATGAACCAATTAAAAGTGAGTCTATTGACCAAGGCTTATTGACAAAGGAATTTAATCTAAATGTTGAGAGAAATGAAAACAGTCAGGAGCAGAGAAGGAAATCTGATGAAGAAGAGGAAGTTGTTGATAAAATCTCGAAAAGAAAGTATGATGAAACTGAAGAACCAATTAAAAGTGAGTTCATGGAAGAAGGCTTATTGGCCAAGGAAGCTGATCTAAATATTGAGAGGGATGAAAACATTCAGGAGCAGAGAAGGAAACAGGAAGGGGAAGGTATTCAAATTGTGAAGAGAAAGGATGATGAAACTGAAGAACTGATTAAAAGTGAGTTTACTGAAGAAAGCTTACTGGCCAAGGAAATTGATCTAAAGGCTGAGATTGATGAAAACAGTCAACATTTGAAGAGGAAATCCAAAGAGGAAGAGGAAGGTGTTGATGAAATTAGGAGAAGAGAGAATGACGAAAGTGATGAAGAACCAATTAAAAGTGAGTTTATTGACCAAGGCTTATTGGCAAAGGAATTTGACCTAAATGTTGAGAGGAGTGAAAACATCCAGGAGCAGAGAAGAAAACAGGAAAGTGTTGATGAAATTGTGAAGAGAATGGATGATGAAACTGAAGAACTGATTAAAAGTGAGTTTATTACAGAAGACTTATTGGCCAAGGAAGCTGATCTAAATGTTGAGAGAAATGAAAATGGTCAGGAACAGAGAAGGAAATCTGAAGAAAAAGAAGAGGAGGGTGTTGATGAAATCTCAAGCAGAGAATATCATGAAACTGAAGAAGAACCAATTACAGACAAGTTTGTTGACCAAGACCCTAAAGAACAGGCAAATATGCATGATATGGGAGATACAGCAGTGGTCCAGGTGGTCTCGGTGGAGAAGATAATGGAATGTATTTATGATCAGGATATAAATGAGCCAAATGTGGTAGAACAGAGCAATCAGGGAAGGACTGAGCATGAAAATGAAGGGAGAAAATCACAAATTGTAGATGAAGTTTTGTTGATGGAGCTGGCTTCAACATGGGAAGGGAGGGATCCTTTAAAGGACAGCCTCAAACTGGAGGTAGAAATGACTAAAAATGCCACACTGTTCCAAGGAAAGGAAGTGACTGAAGTCAACAATGAGGAAACAAAGACTGTGGGAAAAATGAAAGATGGATATCATGAAGAGTTCTCAGCATGGAAGCAGTTCACAGGCACTGACATTGTTGAAGAACAGAAAGTTTGTGACACAGGAATGAAAGAAACTTTGAAACAAATTGAAGTTATTGATAAAAATGTGGAGACTGAATGTGAACTACAGGAGATGGAACATATAGAAAATGCAGAAATGGACAAAAATGAGTCTGAACCCAGCAGGATGTTTGAAGATGATGGTAATAATTTGACTGTTACAATGGAATTGCAGCAGTTAGAACAAAGTAAAGAGGAAAAAGCCACATCAGAGGTGGCCCTGAATGTAGATCTCGGGCAGTTAGATGATAAAGCTCATGATCACAATAGTTCACAACGACAAGTGATGGTGACTAAACAAGAAGTTGAGGGCGTCATTACACGACCAGAAACAAGGACAGGAAACCAACTGGAAACTGTTGAAACCACATCAAAATTCAGAGCAGAAGTTGCTGCAGTGGATGTGAAGAAATCAGCTGAGAGCGAGACTAGCTCGCATAAGCAGCCCATCGATAGAGAAGAAGTGGCTGGACAGGAAATAATGGGCCAGTGCTTCCTTGAACAAGGGTTTTTACTAGAAGAATCGTTAAATCCATGGATAAATGAATTAAGTTTCCTGGAAGCACCTTTTAGTGAAATAAAGTCAGTTCCTCTCGAGCAAGTAGATGAAACTGCAGTTGAGTCTGTTGATGAAATGCAAAGTAAAGAGGAAAAAGCCACATCAGAGGTGGCCCTGAATGTAGATCTCAGGCAGTTAGATGATAAAGCTCATGATCACAATAGTTCACAACAGGAACTGGATGAGTGCTCCAGTGAAGCTGAATTAAATGTGGCAGCAAAGTCCAGCTCGCCAAGTAAAGTAACAGGAATGAGCAAAGGTGAACTGAAATGTGAGCAAGCTCAACCTGAATGTGAAATATCTCTTGTCGAGAACACTTGTGATCAGTCAATTCTCAATGAGATCCCATTAGAGAAACAGATAAATCAGAGTGAGTACACAGCGCAAGATTCAGCTGCTGAAGCTTCATCACATAGACTTCAGATCGGACTCTCACAAACTTTGTACTTACCAGAGAGGCAATCAGAACAGGAAACGCTGGAGATGCAGGGAGATTCACAGAAAGATACAGAGGAACAACAGAGGACTGATGAGGCAGAGACTGGATTATTAAATGAAATAAAGGATGCCACATCATCTTCAGGAATCTTGGAGGAAATAATGAGTGGGTTGACAAAAGAATCAGAGGATAGTGAGTGGGAATTACTGAGAGAAATGGAGGATCATGAAAGAAAAGAGCAAAAAAGTGAACTTGAAAGCCATGAGGAAACGTCAGAAGGCAACATGAATGTGGAGTTACTGAATGACACATGGGAATGTGAAAAAGAATCAGTAGCAGAAACGACAGGTATTGAAACCATGGTAGTTTCAACAGGTGGGGAGATGGAGTCTGTGAAAAAAATGGAAGAACTTATCACAGAGGACAAAAAAGCTAAGTGTCATCTAGTCTTTTTTGAATCGGAAGCATCAAAGGAAATTAGCAAAGAACATGAAGAAAAAGATGAACATGGAGAATCAGTAGTAGACAGTAAGGAGGACTTAAAAGAAAGAGGCAGACCCGGACTGAAGAGAGGGTTCGAAAAGATGGCAGAAGACAATGACAAGGATAAACCATCTGTATTAACAGAGCTTTTACTTCCATTACAGGTAAAATACTGATTAACGTATTGATATTGATCACATATATGTATTGATCATTTCTGGAATTTGTATTTGAGTTCAATGCAGCTGGGTTTTTTTTTTGTTTGTTTGTTTGTTTGTTTGTTTTTTTAAATTTCACCATTGTAGACTTCATCTTTGGACTTTACAGTCCAGAAGTCGAAGATCGCTGTGAAAAACCCTCTTGTTCGACCTCCTAAAGACCATCGTACACATATAAACATGGCTTCTCTAGAACCTTTGACTCCTCCTCATCCTTCACAGAGTCGTATAGAAGGTGCATCTGGACCAAGCAAAGGTGTGATTGGATTCAAACTCCCTGGTGAGTTGATAAATCTAAAGTCAGGCGAATTAACAGTTATTCCACGAAATTGAGTCATACATGAGCTGACAGCCAACGAGGTGCGTAGCCCCAAGTTGGCTATAAGTCATGTATAACTAGATTGAGTGGAATAACTTTTATTATATCTACATTCACTGGATTTTGAGAAACAGAGCATTTTTATTTTTGCAAATTCGATAAATAAAAACTTTATACAAAATGTCAGACAAAAATAATTTCTGCTTAAGCAGACTTCTTAAAAACCTATTGATGGCTACACAAATTGAGTTTAGTGTTGTTTTTCATAGAAAGTGCCGTCTTGCTGTCATGCCGAGGTATAGAATAGCTTTAGACATTTATTTAATTCTTCCTTGGACATTTCAGTTATGTAATTTTCAAATATCTTTGAGCTTTTGAACCAGTCTAAAAAAAAACTCAACAAATTTGAATGCTTAAAGATTAAGAATGCAAACAAACCGGCGAAATGACAGTAGCAATTTGTGAAAAATGCTTTGATAATAATTATTTAAAAATAAAAAAGATATGTTCTTCCCATCAAATACTTTCATTCCATATTTTGTTGCTTTTTTATTTTTTGAGGTTTTATTTTCAAGTAGAGTTTTTATTTCATCCTCGGTTGGTTCAGCAACACACGCCGTCATTTTGTTTTTCTCTACTCATGGTATATGAGCTGACAGCCTAGTAGTAGAGTAGCCAATCATAGCGTGTGATTGCTCGTATCCAGTGAATGTGGATAGAATAATTATTTTTATCCAAAGACTTTTATCCAAAGTGAGAATGTTCTGTTCAAGCACAGATCGTTTGAATTGTTAAAAGGCTTTACTTCCGCTGATTGTCTAGAAGCAAATTTTTGTGTGTGTGTTTTCTCTGACCTACTGTATGTAAAGCGACCTTGAGTTTGAGAAAGGCGTTATATAAATGTAACATCTCATCTCATTATCTCTAGCCGCTTTATCCTGCTCTACAGGGTTGCAGGCAAGCTGGAGCCTATCCCAGCTGACTACGGGCGAAAGGCGGG
>JANZXT010000006.1:11672279-11683033 GCA_027575915.1 Betancurichthys madagascariensis
GGCAATGTTATATAAGGGCAAAACATTGCCAACATGGCATTGTGAATAATAGTTAAAATAACCATGAATGCACTCCATTGAATCCACTCTGAAGCACCACTTGTCTGACCAGCAGGTCTATTTTTGCCCATTTAAAGCCCATCCACTCTTGATGGTGCTGCTCCCTTTGGTCATGCGGGTCTCAGAGTAACTGGAGCAGCTCCTTCTCAATGTTGATCAGTTTAAGGCTGCACTGATGCTCTCAGCCAGCTGGACTCTGGCTGCCTGCAGACTGGGAAGTGGTCAGCCGAGAGGGTCCAGGTGATGATGAGGCAGCAGGTTCATGGGGGGTGGGGAGGCACTATGGTCTGCAGAGGTGATGGGATAGATACTCTCCCTCCTTCATACACCAAATACCACTCAGCTGCATGCTGATTTATAAGGGATATTAAGCTCTGATTACCAAAGAAATGAGCGGGCACAGGGAAAATATTTACTGAATTATTTAGCTTATTATTTATTCATTCTTTCGTGTGAATGTTTGTTTATTTAATTTTAAAAAATACTCTTGGAATAAAAAAATATTATTGTCCAAAAATGTAAAATAATTTCAACTATTAATGACCACATTGTATATGTAATGCTTAATGATGATACAGTATATTTACATATTTTAAGCATTTTATTTTTCATTGTTTTTTGGTTAAAAATGAATGCTATGTGACCTCATTGAGTGGATTTAGCAAGCACTAATGCCTTTAGCAAAGACATGTGCTGCAAAGATGCTCAGCAAAGTTACTCTTAAGACTCCTTCTTATGAGTGATTTCGGGAAAACCACATACAGAGACAACATTTGTTGCTTAAGAGGATCCTTAAACTCATTCTTTAGCCCTAAAGTGCAGCATTACCAGGAAACTCACCCCAGATCATCATGAATCAACATTTAACTTTTATGTTACACGTAACTGGAACTAACTTCCAGAATGTGCCTCAGATGTAGCTATTTTAAAATTCCAGGTGAAAATTATTTCTATTTTCTATTCCATCTATTGCCATATTATTCTTTTAACCTTAAAGTTTAAATTATTTTTATTATCTTGTGTTTTTTATTTATAATTTTTAATCTTTCTGTTTATCTTTCTTTTTTAAAAAATAATTTCTGCTCACGTACGGCATTTTGAATGACCTCTGTGTATGAGATGTGCTATATATCTACATATACACAAATGAACTTCCCTTGCGTTTTGTGACTGATAAATAACTATTTATGACTTTTCAAAAGTCTCTCACTATTTATTTATTTATTTATTTACAGGGAGCCAAATGTTGACACACTGCCCAGGTAATCCTCATTTCTGTTCTTTTAAAGTGCCTTTTTTTTAATCATAAAGCTTAATTTAATTTAATTTAATTTAATCTAATTTAATTTAATTTGCTTTATTTATATATTTATTTTACTATTATATTTTGTAACTTTCCAGTTATACGTCTATAAATATGTAACTCTTTTTCTGCTTCAGGAAATAAACATATGGATCTTGGGACCCCAATGAAGGATTTTTTTCTTTGCTCACTATGATTTTTTTTTTCTGATCTGCATTGTGTGTTTCAGCATATTTTAATATCATACTGTTTGTGTCACTCTGTTTTTCTGTTATTAATAGTTGCAGTACCATGTGGCTTCAAGTACACCAATTAATTGGTTCTTTTAGAAATGTACTGCTAGCATTTAAAATCTGTATTTCGTGTATTTCTTAGTGTTAGGAAAATATATAAATAGATACCTGTAGAATGTGATTTCTTATGTATTTACCATGATAAAACATGTCCTCCATCAACCCAAATGGTCGCAAATGTGCAAATATATCAATACAGTAAATCAGATATTATTAAGCTAGCTGGATATATGCAGTATAGATTGTTTAATTTTATAGGAAGGCAATGAGGCTATGGCAAGAAGATGACATGCCAAACATTCCTTTAACCACTTTAAAACATGCTTTATTTCAGCATCCAAAATAATTAAAAACATCTCGAAATATTATACATGTACAAAATAAGTACAGATCCTCTGTTTGGAACCATTAAAGTGTCTGGTTGTGGTTTTCTTTCTGTGCCACTTTATTTAATTAAAAACAAATGAATCAGAACCCCAGAAAAGGAAAATGAAAGGTGTGCATTTGCATTTGAAGAGGAAAAAAATGAAAAATTGACAGTCAGGGGGCCATGTGCAGACACAAATAAAGATTTCCCCAGAGGTTTACAGGGGAATCTGGGAATCAAACTGGCAATCGGTCCACCTACTTCACTCACCTACAGTAAGCATCGCATTCAGCTTTCATTTTTCTTCAGCGAACAATATAATGAGAGAACAATTGCATCACATTAACAACAAGCCTAAATAGCACCAAACAGGTCCCAAAAGCACAATAGACAGAAATAAAAATTAGCACTTTCTGTTCTTTTGGTCAAACACATATACACCACATTTAGGACCTGGAGAGGAAAGTAGCACCTTTTCACAACTCGTGGTTTTAGTTTGCTAATACTTTTTTTTTTTGAGTGGTAATAACCTGCCTTAGTGTTCCCCCCAAACACCCATAGGTAACATGATTTGGTTGTCCTGAGGTAGCCATTACAAGTTTGAGTCTAGAGCCTGTGTGACACAGTGATGAGATATTGACATCTTTCCCCTTTTTTCTGGAAGAACAAGACACTTAATTGTCATTTTTCAGATTTATTCAACACCAGAAAATGGTACATTAGCACTTGTGTGTTTTTTCATTGTCCTTCTGCAGTGGCAAAAGAAAACGGCAAAAAAAAAGTCACCGGTATTTTTCACGACCTTTTGGGTTGTTTGCTCTTGTTTGGCATCTTTGGGGGGTGATCTTACACTTTACAAGTACAGGTATATATTATTTTCTTGTTGCCAAATGACTCAAAAAATTCTCGCTAAGTGTCCATGACGTTGACGCTGATTGGCAATAGTGGTCCTCAAAATTATTTTCTTAAAAAAAAGAAAAGCAGAACGTCTCTCGAGATCACAACAAGCATTGTCCTCAAGGATGTTAAAGTGTAAGCACGTGGACGGATTGCAGCCGAATGAGTTTTTTTTTTAATGCATAGAAAAAGATTTGGAGATGATTGCTAGAAACAACAACATTTTAATGTCCAGATTTATCTTTTTACAAGAAGCAGACTGAGCCAACTTCTATGCCGAATTCCTGATTGGGAGCACCAATGTCCATAGGAGCAATGTCAATGATGGGAAGACGAGATGTTTTCGTTGTCTGATATTCGATGACTGTCTTGCCCCAAGTGCCAGTGTGCGACTGTGGAAACAGGAAGATGAAATCAGTAAATCGGTCAATGAGCAGCATTCATAACATAAAGAGGCACTTTTTTAATTTATTATGTATTTGTATTTAAAAAGGTGAAGGAGGATAGACAGTCCTTACAAGTGAAAACTGGTTAAAAAAAGATAAAAATATGATGACAAAGATGGCTGGTTTATTTTCCTCCTTCACATTATAGCTGTTTGTCAATAATATTAGCTAGAGAGTTCAAAAAGACATGGCCAAAAGAACAAATGAGAGAAAAGCAGAAATTAGAAGTCGGAATAAACGAAATCTAAAAATATTCAGTACAGCTCCTTAACAGCTAAAGCCAAAACCAGTGGCAGTGGGGTCAATGTGAAATGGTAATAAAACGCAAGTGCCCGGCTGAGATAGAGAGAGATCTTACCGTGCAGCCGTCCTCGCTGACTGTATATGTGGAGCGACTGTTGCCCTCGGCCCTGATCTCAGCATCGTTGGATCCTTGCAGGAGCAGAGCCTTCTTCAGGTTGCCCGAGGCCTCATCCATGTAGGCAATGCTGTTCTTGCAGTGGTATGTGATGTTCTGGGATGCCTTGTTGGACATCAGGCGCATGAAGGTCATTTGGATGCTCACGTCTTCAGAGTCTGAGCCCTCGCTGCCATACTGGAACTGTGGATAAAGACAGAACTAGATTTAATTCATTCACCTGGACAGCATGGCTTTACAATATAACATCATGGATGTAAATAAGGTGTAATGTATAGGGTTTGAAGGCAGCATATGTCACCATGTTGCCAGGTTATCAACACACCTTAATGTACACCAAAATGAAAGTCCATTAAGTGAGATGGAATCACATAGTTGGGGATAATAGAGCAAATATTCTCACTACACCAGCCATTTCTCATTAGATATACAATCTAAAGTAAAACATAATTACTTACTGATAACTTATTTGACCACAAAACCAATTTCCTCCACTGGTGTTTATTGCCACCACTTTTTATTTGCTAGATGGTGCACTGAGTTATGAAATATATAGTACAGTGGATCTATATCTATATATGCTGCTTTCCATATTCCATCATCCCCATGAATGCATCTTGGAAGGCCAAACTGTACATAAACATTTGGTTCAAATATGACTTGATGTCTTCAAACCTTTCAGACACACCTATAATCAAACCGTTCTCATTTCATTACACTATGCAATATGTCACCCTCCATTGTGGTTCCTGCACTATTTCTCTCTATTCATATGTTATTTTTTCCTCCATAGCCTTTTGCTTTAACATTTCAGAATTAAATGAAATGAATTAGAATTAAAAGTACTACATCATCTTCCCCTACCTGGAAGCCATCAGGCATGGACTCTCCGAACCAGACGTGCTTCTTCTCACGGATGTTCTTGCTGATGTACCAGTTCTTCAGAGGAATGCTGGCACGAGTTGGGTTGACACAGGTCTCACCAGTCTCCATGTTGCAGAAGACCTTGATGGCATCCAGAGGAGATCCCTGGTTGGGATCCACGTAGTAGGTACCTTTAGCAATGAACAGAAGATTGTAGCAAAAAGTGAGAGCCCGAAAGGCTAAGACAAAAAGGTTGAAGTTCTTATTTAGAAGCTAGTTGTGTACAAAATAATAATCATCTTGTTACAAATGTTTGAAGTTGAGGCACAAAACCAGAAAAGTCAGATACTCTGCTAATTCCTTAGTGGACTGCTTGCTTTAAGAATACTTTCTCGTATCTGAAGGACGAGAATCAAAAATATGAACACTTAGTTCCTCACTTAGTTTCATAAGGCACTGCTGCCTAAATATCTTATTAATTTCTATAGCTCTGGACTCTTCTGGACTCACCGCTCTTCCACTCGGGATGGCACATCCTGAGGTCACGGCACATGCGAGCTGGGTTTGTCTTGGTTCCCTCGGGGCTGCGGATGTTCTCAATCTTTTGGCTGATGGACTTGAGGGTGGTGTCCACCTCAGCGTCACGGTCACGTAGACTAGCTTCATCAGCTCTGTAGCCATGCAATGGGTCAGCTGCCTTCTCAGGCTGGTGAAAGGGGAATGGCTCACCAATGCCTGGAGGACCAGGAAGACCTGGGAGCCCGGGAAGACCTGGGGCACCCTACAAAAGGAAAGGTGGGTCAAGACATCAGGGACTGCTAAAGTCAGAAACAGGATACATACAAGGAACAATGGGATGAATTAAAGAGAGATTATGTTACTCACAGCAGGTCCCATCTCGCCAGTGCGACCACGAGGTCCAGGAGGTCCAACAGGTCCAGGAATACCATTCATGCCATCCTTACCATGGACACCATGAGAGCCAGCAGGTCCCTATAACGAGAATGGCAGTAACACTCAGCACTGAAATGACCAGCTAACTGGTAAATAATTATTGTGTCAGAACCTCTTTCTGAACTAAATTACAGATTTGGCATCAAAGACTTACACGAGGTCCAGCAGGGCCAGTGGGTCCAGCAGGTCCTTGCTCACCAGGGGAGCCCTAAAGGTGCACAAGGTGATAATAAACATTCCGTACTGGATATGTCAAGCCTAAATAATAATTTAGTGGATGAAAAATAACACAGTACATTTAGGATCAATAATATAGCAATATTTCTGTGAAGCTCGGCTTAGCCTCTCGGCTTGGGCCAAGTGGCTCTCCGTCACTATTTGACCGGGTCACTCACAGCTGGTCCAGGCAGTCCAGGCATGCCAGCGAAGCCACGGTGTCCCTTCATGCCTCTGTCTCCAGTCTCTCCAGCCTCACCCTTGTCTCCACGAGCACCAGCAGGGCCCTAGAGATAGATATAAGTATTTAGCAAAAAATACTTTTCCTGACTAAAAGTGCTATTTGATGTTTGAAAAACAAAGGCTTTGGTGCACTCACCACGGCACCACGTGCACCACCAGGTCCTGGAATGCCAGCAGGACCAGCAGGACCCTAAAGAGAGAGCAAGATAGAGAGCAAGACATGAGTAAGCTATGAAATATATTAATAATAATAACTGGGATAGGCTCCAGCTTGCCTGCGACCCTGTAGAACAGGATAAAGTGGCTAGAGATAATGAGAATGAGAATGAACTTTCATATCAACAGCTAAAATGTGTGATTATTACAGTTGTAAGTCGATGACTGGATAACCTTTTAATTTTAATTTTTAAATAAAAATGTCCAGCTGTGAAAGTGTAAAATAAAATTAAATAAGCTCTTGTAACTCACAGCGTCTCCATGATGTCCAGTCTTGCCTGATGGTCCAACAGGTCCAGGAGGTCCAGGGGGTCCAGGAGCTCCTGGAGCTCCAGCATGTCCAGCCTCACCACGGTCTCCCTGAGGTAAACAGTAAATTGCAAAAATAAAGTACTGCACACACAGCACAGCTTTACACTGCTTATTGTACACACACAAAAAGTCCATTTGGCTCTTCAGACTTCAAAACAGGGCAACATTAAGCAACATCAAACTTTGCTGCATCACTGCAAGTAATTAATTATCTTTCTTGGGGTACTTATTACATGACTGAAATATGAATATACAGTGACAAATATTAATATACATATACAATGACACTCACTGTGCCACTTATTATATTATTTTCAACTAACTCAAAATTTCAAAACACCGGTTTGGTGGCAGCAGGATCATGCTTCTGCTTTTTGCGGATGATGTGGTCCTGTTGGCTTCATCAATCTATGACTTACAGCATGTGCTGGGACGGTTTGCAGCCAAGTGCAAAGCGGCTGGGATGAGGATCAGCACCTCCAAGTCCGTGGCCATGGCGCTCAGCCGGAAATGGGTGGAGTGCCTACTCCGGGTCAGGGAGGAGTTGCTCCCTAAAGTGGAGGAGTTTAAGTATCTTGGGGTTTTGTTCACGAGTGAGGGTAAGGGGGAGCGGGAGTTGGACAGATGGATCGGGGCAGCATCAGCAGTGATGCGGACGCTAAACCAGTCTGTGGTGGTAAAGAGAGAGCTGAGCCAAAAGGCAAAGCTCTCAATTTACTGGTCCATCTACGTTCCCACTTTCACCTATGGTCACGAGCTGTGGGTAGTGACCGAAAGAATGAGATCGCGGATACAAGTGGTTGAAATGAGTTTTTGCCGCAGGGTGGTTGGGCTCTCCCTTAGAGACAGGGTGAGAAGCTTGGTCATTTGGGAGAGACTCAGAGTAGAACCATTGCTCCTTCACATTGAAAGGAGTCAGTTGAGGTGGTTCGGGCACTTTGGAGGATGCCCCTTGGACGCCTCCCAGGAGAGGTTCTTTGGGCATGCCCCACCAGGAGGAGACCCCAGGGCAGATCCAGGACACACTGGAGAGATTACATCGTGGAGGTGGCTGGGGAGAGGGAAGTCTGGGCTGCTGTGTTTAGGCTCTACCCCTGTGACCCAGACCCAGATAAGCAATAGAAAATGGATGGATGGATGGATGGATGGATGGATGGATGGATGGATGGATGGATGGATGGATGGATGGATGGACGACCTGAGAATCACAGCACTGGAATAAATCACAAACAGAATCTGGATCCTTTCACTAGCAATTCACAACCCTCTGGAAGGGATGAAAAAAAATGAGTGAATATTTTCCAAGTAACTCTGGGGCCTGGTACTAAACAGCTGTGGAAATTAAGTGTTCACCACATTCTGGTTCTCATACACGCATATGCACGTGCAAACTGCCACATGCAGAGCAATGAAACAGTGACTTTCACTCTGCAAATATTTTAAGTCATGTTTCAGGAATAGGATGACTTTTGAAATGCATCTCTCTCTCTCTCTCTCTCTCTCTCTCTCTCTAAATGTCACAGTATAGCAAACATATTTGATCAAGCCAGCATAAAAGCATCATCAATGATCAATCTTGACTACAGCGCAAATGTAACACTCCCTAGTTATTTCTTTTCACTTTTACATCCTGTCATTGTGAATTATCTCAATGCATCGGCTCATTTTACAATATGAAATTGCTTGTGTGTGATTCATCTGAATGGGAAGCTGTGCCAGAATGACATCAGGTTTGGCATCAGAGGGAAAAAATAAAAAAGAGAAAGGGGGAAAGATAGAAGGAAACACATAAGGATCAATAAACTGCTGTGATTCATTCAGCCTTCAAACTAGTTGCAGATCTGGATATCACACTTGCAGCTGGAGGCCCAGCAGAACTATGGACTTAAACAAAACCACTAAGATAGTAAAAGAAAAAAAATGCATTCACGCAGCAGGAATAACAGTGACTCCAGGCACCAGCTCCAGAGCTTTCTGCCAATCTTTTAGCCATGGTGAGATAGAGATGGTTAGATCGCCACTGAGTTATAAATAATGTGATGTTATATCGATCTGCTTTATGTATAAGAGGTTATAGGTTATATAATCCAACATGACTCAAATTCCATATGAAGCAAAGACATGAGCTTAATGTGCTGTAAGTCATGGTTACAATTAGTGCACATTTATTTTCGGTACAACAGTGGTATTCAAGTGGTATTCAATTTCAAAGGTTGTATGCCAGCTGTTCCTGTTCATAGAGGTGCCATGAGTGTTAATCTTACAGAGAGCCTACTTGGTGATGAACCCAGATAATTGTTCATGCATAAGGTTAAAAGCAAGGGAGGCATAGAATGAGGCAGACGAGAAGCAGACGTAGTTGTGGAATGCAACAGCAGCCTCAAGCTATCTGTGTTTATATTGGAGTTAAAGGGAGGGAGAAAGCAGACTGATGGACAAGAGATACATGATCTGAAGCTCAGGTAGAGAAGAATTTAATGAATGTGGGATTTTTTTTTTTCCAGCACTCAGTCACTTTATAGTATACTTCATTAAATAATTTAGCAAATATTGAACATTTCACAGCTGGATTGTTGTTGTTGATTGCTGGGCCTTGGGTTATTTCTTTAATGTATAGAACTGGTTAGTGCTGTTGTTACTCACTGAAACCTTGCAATTCTGGAATTCTGGACAAAGTACCATTCAGTATTGTGTAACGACTATCAGAGTGTGATTAATTTATAACCACTTTTATTACAAAGCTAAAAACTATTCAAAGTCCCTCGAGAACCAAAAACAGATGTCAAAAAGCTGCATTTCACTACGCAATACTATATCGCATGCTTTCCATACGCTCTTAAGGAAAACAAGATGTCTAAATCCATTAAGAATTCTTCAGAGACTGAAGAGTCTTCAACAAACACATGTATCTCCAAACCTCACAATCACATACAAAATTAATTACACCAATCGCATTCAAACAAACTCACATCACACACACACACACACACACACACAATATGCCCGTTATGGTATATTTATGAGCAAATCACCATAAGGATAACATTCATCTTGTGTAAAGATAAAATATAGTGTTGGGACAAGACATCTTGTGTTCGGAGACAATGAGAGCATGAGAGCAAGTGAGAAAAAGCATTTCCAGTGAAGTTAATGTTTTCCAGATCATCCTCCCACAAGTGAGAATGCATGAGATGAGGAGACAGGTGTCCACCAGTGTCTACATCCGCACTTCCCTCAAGTCACCGTTAGTCCGAGATTCTCAGCATTCTCCCTCTCATTACTGGAAAATTGGTTAAGTGTTGTCCAAGTCAGCATGTGTAACAGACATTACGTAGTGCGACTTGAACCCCCTTGAGCTGACCACTAACTCAACATAAAGAAGTGCTGAAACCTTCTTAGCCGCAAGAAACACCAGGGCTCCTGAGAGAGGAATTACTCATGACTGTTGAACTGATGACTCCATATTTTATAAGAAATGACACACTGACCTTTACTAAAACTCTCTGTTTAAAAAAAAAGTGTACGATTCCATTTTGTTCATTCTTCAACGCTGACTAATATAATTTATTCTCTGAAGGAACATGTTTTATATTATAGCCATATAAAGGTCTTTATCAAAACTAAATGTCCAACTGAGGAGAATAATTGTAATAATAAACGCATAGAGATACATCAACAAACACAGAAGCAATTCAACAAAGCAGGGGTCCGGGAGTCATGGCTGGAGATCAAACACACTACTTCAACAGCGCAGAAAAATATATTAACTCTTAATGTGACTCTATTGGACTCTCTGGCTTAGGTATGTGAGACACAAAGAAGTCTGTATATCAGACTTGATAGATCTTAGAAACAGAGAGTCTGGAGAAGAGGCTCCTATAGAAGAGCTTCAGATCTTTAAAGCCCACACATTCCGGTTTCAAGTCCAACCTTTATATGGCAATGAACACTGAGTTTAATTCAGTTAATGTTTATCCTCTTACTAACAAAGAGACTCGAAATCACCTAGATAATATTTTTCTTCTCTTTTTGTCTCAGAATAAGTATGAGGGTTTTTTTTGTATGTTTTTATTTCTTATGTTACTTGCTGGGCGGCACGGTGGTGTAGTGGTTAGCGCCGTCGCCTCACAGCAAGAAGGTCCGGGTTCGATCCCCGTGGCCGGCG
>JANZXT010000006.1:12033790-12044442 GCA_027575915.1 Betancurichthys madagascariensis
AACTCCACACAGAAAAGCCCCCATCAGCCGCTGGGCTCGAACCCAGAACCTTCTTACTGTGAGGCGACAGTGCTAACCACTACACCATCATGTCATGACTGGATCTAGCTTCACTAAAAAAATTAAAACGGGGAAGACAAACCTCGATAAGTTGACTGAAAACACCATGCTTTAATCAAGTTTCAGTAAGGAAACAAAAATCAAGATCATTTGAAGTGATAATGCCGTTGAGAATAAATCTCTTATTGGAAAGATACCTTACATTTAACAGTGACATCTTAGCAATAGCTGTGTGCCAAGGATAAGATTTCAATAAATTTATAGGTATCAAATTATTAAAAATGACATTCCTGGGCTCACTGGTTCTCCCTACCTTTGTCCTAACACATGAAACTTGACCGTGAATAGGACAGTGAGTGGTGAGAGCAGCAGGGGAGTAGTGGTTACAGTGTAAATTAAATCTATAGGGTCACTGACAGATCTACCTCAAGGACAGAGGGAGCTGCAACAACAGGGGCTAACGTAATATTGTCTGTTTGTGACTTTGTCTCAGCAGAGCCAACAATATTATGATAGTTCAGTCATTTCCTGGTATTCAGCACTGAATAAAATGATAGTGTCCTGGTTACCAAAGTACCACAGTAAAATCATGATGGTATCCTAGTTACTATCAAATACCATAGTTAAACCATGAAATTATCCTAGTTACCATTATGTTCTATAGTAAAGTTATAATTACTAAGAAGTACCATAGTAAAACCATGGCATTTGATAAAAATATATGTTTGGCATGCTTGAACTGGTACAGGCTGGTCTGACTGCTACTTGTTCTTGAAACTGGAACAGGCTGTACTGATTGCTATTTATTTTGGTTTAGTTAAATCCTTGAGATTTATCTTCACTCACCCATTCTGCTCTATGCTTAATGTTGACCACTAATGTCTTTTTTCTTTTCATAAGACTATGATCCTGATGGGTGATGTAATGGTACATAATGTCTCTCTTCTTTCATAAAGTAGTGTAATCTAAACCAGTGATGTAATGCTTCATCACCCATTGACGTTACCCTGTCATACATAGATAACTTAGCTTCTTCAATCACATCATCATTATCTATAGCTACAACACACTCTTGAATGTGAATACTCATGTTTGTCCTACAGTAAACTGAGAAACCTCTCTGAGCAGCTGTGTCTGTGGCAGTGACTGTTGAATCATTCTGTGAGGCAGAATCTCTTCGGCGTCAGAGGTCTACATTCCTAGATTGTACTTTGTCATTTCAACCTCCTTCGCTACAGACAGATCAAAACCTAACAACCGGATGGCTGATTTTTGGTGGACAACCTCTTGTAGGCAGGATCAAGCCATGGTTGTGCTATAATTCTTTCCATTTGTTAAATATTTGATTTAATGGTGCTCTGTGGGATGTTCTCTTTTTCTTTGGTGTATATTTTACATAACCAAATCCTGAATAATATTTTTCTAGAACTCTGTCCTGGACTTGTTTTGATAGCACCCTTGTCTTTTATGATGCTGTTTAAGTATGTTCATTAATAAACTTGGACATCATGGGACACTTTAATTGCACACAGGTAGACTCCATTTAACAATTTGTGACTTTTGATGGCAACTGATTGCACCAGAACTAATTTTAGGGGTTTCCCAGCAATGGGGGTAGAATACTTATGCAATCACACTTTTCAAAAATAAAATATATTGATTTCCCCACTGTTAATTGAAAATCCAATGTTAATTCAGATCAGTAAAGTAACTTTGGTGAATTGGGGAATTAATCTCTATCACAGGAGGGGGTGATTTTCAGACAGTGTTAGTTCAGCTTAATAGTAATTAATAACAGGTTCCAATATGATAAAAACACATTCTGTTTTATTGTAGTCATAGAACTTTGTCACAGCGCTCTGAAAGCTCACATTTACAGACAAGAGAACTCAGCGCAGCAAGCAAGTACAGTAATATAAACTTAAATGCAAATTAAAAAAAGCCCAGTTCAACTCATAGGAGGTCAGTAGTGTGTTTCCTAATTAACAATTGGAAAAATGAGAGGTTGGAATGAATTATTTGGGAACCAGCTTCATTTGAGATGCACATCAGGTACACTTCAGCGTGTGCACATGAGCTCTGGGGTGGCTGAGGATAGAACATGCAATGTATTTACAGCAAAATAATCTACACTAATAAAACTATCCCTTCTTAAAGAAAGAAACCTTTGTAGTCCTTTGTTCCCTTTAATTTGATGAATAACTGTTACTTCTTAAGCACTATCAATTAGTCCTGCATGAGAGAGGGTGAAAGCTTACTGGCATAAATACTTAAAATGTATGGGCTTACTCGAGACAGCAGGTGTCTGAGTCCATTATTGAGAACATGTGACCATAGAGAGTTTGAACACTGCATGTTGGCTATATTGCATTCTACTGCAGACAGCTTTATGACATTTCAGAAAACATTTCCTGGAGTTTATGATTTCATAATAAAAATCATTTGGTAGTGTTTCAGGATGCTACGGAACCTGAACACCCATGTTTCACATTTGATATTTGCTTCAATTTTTCACTTCTACAGTACATACTGCATATTGTTATTTGTCTCTTAGGTGTTAACCATAACCTTGCAACAGTGAAGAATTAGCTATAGAGAAATAGTCATGAATTGGTTACGCATAAACACATTTGGCCAGTATATACAGCACATACAGTGCGCTCTATAAAGGCTATTATATACATGTTTTCATAGCTTTTTAAAAACATAGTTTCACTCATTTTACTGTTTATTCTTTAGCTTTGTAAAAGAAAAAAGATTGCACCAATAACAAAGACTGCTATTTTGATTTTCTAGTAGGACAATTAATTCACAAATAATATTCCAGTGTTCACTCTGTGTTTGTTAGTGATTTTTTTAAGTCCAAATGAGCCATTCCTCATGCCTACTGTATGATTTTCCATCATCAGAATGAAACTAATAAAGTGCTATTTTTTTCTTCAGAGCTTTCATGGGCATACAGTGCAGCAAAAAGAACCAATATTGTCACTGAAAGGTTAAAACAAATATACTATAGCTAAATATACTAATGCTTTTCATATTTTAGAACAATACTGTAACTGTTAAAACTGTTTCAAAATAAAAAAAAAGGAACTACCATCAATTATTCAACACCCCTGAAACATCTTTTTTTATATATATGGAGCAGAGCATGTACAAACTTTGATGATCCAATTTACATAAATGTTTCAGTTCATTAAAAAAAGACGTACGACTGTTCATCAGCCTTTTCAGTGATTGCTCTAAAAACAAAATGAACTCATGATCACTTCTGATTCAGTCTGCATTACAGCTATAATGTATTCTCTATCCAGGTTTTTTTTCTAGAAAGCCATTTCTTAAGTATGAAAATGGGGTTATTGTAAAAATGAGGATATAACTCTTGTAAGCTTTTGAACAACAGTGTGCTGAAAGTTTGTACATTCCCGTCTCTAAATCCATAAACTTTGAATCTGCATTTTCGAAAATATTATGTACCATTTCTCCTGCCAAAAAAGATACAAAAATAAAGATAACTTAAAATAAAGCAAACACAGAAACTAAGTTTATGCTTTGATTTGTACATTATCGAACTCGGTATAAATATTCCTTTGTGTTCCTTCTGTAACTACAGCTTTTTTTTTTATTTATTTATTATTTTTTATTAAACAGCATTGAATAATCCAACATTATATACTCTGGAAGGCCTAGCAGTCCTGTTTGGAATTGCCTATTGAAGAGAGGAAATGATTTAAGCATTTAAATTCATGAACAGGCCGTGACTCACACATTCTTGCTCATGATGCTCACTCACACTTGTGGGATAATAACTGCAAGACACACACTGTTCTTCAAGCTGCGTGTGTGCACTCATGTTTGTTGCTTCAATTCAGGGAAGGTTCAAAATGTGCTTTCACATAATGTGCAGAGCTTTAAAGAACATTCAGTAGTATCATATTCATGGAATTCTAAGTCCAAGTGTCTCAGGTCTTCTCGCACTAAAGCTTATGCCTCAAGTATACCAGAAGCAGGCACAGATCCAGGCATTAGCAATTTTTCATTGAGTTTCAATATATCAACATTACCCTCCCTGGGTTAGTGGAGTTTCAAAAAATGACATTTTCTAGTTATTTTAATACATTGGACCACCACCACATTTAAACACACACTCACTCCTTATCACACATCCATTACACTCTACTGGCCTTGTTACACGTTTGATTCCACAAAGGGTCTCTTTGGTTTAATGGGTGAGGTGGGGCCTTGCCTGGCATCACGAGAGAGCTGGCGGTACATGTTTTCCTGGTACGCCTGTGCCACGGGCATTGTCCGTGCCACCTTCACATCCTGGTATGTCGGCACCTGACTGACCCGCTCCAGGAGGTCCCTGTCACGGGCCCCTCCATTTGCCAGCTTGCCTAGGGATGAGGGCTGTGGCTGGCTATAGTACTCATCCTCCAGCATGTGGCCATTTTGGGCATTGTTGGTCTTGTTGTAATAGGCAATGTTTCCTAATGAGGTGGGTGGGCTGTAGGAGGAGGCTGTAGATGCCTGGTGAATCAGGTTCCCTGGTGATGTAGGGCTTGTGATGACATTGTCCAAAGATGTGACTGGCCATGCGCGAGAAGGCTGGTGCAAGTACTGCTGCTGAGTCCGTGCTGTCTTGTCAATAACGCCCATAAAGGGTGTTGTCCGAGACCGGGCTGGCTCGCTGGGGTACAGGCCGCTCTGTGAGGGCGAGAGTGAGGATGGCTCATCAAAGCTGCGTTCATATGCCACCTGTAGGGGGATCTCCATCTGGGCCATGGATGAGGAAGGCCTAAAGCCAGAAGCTAGATTAGGACCAGAGCCTGAGGAGATATTGCTGCTGGAGGGGGAAAATCGCAGACCCACACTCTGAGAGTGGATTAGGGGTCTAGGGGTGGACATGTGTGGTTTCAGATCGCCTGTGTTTGCACTGATGGGCCGACGCACCAGATGTGGGATCTCAGGTGAACCTAGCTGGCATGGAGACATGGAAGATGCTGCAGCAGCTCTCTCCAGCTCATGCTTTGAGACGGGGTAGTATGCTGCAGATTGGCTGCGGCTAATTTGAGGTGTCTGACTAAAGCGCATTCCTCCCGGACCTCCGGTTGCAGAGCGGTAGGCTGAGGCAGGGCGCTGAGGCACTTCATCTTTCCCCACTCCAGATTCGAGTACTCCTCCAGGCCCACCTCGCCCTCCATGCTTACAGAGAGCACCCACACTCAGACTGGACTGTACCTGAGACATGGACCTTCCATCCAAGGAGGGCTGGTACACCAGCCGGGCCTCCCGCTCTCTTTCCCGGTCTATGTCAATGGAGCTGCCCTGGTACCTGCTGCTGAGTGGGTGGGCCAATTGGCTATAGATGCCACTCCCTGGCTGGTTGGTGCGTACAATCTGGGCCACAGAAGGCTGCAGTCGGAGGCCCTGGGCTTGGTGGTGTTGGGAGGATTGGGAGCACTGGGATGGCTGTGACTGGAGCTGAAAAGAGCGTTGACTGCTCATCTTGGATAGGGGTGATTTGGGGCGACTGGGCAAAGGCTCCTGCTGATACCGGACTGGAGATCCTGACTGGGAACGGTAGAGACACACACTCTCCAAGGGGGGGCTGGCTCTGTATGGTGCTGTGCGACGAAGAGGGGAAGGTGGGGGACTCTGGTAGTCTATCCCCTGACTTCCACTACCCATAGGTGGAGGGCTGAAGCGGTAGGAAGCTTGATGGGCAGGAGAAGTGTGTGGAGGACTATGGCGGTAATGGGAATTCTGGTGTGTGGGCGAGACACAAGGTGAGGTTGATTGGTAGCTTTGGCGAGTTGGAGATGACAGTGAAGAGGAGCTTGGGTGGAACTCAAAGGCTTGGCCTCCTGATAGAGGAACAGGAGAGAGGGGTGGGCTGTGGATAATTTGGAGGCTGGATGGATTGATGTGTTCAGGAGGAAGGCCAATAGACATGCCCTCCAGCTCCTGTTCCAGAAAGTCATCATCCTCAAAAAGATCTTGCACAGGTTCCATGTCATCCAGTCGTGGTTCTGGGGGTGGAGTATGATGAGGTGGCTCCTCTTCTTCCTCCACAGGTAAAGGGGATGGTGGTGGGGATGGTGGGGGCTCAAGTTCAGGTTCCTCTGTCTGGGTGACTCGCCTGCATTCTTCCTCCACACGCTGCAAGAGACGCACAATCTCACGATTGTTGGGACACAGCTTTATGGCTTCCCTGAGGTCCTCTAGAGCTTCAGAAAATTGTCTGCAGTGCATAAAGATGGGGATAAATTTAAAGGGTAATTTAACATAGGCAAAGAAAACACACGCAACACTTTAAGATTAGATCTTAAGGTCAACTATATGCTTTTAATGTGTTACAGCAAATGAGTGACCACAGTGTAATTCTTAAACGAATGTAAAAGTGCTGCTCATCAGGAAGAAAGCTATAAAACAATAAAACATGTCCTACCTGCTGCTGCGTTTAGCTCGGGCTCTAGCATAGTATGCCTCATAGGATTTGGGTTTCAGCTCTAGAGCTTTGGTAGCAAACTCTTCTGCCATTCCAAAGTCCTTGGGGACACAGCAGGAAGTGATGAGAATAAGACAGACATTTGCCAACATAAAATAGTCAGCATTAGTTTCATGCTTTCTGATAAATGTGCTCCATAATGCACCACTAGGTCTCAAATGTTAACTGTGCCTTTCCTGGAAAGGGGTCTTAAAAATGTCATGGCTTGGTGATGATCTACTCTACCTCTTCATTCCATAACAAGTCCCACAGGGTACCTGTATATTTCTCTAACATTTGATTGTTTATTCAACTATTGTTTAATCTTCCTTTGTGTTTATTTATACAAAGTTCAGCAGTATTGGCACCCTTCATGAAAATGAGCATAACTGAATAAAGCCTTGTTCCTAAGGTATAGGAAAAATTATCTACAGTGACCAATCAAATTAAAAAAAAAACCCTGACAAATAAGTTTACCATTGTATACTATTTATCAGGTGTAAAAATTCAGGATTTGGTCAATTTTCTTAAGAAAATGAGAATTTAAGTCTAACTGCTTATCAGCTATTTCTTCCAAAGTAATATAGTGCAGCTGTATAGTCTAAATATTTGAAAATCAGTTCCTTTATTGTGCATGCTGACATAATTTATGAACATTTATTAACACACCTATTAAATACTCACATTCATTTTCCTGCGGCAACGAGATAAGTTGAGAAACAGAGATACTTTGAGCTCTCGAAAGGCCTTCAGATCTTCACTGAAGCCTTCACGAGGAAACTTCTTTAAAGCATACTGATAACGTTGTGCTGCTTCTTTCACTTTGCCTTTCTGTATTGTACACAAATAATTGTG
The DNA here is from genome assembly GCA_027575915.1 of Betancurichthys madagascariensis. Lineage (NCBI taxonomy): Eukaryota > Metazoa > Chordata > Actinopteri > Siluriformes > Ariidae > Betancurichthys > Betancurichthys madagascariensis. The sequence continues at coordinate 12,041,196 of JANZXT010000006.1, forward strand.
AGATAAATATTATGAGTATGTCCTAAAAGTTCACATAATGTTTAGGCGACACAAAAATCAGACCTTGTAGAAACCATCCCCTTCTTCAATTAGTTTTCTCAGCAGGATCATCATGATATCTGGTTTTGAGGTTGCCATTGCCCATGTAGCCGGACCTACGATCAACAGGATGCATGGATGGGTCAAAATGAAGAGTTAACAGTTTGAGAGGGAGAGAGATAGGGAGAAGACAGTGCACAGTGTTCTATGGTAAATGTAAAACAATATGGACAACCAACGAGGACAACCAGACACAAGATGAAGATGAAACAAGAAGACACAAGACAAATGTCTTTTGCATGGCACCACTTTTCTTTGGAAAATACCTAACTCTGATCTTGACAATAGAAAGAAAAACAGAAAAGTATACTTCAACAAAACACTAAACACGGAATGTTTCCCTGTGTCATTTTTCAATGATCGATGATACAGCAAATGGCTTTTAAGAGCAACATGTACCGAGCTGTATCCGTATGAAAAGAAACAAAATGTGTTTTCCTGTGTCATTCTTGGAGTATGACTTAAATTCAAACCCACAAATCAAAGCAGATGGAGACTGCAAACAGACAATTGAACTGAGGATAAACTGAAATGCAGGCAAATTGTAAGACAATTCTAAGGGTAATTTGGGGTTTACAGTGATAGCTGCTAACCACCAAACAAGTACATTAAACAAAGGACACAAAACACAGTGAGGAGGAAAGAAGCTATGAAAAGCCTGCTGGGATATGAAGAGTCGACGCCCTGAGCATGACTGTTACCTCCTTTGTGCCGACTTGGCAAGGTCTGACATCCTGCAGCCAGAGGTCATGGTGTCATAGGACGTGAGCGTGGGAGCATTAGCAAGGAAATGTGGAATGGAGTGAATGGCCCAATCAGAGTGAGTGGAGAGGGAGGAGTTTAGGGGAGAGGAGTGCAGGTATGTAGGTGAGTGAAAGGATGAGAGAGATAGAAAAGAAGAGAGATGTTGGTGGTCGTGGAAGTGTGAGAGAGGGAACACAAAAAGAAGCAGCAGTGAGAGGCAGGGAACAAAAGCTCCAGCCAAGATAAGGAAAAAAAAAGCAAGAAAGGACAACAAACACAACCAACATTTACTGAAAAAAGCTGGGAAATACGTATAATACAAACACAATACATCTCTGCTTAAGCTTAACTCAGCATTGAGTCAAATTTAAAGTACCTTTATATTTTTTCATGAATGACATGGTGTATCAACAATTTAGTTTTGTGGTATAGTACTCAGTTGTACTCTGTACATCAGAGTGAGAACAACAGAATGACAGAAGAGACTGAACTCATTCAAGATATAAAAAGTAAGTCATTCATTTTGATTTTGACATGAAGAGAAAACCACAAGCAGCTGTAACAGTGCTACAGAGCCACAGAAGCCACATTTAAGCAACAGCAAAAACTGAGCTGCAGAGAGCACACACACAGACACCTGCAGTCACACACTGCAGACTGTAGGGGGCAGCAGAGGAGCAGTTGGAGATGGGCCAGACATGCTTAAATCAATGAACACATGATTTGGAATCGGACTGACTTCCCTGCCATGTGATAATGCTGCATGTCTGTATCACTATCGGACCAAAAGTAATGGAACACCACCACATAACTGGACTGGAAAAAAGCTATTTAAACCATTTACACATATACAGTAGCTTTTATAACTGCTGTCAGTTTGGATCACAGGCATATGCCATCCTTTCTCCATACCAATCTTAGCTCCTTTCTTGAGAAGAGCCATCACCACTGATGTATTGCGGCAGCCCACAGCTCGGTCCAGTGGACGCATCCCACTATAGTCCACATGCTCAATCAAAGCACCTTGATCAACAAGAAACTGCACCTGAGAGAGAAATAAAGTGGTGTCATGGCAAGATAAAAAGTAATCTCTGAATGCTGGGATATTTTTAAATTTTCAATTTTCTACCATTTGCTAACTCCCACCCACTACATAGTTCTCCCTGACAGCTACCAACTGTAGATTATCAGGGTTATTACATGCTTCTTCTGTGACACATGAAGCCACTGCATACTGTATTTTCATCACAGGGCAATGTAACACACACACAGGGCAGAACATGCTAACTGCTCTTTTCTGCATACATGAGCTCACAAACACCCAAGACTGGTGTCTATTGTTGCTGTGATTGACAGGGAAGCGCGTATGCCATCCCTCCCAGCCAGAGAGCACGGCCAATTCTGCTCTGTTGGACTCACGGCCATGGATGGCTGTGGTGTTTTGGAACAGGTCAAATGCTTTTATATTGTACCACTCAGGAGCTCTGAATTCTAGTTGGAATTCTGGAATTCTTGGAATTTTAATCCTTGACACTTACAACATCTGCGTCTCCATAAAAGGCAGCCAGGTCAAGAGGCGTGCGCCCATTCTTATCTGCATGATCAGTGGCTGCACCCCTTTCCACCAGACAGCGAACCACAGGCAAATGTCCCTTTAGACAGGCCCAGCTTAGCGCAGTAAGACCTTCTTTATCTGTTATGGGCATGGACGCACCTGCAGAATAGTGCACATTTACCAGTTAGTGTACAAATAGAGTTAAATCCTCATATGCTCTAATCAGTGGCATTCCACAAACTTCTAATCCTTGTACGAGGCCAGTTTCTGTAGGCTCTCTTCCCGTCAGCTGAAAATGCAAACTTTTTAGTCGAGGCAAGTCAAGAACCCCTCCATGATGTTTCTGCTATTCCCCCTGCAGTGATGTCCCTGATTGCAATCAACACCTGATGTGAATCCAGAGTCTCTCCAAGGAACACAGGTGGGAATACACCCTGGAATGAATGCCAGTTCATCACATGGCATCAAGGACACACACACATTTTGATACTTTGGGGCAATTTTAGGTTAACCTAAAACCTAACATCTACGACTATGTTTTTGGAAGGAGGGAGGAAACTGGAGAACCCAGAGGAAACCTACAGTGCCTTGCAAAAGTATTCATCCCCCTTGGTGTTTGTCCTGTTTTGGTGCATTACAAGCTGGAATTAAAATGGATTTTTGGGGGGGTTAGCACTAGGGCTGCGTGTACCGGTACTGTACCATGAAAATCGATTCGGTACAGGTCCAAAATACCAGATCATGAAGTACCGGTACTGTACCGATATAAATTTACACCAAGTATCTGCTTATTTTGTGACTGAAGATGCGTAAATCCTACCACAAAGACGAAAATTTAGCACTGGAAAA